>JAJAGP010000363.1:0-455400 GCA_025084515.1 Ancistrus triradiatus | reverse complement strand
GAAATTATAGCACAACACACAATGGGATCACATTAAGAGCAAATATTTAAAGCAATAAAGACCTAAAATGCTCCGCTAACAGTCTGTAGCTAATCGCTCTCCTGATAGCACTCGGAGTGGTTGTGACCTAGAAAAGTTGGCATAGCACCGAGAGAAAAGTACAACGTACAACCCAGTCGGCTTTCTATCATGGTACAGTCATTATTCTGGGAGGGGGAGCTTTAAAAGGGAAATCTGCAAGTATCTGCTGCAAAACATAGTCGGAGCTCAAGTTTTAGACTACAGGTAACTACACGTTCTGGGGTGCAGGATGTTGACCAAACATTGGCATGGTCACTCAGGCTTTGCAGGCAGCTCTACACAGCATCCCTAACGCCACTGCGTTTTACATTCATGGAAATTCATAACCCTTAAGAGGATGGGATGATGGATCTGAAGCCAAAAATGCATCAATAGACAGTATTAGGAGCAACTCGGAAGATCAGCCAGATGAACCAGAAACTCAACGAGTGAATGTTAGAGAGAGTAGAACAAACAAAGCAGTACTACCTACAGTAGGACAGGTACATAACACTTAAACACCATTCATTACACAAAAAAGTCTCTAAACACATCAACCGAGTTACAGCAGTCTCTAGTCCGAACGGTAAGGTAGTCTCACACACACTTATGATAAATAAAATAAAATATTTATCTGTCAAAGTATACTTTCAAGTCTAAGCATTTAGAAAATCAACAGAACGTGTTCCAGGGGTGCCAAAACTTTCTCTTACACCTGTATCTGCATCGTAAGCGATTGTGTGTTTTACACACACAGACACACACACACACACACACACACACACACACACACACACACACACACACACAGAGGGTTATTTACAGATTTCCCGGATGTAAACACTTGTGTGTTTGTGGATTGCCGAGTGATAGTCACATGACCTCTGCAGTTACCATGGAAACCAGCATTGCTTAAATGACTCAACAGTAATAAAGATAACAGAGAGACGGTGCTAATCCTCCACCCCTCCCTCCACTCATCCCTCTCAGCCTCATCCATCCACCCATCAGTCCATCCTTCCTTTCATCCATCCCTTCATCTATCATCCTCTGATCATCCAACCTCCATACACCTACTCCTCCACACCTCAACAATCTATCCCTCTATTCATCCATTCCTCTACACATTTATCCTTTCCCCCAACACCCCATCCATCCATCTATCCCTCCATCCTCTACTGGTCGATGCATCCATTCACTCATCCATCTACACCTCTATCCATACATCCCTTTATTCATCTGTGCATCCTTTCAAGCTTTCATGCATCCACCAGTCTACTCAGCCACCCTCCGTCAATCCCCCTAATCATCCCTTCATCCATTAATTAGTCTGTGGACCCATCCAATCCTTCTTACATCCATCCCTCTATTCAGCCACTCCCCATCCATCCCCAATTCATCTAGCCGTCCTTTCAACCACCCCTGCATCCATCCGTCTGTCCATTCATCCATTATTTCATCTATCTGTCCTCTATTGATCCAGCCCCCATACACTCATCCCTCTACCCATCATCCATCCACCCCTCTATTCATCCCTTCATTAATTCATCTGTGAATTCAGCCGAGCCTTCTTACTTCCTTCCATCCCTCATTCATCAGTCCATCTATTAATTAATCTGCGCGTTCATTCAAGGTTCGATACTTAAATCCATCCCTCATCCATCCACCCATTCATCTATACGTCCATCCATTCACCCATCTCTCTAATCATCCATCCATTAATTCGTCTGTGAATCCATCCATACCTTCTTACATCTACCCATTCACCAACCAATCCATCCTCCGTACACTCATCCCTCTACCCCTTATCCATCCATCCCTCTATTCATCCATCCATCCATCCATTCATTCATTCCTCTATGCATCCATCCATCTTCTCAAACACCCTCCATCCATCCCTCTGCCCTTTTTCCCTCTCTACCTAAATACCTGTGCGCCTTACTCTACCCATCCCTTGCTCCCTCCACCCCGTTACTCCCTCCATCCGCTCTGTGGTCCCTCTTTCTTGTTGCAGCGTTGCTGTGGCAACTGAGAAACGTGGGAATACCTCTGTCCTCTGTGAGTGGGAGTTTGGACGAGAGACATTCCTACTGAATGCGTGTGTGAGAGAGAGTGTGTGTGTGTGTCTGTGTGCTTTTGGGTGTAGGTCTGTGGATGTTGTCTGTGTTTGGGTGGAGCTCAGACATTCACACACATCACCATCACTCTCAGCTTCACACCAAACACACCACTAGTCTGTCTAAATACATTTTATTAAGATAATATTTGTGAATTACATTTAAGAACATTCTTATGTACTTCTTAGTGTTGGTCTTAAGAACCTTCACAAGGTCTTTCTTAAGAAAGCGTTCGTGAATCTGGCTCCAGGATTTCCCTTTCATGACACAACGCTCCTCCTACCTCCACCTTCTGAACCGAAATAAGCCTTTCCAAGATTATTCATGACTGAGCACCCCTTAAGGTGTTTACATCACCGTAGCAACCATGATTTAACCTGGGAAGCATCCGAGATACATAAAATTTAAGCTCTGCTAATGAGCCCTACATCTTTCAGAACATGCCCGGAAAACTAATTATGAGCTTCACGCTTAATTGATGGATCGTCGGTCCACGTGTAAGGTGGACACCGCCACCTAGAGTACCGATGGTACAGAAAAAGACCATTAAAAAATAACTCTTGACCCTTCAGACTGAAACACAACCCACTCTGCTCACTGTACTGTGGGCCCGAGTCCAGACAGAGACAAACTGCTGAGATGCACTAAGAATATCCTGCAACACCATCCAAACTTCTCTCTCTCTCTCTCTCTCTCTCTCTTTCTCCTCTCTCTATTTCTCTCAGCGACGGCTCGGTTCAGACGAGTTTATTGGCAGCTTGCATTTCCATGGCAACATCTTGAAACCATGGCAACTATTTGAACCGAGCCGAACGCTCTTTCAGCGCTGCCGCATTTGTTCCTCCTTCTCTTCGCTCACTCAGCTTCCAGGCAGGTGAGAACATGTGTGTAACCATCCACGTCTTCTCTTTGTGTACTGTGGGTGACAGTGTCGGTCTTAACACCACACAACACAACTAAAAAAACCTTCCTGAAAAAGACACGAGTGGAACGTGGAAGTTTGTGACAATCCAAACACTTGATGAACCCCTGAATGGGTAACAGGGACTGTTCAAAATGGCATGGACAGGGATGGCATGTGGCAGGGCGCAGCTCACTTGTTTATTTTTTAATAAAACACGAGACACTGCAGACATGAAGCAGTCCTGGGCTCTGGATTCACCCATGTCAGATTCCACTGGACACTGATCCCATCCAGTGCCGGTCATGTTCGGTTCTGAGCTTATCCAGCTCTGATCTCATCCATCTCCAATTCATCCAGTTCTGATCTCTTGTAGCTCTGATCTCATCCATCGCCAGTTTCATGGCACACTGATCTTTCCAACTGCTCCATCTCCAGTCATCCAGCTCTGTTCTCACCCATCTCCAGTTCATCCAGGTCTGATGTCTTGTAGCTCCGATCTCATCCATCTCCAACTCATCCTGTCCTCATGTCTTTTTGCTCTAATATCATGCATCTCCAGTTTCTCCCAGCCCTGATCTTATCCAGCTCTAATCTCATCCATCTAAAGTTGCATCAAGAACTGATTTCCAACCTTATCCATCTTCAGTTCATCCAGCTCTGATCTTATCTAGCACCAACCTCATCCATGTCCAGTTTCATCCAACTCTGATTATATCCAGCACCGATCTCATCCACCTCCATTTTCATCCAGCTCAGATCTTATCTAGCTCTTATCTCATCCACTGACAATTCATCCGTGCCTGATCTCTTGTACCTCCAATCTCATCCATGTCCAGATTCATCCAGCTCTAATCTTATCTAGCTCTAACCTCATCAATATCCAGTTACATCCAATTCTGATCTCCTTCATCTCCAGTTTCATGCAGCTCTGATCTTTTCCAGCTTCTATCTCATCCATCTCCAATGCATCAGGGTCTGATCTCTTGTAGCTCCAATGTCATCCATCTCTAGTTGCATCCAGCTTTGATCTTATTCATCTCCAATGAGTCCAGCTCCGATCTTATCTAGCGTCAATCTCGTCAGTTTCATCCAGCTCTGATGCCTTGTAGCTCCAATCATATCCAGCTCTAATCTCATCCATCTCCAATTCATCTATCTCTGATCTCTTGTAGCTCTAATCTCATCCATCTCTACTTCATCCAGGTCTGATCTCCTGTAGCTTCTATCTCATCCCCATTCATCTCCCATTACATGCTGCTCTGATCTTTTCTAGCTCTGATCTCATTCATCTCCAGTCATCCAGCCTTGATCTTATCTAGCTCTAATCTGACATATCTCTGGTTTCACCCAGCTCTGTTCTCATCCATCACCAGTTCATCCAGTTCTGATGTCTTGTAGCTCCAATTTCTTCTGATTGTATCCAGCGCTGATCCTATCTCCAGTTTCTTCCAGTTCTGAACGCATCCATCTCCAGTTCATCCAGCTCTGACCTTTCCAGTTCCAATCTCCTCCATCTCCCTTCCCATCCAGGTCCGATCTCTTGTGGTTCCAATCTCCTCCATCTCCAGATCATCCAGCTCTGATCTTATCCAGCTCTGATCTCATCCAACGGAAAAAAATTCTCTCATGGCCAAGTATACATCTGTGTAGTGCTTGATATGGTCCCTCATTTACATTACGTTTACATCGTTTAGCAGAGACCCTATCCATAGCGACTTACAAATGATAGTCTTGCAATCCGAGCAATTGTGGGTTTTGCTCAAGGACCCAACAGTGGCAGATTGGCAGAGGTCAGATTTGAACCCTGGACCTTCTGGTCCACAGTCCAGGACCTTAACCACTCAGCCACCACAATCCCAAAGTAATGGAAGTAATGGCACGCCCTTATTGTGTCCAAACACTTTTGACTTTGGGTTAAGACTTGCTCCAGGACCCAACAGTGGTGGCTTGCCGGAGGTGGGATTTGAACCCTGGATCTTAACTGCCTTACGTTTACAGAACAGGCGTTCTCCGGAGATAGGCGTTCCCCGTGACCCAGACCACGAAAAGCGCGGTTGAAGTGTGAAAATAAAAACTAAAAATATTTCTTTCCGTATCCGTGAACGTGAACTGCCTGGTGTCTGTACGCGTTACGCTCGGTCATTCGGAAACTCGAACAGACTGCCGGTCTATTCTCAGCCCGTCTTCACACTCGGTGGAGGTAAACATGGCGCCTCCCACGCTCACATTAGGCTTGTTTATGCCACAGACATGGATTTCATAAGTGTGACGCGCGCCGGTCTGTTTCAGTCGATATCTGAGTCAGTCGTAACTCATCACCAGTCACCTCGGAGGGGGCAGATGTCTGATTTCAGCTTTCAGCGCTCTCTTGGCCGCTCTGATTAATCGCTCTCAACATAAAGTCGTTTTCAATACAACACATACAGAGCAGGTTTGATCCGCTGCCATGCGATGCTCGACCCGACCACAAGGCACTTCCTGGACTGCATTCCGGGTCGCCGCGGCCTGCCACTCCAGCGTGCGGTTTTTACGCGAGCCGTACACTGAGTCCCAGTTTAACCTTTGTCCGCTGCGGTTCTCTAAACAGCAGCGTGTCGACGCGTTTTGTCCTCGAGTACGTGGAAATGGTGTCAACTGCGAGCGAGAGCATCGCCGGCGCATCACAAGTACGTCCCCACAGCAACATCACATCGATTTGTTCTCTCCGCAGATCAGACGAGCTCACCGCGACCTCTGTTACATTAAACACCGCACGATAACGCTAACTTCCTGCTAGCGATCTTGTATTGTAGGATTGTTTAGGATTTACTTCTTACTGTTGTTTCTGTTGTCCTTTTTAACAACCTTGTTTTGTGGCCCCAAGAACAGTTCCTCCCTCTGACAAATACGTTTTCCAGACTTTCAGGTACACCTGTTCAACTGCTAATTAACACAAATATTTTATGACAATGTTCCTTTTATTCCAGAAGAATAACAATGCAAAACTAAATCTGCATTTCCTAAAGTTACTACAACAGTCATTGAAATGTGACAAGTAGAAAAAATATGACTTTTGTCCCAGCCACATGTGGGTTTGTGTCCCAATACTTTTGGCCACATGTGGGTTTGTGTCCCGATACTTTTGGCCACATGTGGGTTTGTGTCCAAATACTTTTGACTTTTGGCCATCTGCGGGTTTGTGTCCTAATATTTCGGCCACATGTGAGGATTTGTGTCCCAATACGTTTGGCCATGTGCGAGTTTGTGGCACAGTACTTTTGGCAACATGTGAGTTTGTGTCCTAACACTTTCAGTTACATAGGGATTTGTGTCCCAATACTTTCAACCACGTGTGGATTTGTGTCCTAATACTTTTGGACATGTGTGGGTTTGTGTCCCAATACTTTTGGCCATGTGCCGGTTTGTGTCCCAGTACTTTTGGCCACATGTGGGATTTTGTTCTAATACTTTCGGCAACGTGGGGATTTGTATCCCTATACTTTTGGCCACATGCAGGTTTGTGTCCCAATACCCTTGCCCATGTGTGGGTTTGTGTCCTAATACTTTTGGCCACATGTGGGTTTGTATCTAAATACTTTTGGCCATGTGAGGGTTTGTGTCCCAATTCTTTTTTTGGATCTTGTATGTTAGGATTGATTAGTATTTACTTTTGTGCTTTCTTCTTATTGTTATTGTCCTTCTTAACAACATTGCTTTGTGGCCCCAAGAACAGTTCTTCCCTCTGAAAAACAAGCACAACCTTGAAGCAGATGGGCTACAGCAACTCCTGTCAGCTAAGAACAGGCAACTGAGGCTACAGCTGACACGTGCTCAAAAAAATTGGATGATAGAAGATTAGAAAATCGTCACCTGGTCTGATGAGTCTCAGTCTCTGCTGGTTTTAATGTTGTGGCTGATCTGTGTATATTGCTAAAGGATCTGGAAGATTGTCCTCTTGAAAACGGGCCCAACGCCCCACCACCATCTCGATACACCGTTCTGTTATGTCTTCTTACATAACAAAGGGTTTAAAGCCGCTTTGGAAGTAAAAAAGTGGCCCGAATGCTTATGAGCTCTGTTATTTTCATACATAGTAAGTGTTTCTCCAGTCGTCCTGCGCTGAACCGGTTAATGTTTCCTGCTCTTAAATAGCCATTATAATCTCATGAAGGGCTTGCTAATGAGGCGCAGGATTAAATGTATTGAAACGTGCCGTACTGCTGTGTACTGCTCACGGAGGTAGGACCAAAGCAACCGGGGAACAGCGTCATAAATATCCTGAGGTGTCCTGTGTGAAACACTAAAGAGCACTATATACTGTCGGGTTTCACTTCTCATGATCGTCCGCCCCTTACTCTAACCGTCCAGCTTCAGGCGCCTGCTGCTGGGCTCAGACCGGCTCACCCAGATGCTCTGGGTCTCCTGAGGGGTGCGGCGTGGAGGTGTGGGAACGAGAGCAGACGATAAAGTGGGATTCAGTTCTAACAGTGAGCATTAGGACGTCACTACAGCATGTGAAGTACCTACTGGGTCAGTGCTGAGGATTCGATTCAATTCACATACTGAGCCTTGTAACAGGTTTAACCTAGTAAATAACATGATCTGTTGTAGCTTCATATCTTAAATAACCGAATGAAAACATTCCCTTTTTATTCCAGAAGAATAATAATCCAAAGCTAGACCTGCAATTCCTGAAGTAACTACAACAGTCATTGAAATTTGGCAAGCAAAAAGAATGTGTGCTTGTGTCCCAATACTTTTGACCATGTGCAGGTTTGTGTCCTAATACTTTTGGCCACATACCTGTTTATGTCCCAGTACTTTTGGTTACATGCAGGTTTGTGTCCCATTACTTTGGTCCACGTGTGGATTTGTGTCCAACTACTTTTGGCTATATGCAGGTTTTTGTCCTAATACTTTTGGCCACGTGCAGGTTTGTGTCCCAATACATTTGGCCATGTGTGGGTTTGTGTCCTAATACTTTTGGCCACATGTGGGTTTATGTCCCAATACTTTTGGTTACATGCAGGTTTGTGTCCTAATACTTTTGGTCACATGCAGGTTTGTGTCTCAATACTTTTGTTCACGTGTGGTTTTGTGTCGCCGTACTTTTGGTCATTTTACTGCGCAGTTCCTCCACTGAAAACCTTCCTCACTGCTGTCGTCCATTTTCCCTTCTCCTCAGCGCACATCTATGACTAATGTCGAGTGGGAATGACATAAAAGTTGCATGAATTCCGATTTATCTCTTCAGTCGCAGTGCTGCATGTCGGATTTCCGTATCACGTATGAACTGAAAATGTCAAATTCGGTGTTTTTTGCCATTCACACCGTTCCAAAGATAACACCTCTGTGCCACGTAGGACAAAAAAGATCGGGTTTGGGTTGTGTGAACAGTCAAAGTTTCTCCTTGCCACTGTTACCTGTGGTAACCCATTTGACTTCTTCACTTGGATTGTCATTAATGGCTGTTGTTTATAAAGCCTCCATAAAATGTAGCTCACAACAAAATCGTCAAAAAGAATTCCAGAGCGACTTCAGAAGGATCCGGAGTCGTCTCGCTGTTTGTACGGATATAAAACGTAAAAGAGGTTCACAGAAGCGCTCCGTCTGCCCACTCAGATGGAGTGTGAAGCGAGATCAGACCTCTGATGCGGGTTTGGCATGAAGTCTGCGAAGACTTCTCTGAGGACGAGCGAATAATAAAAATGTTTACCCTGTGGTTGTGTCGGGTTCAGATCAGAACTCTCTTTGTGCTGCTAACACGGAACGCGAGACCAAAAAAACACAATTGCAGACAGAGATGGGAATATTTACTTACATCTCCAGAAGCAGGAACCATCTGCATATCTGGGTTGCATCAGGACTCTGCAGTGGGAGCCTATTTACAAGCTGCATGAAACGCCCAAAAGTATTCGGACACCAGTTCGAACTAACAAATCAAACATACCGTAGGCCATAATTGGACGTGTAGCGTTCTACAGGCGTCTGCCAAAGCCAGATTGATCTGTCACAGGGGGTTCTACTGCTCTGGAGTCCAATGACATTGCTTTACACCAGTGCTGAACATGACTGGCATTGCACATGATAAACATGGGCTTCTTTATTCCTGCTTAACTATGAGAACCCAACCCATGAAGCTCCTCATGAACAGATCCAGGCAACTGGGCAGGCGGTGGAAGGTTGGCGGCTTTACCCAGGCTCCCATCAGAGGCCACTTGGCACAGAGTCCAGAGTCCTAACCCATGTCCAGTTCTTACTAGTTCATTTTTCTTCACCCTCTTCTCCTGACCAGTGTTCTCACTGGAGCAGCGCTTTCCGTTCTACAATAAATATGCTCTCACAGCCACTAAAGTGGAATTAGCATCATTTTTAATTAGCTGCGTGTGAAATGGATTTTGTAGGGCATGGTTATGACTTTATAAGTCGGTCCATACGCAGATTGTCACCTTATAAACCGTTCTAAATGGCCTGGGTGCAGTTATGGTGATTGCTTTATGATTTGCATTACCAAATGTTCTTTATATCGTTCTCAAACCGATAAGCGTGACGGCATTTTCATTTGTCATCCCAGGGAGGGGTCTGACACCTACGTGGAGAACATACCAGTCCATCAGTGGACCGGCATTGGAGTTTTCCTGGACTTTTGGTCACTGCCAACACAAAATAGTGCTTTATTATTTCTGAAGAAAAATAAAGAGATTAAAAAATAGCGTGTACTTATTACACTTAACGTGTATGGGAGCATGAGGTATGCCCCCTGGTGTTCCAAAAAGCAATTGCATCAGATAAACAGAAAGCATGTCATTGATGTTCAAACCTTTGTAATTGAGTATAAGACATCAAATGTTCAGCAGTTAAGCAACTCCTCGGTTTCTTTTGGGAGAGGCGTCAAAATGCCAATCTCTAGATCAGCGATCCTGACTGAACCTCGTCCCAAATCGGAGTCGCCATATTGCGGCAGACGACCCAAAAAAACTCCATCTGCATCTTCAAAGTCATTTCCGTATGGGACTGAAGGAAAAGCAGTCAGATGCTTAGTCAGCATCTGGCACAGCCTTCTGGCACCCGAGTCCGTGCTGCGACTGTGAGGATTCGTCCAATCAGAGACGGTCCTGCAGCAGCCAGTGCAAAGCAGAGGATCTTATGGATCAGTCCGGCTTTGGTTCATATCGGAAGGCTGACGTTTGGGACGCAGGAGCTGGTTTGTGATGCATTTCAGCCTAACCTTAACGCAATCTCTGCACGGTATTTCTGCGCATCGTAACACGCTTTAAGATGTCACAGATCGCATAGCAACCTCAGACCACGCCCACAACCCCACCCCAAAGAGCAGTGGGACCTCTGGTGAGGCCCCGAAGAATCAGACTCGTCCTGCTTAAACGTTCTTTCCTGATAACCTAATCTGATCCAAATAGGGCTGTAAATGATATAAATTAGACTGTCTGAAATGCACTGCATAGACAGCAAGGTGCAAAAGTCTTAGGCCACTATTAGATTTGCTGTTTTAATAATGACCATATATAACATATTGTCCACAATTGGACCCAGAAACTTGGATTTGTTGCTCCATGATGCTCTTTTCCACTGGTCTTCATTCCAATCTTGGTGTGCTTTAGCATATCTGAGTCTTTTCACCCTGTTCATCTTCTGATAAATTGGTTTCTTGGCTGCTACCCTTCCAAAAAGACCATTCCAGACTGTAGAAGGCTCAAACTGGCATCCCAATGCCAGTGTAAAGGGTGGTCTCAATAAATACTTTCCACTGTAGCCAACAGAAGTGGTTTCTGATTTTTTTCCACTACTGCTAACACATTTCCTGTATTTTCTGGTTGAATTCTAATAAAGAGACTAAGAAATAATTAGCTATGGTCATTATACCATTGCCGAAACCACAAATGTAAAGGTGGCCTAAGACTTTTGCACAGTACTGTAGATCTATACCTCTACAGGTTACCAAGCCTAGGTCCTGTTATGTGTCCTGAAGAGTTTTAGTAGTTCCTCTAGCATTACACATACTTATTCGACACACATTATTAATTCTGGCTGAAACCTCGTGACTGAAGCCTCTGGCTGTAAGTGACGTGTTTTTATCTTATTGTCTCCATTAGCACTGGCAGCCTTGACACAACATTAGCTTGTTAGCTAGGCCGTCAGATTTCTTCACACTCCGTCAGCGTTTGATACTCCGCTTTCACACCGGCGATGTGCCGCCACGTTCAGCCGAGCGAAAGCTACGAGGTGAGAAAAGATCGACTTCATTTACATTTGTAGCCCTGAGATAAAACTGCTGGTCCGTTTGATCGGGTTTAACTGCTGTGTAGGTGACCTGCTAGCTTTACGATTACAGACTGTACCATTTTATACCAGCTGCTTTCATCCTGTTCATCAGAGGGCTGGAGCCAACGCAGGACCGTCAGCGGGCAGATATTATTGGAGCTTTCTTAGTAAGATTAGAACTGTGTGAGTGCTGTTTTCCAGATCTTAGGTTTTTTCTGTGTTGATGTTCAGACAAACCGGATTTCATTGTCAAACCAGAGTTATAGACAGAGTGTCCGCTCTGCAGAGTACAAGAGACCAAATCCGCCGTCTAATCAGACTGTAGTCACTTTCACTGACGTATCTTGATTGGTTCTGACAGTCACGAGTTAGAGGGATTAGTGTGGAAATTCCACAACATATTAGTATTTGTATTAGGAGCTCCATCTGATGGAAAGACTTAACGGATTTGTCCGTGGTTTGTGGTTAAAATGTGCAGAAGTTACAATTTAAAAGAAATAATACAGTCATTGACAAGAAATAACACACTCAGAAATGTCGGATTGCTGCCTTCATTTAGACTACAGTGAACTCATTGTGATGTTCAGTTTGAGATGATTTGCGTTTTGTTTTCATGGTGCGCTATCCTGCTGGAAGTAGAAATCAGAAGATGGTACACTGCTCATAAAGGGGTGCACATGGCCAGCAACAATACTTAGGTAGGCTGCAGGGTTTAAACCATGCTCAGTTGGTATTAAGGGGCCCAAATTGTGCCAAGAAAATACCCACCACCATTAAACCACCAGAAGCCTGAACTGTTTATACAAGGCAGGATGGATCCATGCTTTCATGTGAGCAGAAATCGAGACTCCTCAGACCAGGCAACGTTTTTCTAATCATCTATTTCCAATTTTGGTAACCCCATGTGAACTTTAGCCTCAGTTGCTTGTTCTTGGCTGACAGGAGTGGCACCTGGTGTGATCTTTTGCTCCTGTAGCCCATCTGCTTCAAGGTTGGACATGTTGTGTGTTCAGAGATGCTCTTCTGCATACCTCGTTTGTAACGAGTGCTTCTTCGAGTTACTGTTACCTTTCTATGAGCTCGATCCAGTCTGCATTCTACTCTGATCTCTGGCACCATCATGGCATTGTCACCCAGAGAACTGGATATTTTCTCTTTTTCGGACCATTCTCTGTAAATCCTAGAGATGGCGTTGTGTGTGGAAGTCACCTAAATTATGTTTCTACCAAATTCTGATGCCCGGTTTGATTCGGCCGCTCACCTCAATCATGTCTACATGCCTAAATTCACTGAGTTGTTGCCGTGTGATTGGCTGCTTAGATATTTTTGTTAACAAGCATTCGAAGTGGCCGGTGAGTGTATAAGCTCTACAAACCTTTGTAGCTATGTAGCTTACCAGCCAGACGCTGTCGAAGGGGCCTGGTAGATGAGATGCAGAATGACGTTACCGTGTTTCCTCCTCATGTCTCGTTAGTTTTGGATCCTGCAATTACATGGCTCAATCCTTCCTCCGTCTCTCCGGCTGGATTCATGAACGCTCGCATAATTATAGCTCTCGCCTGGCTCTGGTACAGGACTTTCCATCTTCGTCTCGCTCAGGCTCTTTCTCTCAGTGTGCGCGCCAAAGCACGAGACCCTACATCAATTATTTATTTACTGCCATCATTTATTGATCGGTCCCAATATTTAATCTTTACGTCACCCTCTGGCATGTGGCATCGTTTTGTTTTCATTTTAAATTTATGGAATTGGGGCTCTCGGGTGCTGCAGGGGCCTTCCAAACAGGTCGGGCATCACAGGCAGACGATTGGCTGTGTCTGAGGGAGAGGAGGTTGGGCAGAGGATCATCCCACGGTGCTACAACAACGAAGGCTTGTGCCCTGTTCAAATAATAGGTGCTATTATTCCAAAAATAGTTTTACAATCATTACTAATCAACATGCAAAGATTCATTTTTGAGGTTTTGTTTTTCCCAAACAGTTTCCTTTTCTAGCTCTTATTTCACCCCTGCATATTATGGGTAGGGTCATGTGGGGTCCGAGATCTATCCCAAAAAACACAGGGTGTGCCCCTGTACGTATGCATACGCTATACGAGACGCCAATCCAGCACAGAGCACTCTCACACAGGGACACTTTAGATACACCATGCTTTTGCATTCACAGTAGCACAGACACAGGGAGAACATCAAATACACAGGCACCGGAACACAAACCAGGGTCTCTGGAGCTGTGAGACGATTGTGCTAATCACTGTGCCACTATACTGGCCCAGAATACTGAAGTGCAATAGTTAGCTCCCCACAGAGGGGACAAAGGCTAAATACTTTTCATTAACAAAACAGGTCATTCGATTTGGGATGTCTAAACGTTATTATAAAATGTAAACATTATAAATTATATATAAACAGTATAAATATACGGTGGTTCTCTGGCAGGCCGGGGAATGAGCATAAAACGAGTTCCAGTATATTAGCGACTTCTCCCCTCTGCTGGTCGCGTTGTGTCATTACAGATTATACAGACTAACGCCGAAAATACAATGCTGGTTAAATTCAAATATGACGTATTCTGTATTTGTATTTGTGATATTTCAATTATATTCGGTGTCCTTACTTAGCTAGTTTAACATTAAGCCACATCATGAATCGTTTTAGCGCGTTTGAAGAGCAGATCTAAACGTTTCAGAGGTGTAAGGTTCTGTACTAGCCTGTAGCAAAGAATAGAGCTTTATTAGCTTTGTTATTTCACGCCATATTTATGACATTTCGTTTTTATTCGCATTACCTTGTGAATGTAAACCTAAGGTTACATCCCCATCCGGTATTAATGTGAGTTATGAGAGTAAATAAACTTTTCAGTTCAACTAGCACAAGTATGGTGCTAGCTCTGTCTGTGGATGAGCGCAGGTTGCTTTAAATGATATGAAGCAAGCGCTATAGCTCTGTAAGTAGCAAAAGATCTAGCTAGGAAGCGAGCACTGTAGGTCTGTTGCTACATTAGCAATAAATATAAGTGAATCCCAGTCTGAGTGTGTGTGTGTGTGTGTGTGTGTGTGTGTGTGTTGGTTTGCTCAGTAACAACATGGGAGAGCTAATTAGCGCTGTGTTGACGGGTTTGATAATTAGTCTCCAGTGTGTTATGCTAATGAGTACCTGATTCTGTCTCTGTTTTCTCTCTCTCCTACACACACACACGATCGACCATATAAACTGACACACATGAATTTGCATTGTATTTATTTATCCTTAATTCCTTTGGCTCAGATCCATCAGGCTCAGATTCATCTGAACTTTTCCACCACAAAGCTGCTGCAGCTACACAAACATGAACTGGAACAGTTTTTTGAACACGCAGGCTACTGACACGTTCCGAAGAAAGGCTACGAATCCGATAAAAAGCTCATCTATTAATCGCGGCTTAAGGCGGCAATACAGACTTGACTAGAGCCCACATTCATTTCATTCATTTATTCCCTCCATTCCATAGCTCCGCCTCCTCCTGCGCTGCTTGACCTTATCTTCACTTCTTCGCGTCTTTTTCTGTAATGACTGAAAAAATATTGAGAAACAGCTCATAAGAAACAGACAAGGCAAAAGATTTAATTCACAACGCCAAATCACAAAAGCTGTGATTTAGTGTGATGTTTATTTCATTGCAGACAGTATGAACCTGAGATAGTTCAACATCCATTCCTGTATTTCAGGCCTGCAACGCATTCCAAAAAATGTTGGGACGGATTTAGGACTGGTAATGAGCCCTAAAATTTTTATAAACAAAAATTACAAGGGATTTCCATATTTCTCCCTCTACGATGCATAATATCAAGGAATCTGGAGGAATTTCAGTGTAAAGGGTAAGGGCACAAGCCTAAACTGAAGAGGGGTGATCTCCGCTCCCTCAGATCTCCGCTCCCTCAGATTCCTTTATCAAACCTTTATCAAGCTCTACAATACAGAGCTGCATTCACAAATACCACTTAAAACGTTACTGCGCTAACAAGAAGCCTCATGTTATAACCATGTCCAGAAGCGCCGTCGACTCCTCTGGGCTTGGAGGCATCTGGGATGGACCATCATACAGTGGGAAGGGGGATTGTTCTCAGACACATCAGTATAACAGATCTTTTTTGGAACAAATGGACGCCAAAGGCAAAAAAGGAGCATCCAGGCTGTTATGAGGAACAAGTCCAAAAGCCAGGCTCTGTCATGGTATGGGGTCGGTTCAGGGACCTTGGCAAAGGTCATTTCCACTTCTGTGATGCAGCATTAGTTCAGAAAAGTGCCTTCAAGATGACATCTTTTCCAGGGATGTCCATGCATTTTTCAACAAGACGATGCAAAACGAGGCAAATCCTAAATTGCCCCCGTAACTTTTTTATGGAATGTTTTGCAGGTCTAAAATGCAGGAATGGATGTTTATTACTCAACGAAATGAAGTGGACCAGAAAAAACCATGATATAAAGGTCAAAGGAAATGTAAGAAACACTGTGGGCTTTTTATTCGCATTTTCCATACCGTGGAAAAGTGGCACAGAGCCCTTTAGCACAGGATAAGATCCTGGTGCAGTATAAACCGAGGGTCAGATGAGCTACAGGGCCCACTCATGGACAGAGAGCTCATGGGATTTGTATTTTTTGGCAGTGGCAGTGGCAGTGTACTTCAGGTCATTTACCTTTGACTTCAATCTTGCACTCCACCTCGTCCTCTCCGAAGTCGTTGACGGCTTTGCAGGTATACTTGCCTCCGTCGAACAGACTCGGCTTACGGATGTTGAGCGTCAGGACGCCCTGGTTGTTCTGCATGATGAACTTGGGGTCGCCGCCGATTATCATCTTATTCTTCATCCAGATGATCTTGGGCTGGGTGAGAGAGAGAGAGAGAGAGAGAGAGAGAGACGGAGAGGGGAATAAATATTATTATGTAAATTTTTCCTTTAGTTGACTCTCATATGTACACTTACTTTTGGAGAGCCACGCACGGCGCAACTGATGGCGGCGTTGTAGCCCGCAATGAAACATCTGTCCACTAGAGGCGTGATGAACTTGGGGGAGCTGGTCATGTCTCGCTCTTTAAACGGTTTACTCTTAACGATGAGACCTGGAAATGAACACAATAGAATTCTTTATATAATTATGTGTGTAAATAAGTTTTAATTAAGTTGTGACAGGGTTGAGAAACGGCCTCTGTACAGTTCAGGGATGTTTCTAGACCTCTTTTTGGACTGGGGCGCACACAAAATTTAGAATCACCGGGAAATAAAACCTGGACAGCGTGATTAAATCCTGAAAATGACTCCCTAGTTGGTTAACATAGTAACATAGTGTCTAAGTAATACACAGTATGGGATTTTTGCAGAAATGCTGTAAAGAAAGAGCAAGTGAGAAGCTAGCTATGTAACCAATAGTTTACGGACACCCAGTCTGCTGCTACAACAGTGACTGACAATATATCTGTATACTTCCCATTATGAACCTGTTATAGACCCAAGACAAATATAACGCCTGTATTAAAAGCCCATAAGTGTGTGTGTGTGTGTGTGTGTGTTGCACCTGTTTTGCTGATGACGGCTCTGTTCTTGCTCATTCCTGCGTCCTCGCTCAGACCGCAGATGTTCTCGCTGAAGACTCGGAACGTGTACTCGTTCCCCATCACCAGATCCGACACGGTGCAGCTCGGCCTGCGGTTGTGCTCGTAGACCATGAACCATTCCTGCGTGTTCATACGAAAGCCTAATCAGTGCCAAGTATTGGCACCCTTGGTAAAGACGGGCACCAGAGAGGGCTTTGTGGTTGATCAGGGTCATCTCGCAATGAAAACTGGTATAGAGGTGGAATCAACTGTGCTTTGGGTCGAGATGTTGATATGCTGAAGAAGCAGAATATAGGTGTGTGTGTGTGTGTGTGTGTGTGTGTGTGTGTGTTCTCCATCCTGACCTTAGTCTTTAGGTCCGCTTTCTGGATGGTGTAGCCGGTGATCTCGCTGTTGCCATTGTCTTTGGGCAGCTTCCATTCCAGAGCAGCATTAAAGCCCCAAACGTCAGTCACCGTCACGTTTATGGGCGGCCCAGGCTTCTCTGTGTTCATAGTGTGTGTGTGTGTGTGTGTGTGTGTGTGTGTGTGTGTAAAGAGAAAAGAAAAAACAGTAAGGCAACAGTATTTGGCTAAACATAGACCTGCTGTCCTCATTTTAAGACACTGAGTTAATCGAAGAAGCGAGCATAGAGAAGGATGCCACCGTGTGTGTGTGTGTGTGTGTGTCTGTGTGTGTGTGTGTGTGTGTGTGTCTGTGTGTGTGTGTGTGTGTTTGGCATTAATCCTGGCCTGACTGCAGGATGCTGGCAGCACACCGTGACTAAGTGGCTCATCAGAAACGTTTCCTGTCTCTCATTAGCCTCCTACCTAGGCAGAATTGAGTTAGGGCCCTTAATCCAGTCCTAATCCCACCCTATAATCTCACTCTGCACCCTCCATAATCCCGCCCGCCCACTGCTTTGTAATCCCGAAGCCGGGGAATAAACTCTCCATCTGAAGCACAGCTGGCGAGTTGAAGAGTTTCAGCAGTGCTTCAGCTACATGTATGGTAGATGAAAAAAACAGAGATTTTTAACGTAGCAGGACCTTCACACCAAGTGTGCTACTTTTTTAGACTAAGCACTCTGCAAACTCCCTGCTCTTGCTTTCTTTCATTTCCCTTCTCTCCATGTGTCAAAGATTTCGCCATGTCTTTTCAAATGAACTTAAAAAACAAAGACACAAGTGAAGATGAGTGCAGGAAGCTCTAGTTTGTGTTTTTGTGAGCATGAACAGATCAGAATGCATTTGGATAAATACTCAGACACTTCCATCCAGTCCCTGTGAGCTTTATCTCCATCATTCTCCAGCCTTTCAGTTCTATTCCACCAGATCTTTCCTTTAATATCCATGTTTTTAGAGGCAGCCTGTTGCTCGTCCTATAAGCTCTCGATGAGCTGTTCTGCCCGGCAACGGAGCTCTGATTGGTCAGCCTGATTTTAATGCAGAAATTAGAACAGGCTCCGATTTTTACACTGACATTTTTCGCACATTTTTTACCAAGCCACTTCTCATGATAGACGGTCAGACTCGCCTACGATCTGGATCTCGATAGTGGCTTTATCCTCCATGTTCTCGATCTGCACCGAGAGCGTGTACTGGCCCGAGTGCTCTCTGGTGGCACTCCTGATGAACAGGATGGTGTCGATCTCGCTGGTGCGGATGCTGACCAGCGCTGGGTCCAGCGGAGCGCCATCCTTAAACCAGGTCACCACAGGGCGAGGTTTTCCCTGAGGTGAAGAACATCAGAGGAGCAGGCTGAGCAGGACTGTGACTGAATAATAACCGAAGTTAAAGCGAAGATGCATTATTAGTTTGTGTTCGTTGATTATTATGACTTGTTGATTGTTACAGAAATTCTAATTATACTAAGCAGATGGAAACTGAGATGGAAGGATTGCAAGGGGTTCACAAACTTTTCTTTAGCCTTTCTTCACTGTAGATCATAAAGTACTTAGATCAGACCAAAGTGATGTAGGTGGCTGACCTGGAAGGGAATGACGAGGTTGACCTTCTCGCCCACCCTTCTGATGAACTTAGTCCTCAGCTGGCGAGGGAGGCGGATCCTGGGCTGTTCTGAGGGACAAAACGAGGTTTTTTCACAGATTAACACAGTTCCCCTGGGGTCTTAATGAAGGACATGCTTTGGTCAAAATATTCAAGGATCAAACACACAGATCCTTCTCACACTGTCTAACCAGCACTTTTTAGAACGGTCAGTTTGAGCTCCTGTTCCTTTAAATAATAATGAGCCACTGCTCTCTATGATTTACAGTTTATAAGATCTGTTTAAAATCATTCCCTTAATCATTAAATGACATCATAACCTGGAGGCTTCTAAATTAAAGTCTAACTGAACTCCATGTACAATGCTATGTAACTACCAAAGACAACATCTGTTCACATTGGCAGTTCTGTGCAAAAGTCTTAGGCCACCACTAGATTAGATGTACTGTTTTTTAGCAATGGTATAATGACCATATATCATTATTTCTCAGTCTCTTTATTTAGAAGGCAACCAGAAAATACAGGAATTTGTAAGCAGTACTGGTATGCAATATGGTAAAAATATTATATCATTATATACATGATATTTAGCACGATGCATGTGATTGGAGACAAAATGCATCAGTAGTGACTATGCAGAC
Source organism: Ancistrus triradiatus (assembly GCA_025084515.1). Classification (NCBI taxonomy): domain Eukaryota; kingdom Metazoa; phylum Chordata; class Actinopteri; order Siluriformes; family Loricariidae; genus Ancistrus; species Ancistrus triradiatus. Next base: position 435,840 of record JAJAGP010000363.1, on the reverse strand, counting down.
ATTATCCCATGCTTAGTAGTGATCGATATTCAAAATGTGCTGCACTTCAACCAATTAAACAGGACTAATTACCCTCTTTATAACGAAGTAGGCTGGTAGGCATTCAAGATTCTCAAATATATAGCGCATAAACCTCTAAAGATGAGAGTTTTACGTAATATGTCCCAGCTGAAGTATTGACCCTTTCTCACCGGTGATCTCTATGATGCTGACTCCTTGATTGATCTCGGCTGGAGGGCTACGACCGGCGATGTTCACCGCCGTCACTCTGAACAGGTACTTCGCCCCGATCTGCAGCCCCCGGATTCGGTAACTGTTCTTATCCACCGGGGACTCGTTTGCCTGCACCCACTCGGTCGCTGTGCCAACAAAGGTGAATGAGAACTGGAATACATCCATGTATTAGACACCTTTATCCGGAGTGACTTACAATTTATACAGTCTTAACTATTACAAATCCTATAATCCAAGCAGTTGGGGTCTTGCTCAAGGACCCAACAGGGGAAGCTTGGCAGAGATAGGATTTGAAACCTGGACCTTCTGGTCCATAGTGCAGTACCTTAACCATTAGGCTACCACAGTTCCTAACTGAGCAAAAGACTTGAATTAGAGGCAGTGAAATACTTCAGGTGATACCTAGGGTTGTTCTGAGGTTTGACCCTCCTTGGTTAAAAAAATCGACTAAAGATTCATTCACATACATATATCATGTCCTGGATATTGATACACCAGTTTGTGGTCTTACAAGTTTCACAAGCTCTTTCACAAGTTTCCTGATAATGTTCACATAACAAAGGGATGAGAAAACCAGGACTCGTGAACATCAGGATCTGGAGACATAGGGTACAGACTCTGGGTTCCCTATGTTTCCTTTGGACTTTTGAGGACGTGGCATAAGGCCAGTTCCTCTCTCACCTCCTTCGAGGCAGTACTCGATGATGTATCCGTCCACACCGCCTGCGCCGATCCTCTCCGGAGGGCGCCACTTGAGGGCGCACGTGTCTTCGGTGATGTCGTCAACCATCAGCCGGGTCGGTTCGCTCGTCGGGGCTGTGGATGAGAGAGCGAGAGAAACATGATACGAGATCTACAAGAACTAGAACGTCTAATAACCAACATATTAAAGGCTGGTACACGCGAGAAAATGCTGAATATGCAAAATGCATATCGTCATTATATAAAAGCTCGAAGTAACTTCTTGTCGTCCAAATAAATTTGATGGAAAATCCTGTTCTTTGTGTAAGACGGCCTTAGTAAACCTATAAATGCGTATTGTACATCAATTCAGATGTACACTTCTAAAGTCAGACGCACCGATCGGCATGAAAGGTTTGGAGACGGCGCTGGGCTGGGAGATGCCGATGCCGTTCACGGCGAACACCCTCATCTCGTACAGGACGCCCTCGATCATCTTCTTCGCTTCGTACGTGGTCGATTCGTACACGTCAAAGTTCAGCTTGGTCCACCTGGGCGAGCCCTTTTTCCTTCTCTCCATCAGATAGCCTGCAAATCAAAACAGCATGAAGGAGGAACCGGACGTTAAATGTCGCATAATAATACAGCCGTGCTCAGTTGCTGATCTAGAATGAGTCAGTCTTGGCTGTGTCCCAAACCAGTGCAGTAGGGAGGCTTATGAACATCAGATGAACAAAGAAAACCAGTCAGTACATGCAGCTATGGATTTGTTCAGACAGACTGAATCATTTGCAAACTAAACATCTAGAGTGTGTTTGCTCGTCCGGTCCTGCCTTTAATTGGAACTCCACCGTCGAAATTGGGCCCGTCCCAGAGGACGGAGGCCGTGTCCTCACCCACTCCTGTACAGCGCACGTTCTCCGGAGGGTCGGGGACGTCTGAGCGCAACCAAAACAAACAAAACAGAAAGAACAGAAGATGAAGGAACTGATTACTGGTACCCTTTGATCCTACTGGCCCTGGTTCTGGTTCTGAGCTCTTTCTGCAGTAAAAGCGTCACACTCTCTCACCAACGATCTTGATGAAGACCTCGGCTTTGTCCTCTCCTGCAGGGTTAGTGACGATGATTTTATAAAGTCCTTCGTCTGCCCTCTCCGCTCCCTCGATCACGAAGCTGCTCAGGTTGGTCCTGCTCTCCACCCGAACCCGGCCCTCAGCAGAGGAGACCTCCTGCACCGACACACATCGCGATCATTTAAGTGAGAGTTGGAATGTCATTGGATGTCACTTTATATTCAGGGCACAGTCCGCGACCTCATGGTACCCCAACATAATAGCGACACTGTCTTGAAGGCTGGAACCTGGAAAATGGCTCCATAGCTAATATAAACATTCATGAGTTCACTCCTCCAAACACTGAAGCTCCTGAAGTGGAGCGACTCACGTTATCTCCCTTCTTCCAGCAGACGGTTGGAGGCGGCTCTCCGGAGATCTCCACATCCAGGCGCAGTTTATTGCCGGCCACCACGATGACGGTGTTTTTGCTCACAAAGCTGCCCGTGGTATCCAGGTGGATTTTGGGAGGATCTGGATGTAAAGATGGTGGGGATGGACCATGGAATCAAGACAGGCTAAGAGCTGTTTTAATTAACCGCAGAGAAAGGTACTAAACTGGGGTTTCAGGTGCAAAGGCCTTCTGGGTGAAGGGAACTTCTGTTTGTATTTTTAGTTTTATGAACACTGTTGTTTGTACTCTTCATCATTTGTCCAAAAACGAACACAGTACTCTTTACTAAAGCAAGTCTTATTTTGTTTGTTTTATTAAAAACTATGCTCAGGGGCAAAGATGATTCTACGATCAGAGCTTTAGGGGTGAGACCAGTTAGTTTTATTGGTTTTTAACAAGAAATGGTATGTTTTGACTTAATTTTAGACTCATTCATCACTTGTGAAGGAGAGAGAAGGTGGATCATACCATTTGCGAGGCAAAAGGGGGCCGCTTTCTATGGTTTTAACATTTTCCAGCTTATCATAGACAAACTTTGTGCAATTTCCATGCAGAGACTTTTTATTATATTTTTAGTTACAGGTAATTATACTCTCAGCGCCAAGAGAGCACCCAGCACCCCTATTTTCCGCAGTTATGGTCCTTACCATTAGAGACCAGAGTACAGGGGATGAACAGAGTATGTAGAGAAACAGACGGACTACAATCTGTAATTGTAGAACTACAAAACGATGATGAGAGTAGAATCAATGAGGTGGTTTTAATGTTATGGCTGGGTATAACCTAAGAATTCTCTAAATAATAAAATACATGACTAAAGTATAAGGTACTTACCCTGGCGAGGAACATAATCAATCTTGATTTCTGTAAGGATGAAAGAAATCAAAGTCAGATATTTGAAGTTTATATATCATTGTGAGGACCAAATATCCTGCCATTTTTCACCTTGAGGCCACATTTTTCCGGTCTGGTCTGATATTTTTTGGTTTTGGTTTTGTGTTTGCAAAAACTGCAACTTTTATTTGAAAAACAACCTAAAGATGGTTAATGAGGTTCAAGTCAGGCTTAGGATTAGCAGTAACAAACTACAGTAATACTGTTTCCAAGAATAGTCCCCAAAACATGTTTCCATTACTGTGTGTGTGATATGTTTATATTACATTATGAGGAATAAATATTCCCACAAGGATAGAAAGACCTGATGTTACATTGTGGGGACATTTGAGCTTTTTTGGAAAAAAACAAAGCAGTCAGAAGATCTGCTTTAGGTTACTGAGGTTAAGGTTAGGGTTAGGGGTAGGTGTAGCATTCAGACCTGTATTAGTAATCATTGTGTCAATGGGAAGTCCCCACAAAGATAGGGAGACAGGCATGAGTGTGTGTTACCTATGAAGTTGAGCTTGGCTGATAGGCACAGTGCGTAGCCATCAGGGATGAAGGTGTAATCTCCGGCATCCTCCGGCTTCACATCGTCAATTGTCAGCTTGTGGATTCTAAAAGGAGATTAGAAACATCTCACCATCACCAGTCCATTGTCCGAAATGGATATTACCACAGTCACAGTCTTTATGCTGTATAATGCAAATACAAAGGGTATGTTCAGGAGAAGATTGCATGCAAACGATACGTAACTGTCAGAGATACTGCTGAAAACACGAGTGAACGCTACCATCTACACAGCATCCTTAATTTTACAGCATTTTTAATTCATGGAAATTCACACAAATTATAGAAAATATAGTAACGTACCATTACGACCCTGTCTAGCTTAAATTCGGGTATGATGGACCTGATACTTTCTTTTTTGGAAGCCAAAAATGCATCGATAGACAATATTAGGGAAAACAGAGACTCAACAAGTGAATGTGAACCAGCTTATATAATTATAGGCTAGACAGAATATACAGGTAGACAAACAAAGCAGTACTACTTACAATAGGACAGCTACATACACTTACAAACACCATTTACAGCTTGGTACAAATAAATATAGGAAAATCAGCCACACAAACAGGAGGAATTCACACAAAAAAGTCTCTAAACACATCCAATGATTCAGAACGGCAGTGTCCTGCTCTTAAACTCTAACTCCTGCTTCTGATCATGGATCTGCAGCGCTGATTGGATATTTACAGCTGCATCGTCCAGAGTTAAAAGACAGATTTGTATTTCCTGTTATAATTTATTATAATTATTGAGACAGTCCTCAGTCGTTAAATGAAAGACATAAACGCCCTGCAATAGCAGAACACAGGAGAGCGTGGGTGTGTTACTTACCTGCCGACGTGAATCATCTTGATGCGGTCACTGGCGACGACCTCCACACCGTCCTTAAACCACTTCCCGGTCACTTTATCATCCGAAACCTCACATCTGAACACGGCTTGTTCGGCAGCCTTCAGCGTCAGATCCGCGATGCTCTGCAGAACCTCCAGCTCCTTATCTGATACACGCAGAAACACGTACGCTGTTAATATAATCTCAAATCCTTACCCTAACCCCAAATCCTTATGCTAACCCCAAAGCCTTACCCTAACCTCAAACCCCTACCCTAACCTCAAACCCCTACCCTAACCTCAAACCCCTTACCCTAAACCGCAACCCTTACCCTAACCGCAAACCCCTAACCCGGAACCTCAAACCCCTTACCCACAAACTCAAACCCTCATCTCTTACCCCAAACCCAAAACCCTAACCTCAAACCCGGACTTTGACCTCAAACCCTTACCTACCTCAAACTCAAACCCTTACACTCTACAACCCCCAAACCCTTACTCCCGAACCTCAAACCCCTACTTTAAAAAACCCCCCTCAAACCCTTACCCGAACAAACTGGCAAACCCTTACCCTAACCCCAAACCCCCCTATAACCTCAAACCCGTTACCCTAACCTCAACCCTACTCGGCAACCCCAAACCTTACCCTACGCTTAACCTCAAACCCGGTACCGCTAACCCCCAAAAAAACTGAACAGAAAAGAAAAAACAGGACGTGAAAATGAAAAAAACCTACACTGGTAAACAGAAAAAAAGTAAGAGAAAAAAAAAACAATTACAAGAAAATAAAACAATACTCTAACCCAAACCCTAAAAACCTCAAACCCCTAACCGAACCTAAAACCCTTACCCTAAACCTGAAAAAACCCTTACCCTAAACCTCAAACCCTTACCCTAACCTCAAAATTAAAAACCCTAACCTCAAACCCTTACCCTAACCTCAAAACCCGAAAAGAAACTCAAACCCTTAACCTAAACCTCAAAAACCCCTTACACTAACCTCAAAACCCCTACACTCTAACCCCAAACCCGTACCCTAACCTAATCAAACCCCTACCTACGCAAAATAAAACCCTACCCTAAACTAAAACCCCTACCCTAACCTCAAACCCTTACCCTAACCTCAAAAACCCTTACCCTAACCTCAAAACCCTTAACACTAACCTAAAACCCTTACCCTAAACCTCAAACCCCCTACCCTAAACTCAAAACCTTACCCTACACCTCAAAACCCTTAACCCTAAAATCAAACCCCTTACCCTAACCAACACCCTAGAAACTCAAAACCCTTACACTAACCTCAAACCCCTTACCCTAACCTCAAACCCCTACCCTAAAACCTCAAACCCCTTACCCTAACCTCAAAACCCTTACCCTAACCTCAAACCCTTACCCTAACCTCAAACCCTTACCCTCAAACCTCAAAACCCTACCCTAACCTCAAACCCTTACCCTAACCTCAAACCCTTATCATAACCTCAAACCCTTACACATACGCTGTTAAAATAGAGTCTGTTACAGAACTTAACCATGCTACTTAATCCAGAATCCATTCCTAGATCATCTCTTCCTTGTAGATTTGAACATTTGTTTTGGATCGTATTCGTCTTGTTGGAAACTAGGCAGAAGCAGCCAGATCTTTATTTAAAAACATTTTGTTGCTTCCCAGAGTGTTCTACAACACTTATGTCATCCTTTTGTAAAACCATCCTGTCTCATCTAAACACAGATCCCGTTTCGATTAAAGATTGTGGTTCATCTTCCAAAGAGTTTGTTCTATTCTAACTGGAGGTTGGGGATTTGGTGACTCCCATATTTTCAACCCTGGCTACATTTTCTCCTTCCTAACCCTCCTCGCTGTGCGTGGGAGTAAAACTCAGTTGTGTCCTCTTCCAGGCAGCTTCATTACAGCTCTGGCTCTCAGTATATAACAGATATTTTTAGACCTGTAGCTGCTGAAAGATCAACACTCTGGTCTGATTTACTTTCATCTCGCCCATCTTGATGAATGACTAAGGGACTGGAGAGTAAAGATGGTGGCTCACTCACTTCAATTAAGTAAAGTAACTACAAATGAGAGCTCATTTCATTATCTTTTGTGAACGGTTTAAGCGAATAACAAGTGTGCCAGTAGTTCTGGAGCTCCTGAATGTGTGTTGGTAGGTAGGCAGGCACACTGGATGGTATGAAGGTATGAATGCAGGTACATCTTTAGATGTTACCAATACATCATATTGATTCTGTGCAAGACATCTAAGCCAAAAAGGACACTGTACCTTCCACCTCCAGCTCTCCCTTTGACTCCCCCCCGCTGGTGTAGACGTAATACATTCCAATATCCTCCTTAGTGGCCTCGTTGATGATGAGCCAGTGCTTCGTGCCTTCCTTCTTAAAGCGGTACTTTCCGTCTCGACTCAGCTCCACTCCGTCCTTCATCCTGAAACCATCAGAACCACACCGCAAGCTCAGAGTTCAGTTTCTTCTACTGAAGATCTACAGCAATGGGTCCCAAACCTTTTTTCCTTTGAACACCCCACTCATTAAATGACATGAGATTTTTCAACACTTTATTATAAACTAAGCTTTGTGTTAATGATTTTGGCCGAGTGCAGGTTATTTTAGACAGTAACTTACTTATCATTACTTATCATGGTATCCTTTCCATATCTCCACAATTATAGAGCACAGACCGCTCTACCAAACACTGGTTAAACTCATCGGTTCATGATATATTTAACTTATGATGGATTTGTTGAACATATCCCCATCATAAATCAGGGAGCTCCTGTACAATACAGCTCCATTAATGCATATAATGGCTTGTGGACTTTCTGGGGCTCAGATTAATTCACTTTACTTTTTTCCTTATGGGAAAAATTTGCTCAGTACTCATCGCTTTCGGTTCTCAATAAACCTTCTGGAACAAATTAACAACAAATTACCAACCACCAATTACCTATTACCAACAAATTAACAATGAACAATAATTAATATACATATAGTATCTTAATTCATCTTTGATTGTCACCATTTAACGCTGGCTCCTTCCTCAGACACCTCCACCTCAAACTCCACTTTGTCCCCAACCACCACATGGATGTCGTCCAGCAGCTTGGTGATAGTGACCGGAGGCTCTGTAACCACACACATCATCAACACAGAGAGATCAGCCTATAGGGGGCAGTACAGTGTTAAGGGGGGATAGTCATTATAAACTCCTGGTACTTCATGGAGCCAGTAATGCCACTTTGATGCCACTTTTCAGGTGAGGCTGTTTCTGTAAAGTGCACTCCTTATTGTATTTGTGCCAGGGAAAATTTCCCCTGAACTCTACCTATTTAGTTATCTGATGGAAATATTCATGTTTCCCAGCTTGGACATAAATGCTGGGTGTGAGAAATGCATTTTCAGGTTAGTGGAATCAAACATGGACGCTTCACTAAACTTCTTCTGATTACAAACGGATGGTTGAAGCTTTGATCTAAGGAGCTCTATCTTTAAGTTATTACCTACGAATAAGGAACTGCCAGACAGGATATAGATAAAGATACCTTATGTACCAAAATGGAGAATGATAAGGATTCCTGAGGATAATGATGATTCACCTTGTATGAAGATCTCCGTAAAACACTTTCCTCACCGACCACACACTCATATTCAGCGTCATCAGAGAGTGTGCACTTGTTGATGGTGAGCTTGCGGATACCTCCTACACTCTCAAACACATACCTAAAATGAAGCACAGAAACTAATAACTAAAAAGGTCAGATTAGCTAACTAACGAATGTTAGAAATACAGTTTAACCTCAAACCCTACTCCAACCTCAAACCCTTACCCTAAAATCAAACCCTTATCCTAACCTCAAACCCTTTCCCTAACCTCAAACCCTTAACCTTACCAAAACCCTTACCCTAACCTCAAACCCTTTCCCTAACCTCAAACCCTTACTCTTACCCTAACCTCAAACCCTTACCCTAACCTTAAACCCTTACCCTAACCTCAAACCCTTACTCTTACCCTAACCTCAAACCCTTACCCTAACCTCAAACCCTACTCCAACCTCAAATCCTTACCCTAAAATTCAAACCCTTACCCTAACCACAACCCTTACCCTAACTTAACCCCTACCCTAACCTCAAAACCTTACTCTACCCTACCCTCAAACCCTTACCTAACCTCACCCTTACTCTAACCTCAAAAAACCTTACCTAAAATCAACCCTTACCCGCTAACCTCCAACCCTACTCCAACCTCAAATCCCGTACCCTAAACCTCAAACCCTTAACCCTAACCGCAAATCCTTACCCTAAACCGCAAATCTTACCCTAACCTCAAACCTTTCCCCTAACTCAAACCCTACTAACCCTACTCCAACCTCAAACCCTTACCCTACCTAACCTCAAACCCTTACCTAAAAATCAAACCCTTACCCTACCACAAACCTTACTCTAACCTTAAACCCTTACCCTAACCTCAAAACACCCTTACTCTTACCCTAACCTCAAACCCTTACCTCTAACCTCCAAACCCTGTACTCCAACCTCAAATCATTACCCTAAAATCAAACCCTCTACTCTAACCTCAAACACTTACCATAACACCCCTTACCCTAACCTCAAAACCCTTTCCCAACCTCAAAAACCCTACTTACTCCAACCTCAAACCCTTAACCCTAACCCTCAAACCCTTACCCTAAAAATTCAAACCCTTACCCTAACCACAAAAACCCTTACTCTAACCTTAAACCCTTACCCTACCTCAAACCCTTACTTCTTACCCTAACCTCAACCCCTTACCTAACCTCAAACCCTACTCCAACCTCAAATTCCTTAACCCTAAAATCAAACCCTTACTCTAACCTCAAACCCTACCCCTAACCTCAAACCCTACTCCCAACCTCAAACCCTTTCCCTAACCTCAAACCCCTTACCTAAAAATCAAACCCTTAACCTAACCACCTCAACCCTAACTTTGCGAACCTCAAACCCTTTCCCTAACCCCAAACCCGTACTCAAACCCTAAACCTCAAACCCTTAATCCTAAAACCAAACCCTTACTCTAACCTCAAATCCTTACCCTAACCTCAACCCCTTCCCTAACCTCCTAACCCTACCTCAAAACCTTAAACCTTAACCCTACCTCAAACCCTCACTACCCTAAAATCAAACCCTTACTCCAACCTTCAAGATACCGTACACTCAAATCAAACCCTTACTCGTAACCACAAACCCTTACTACGCTACCTTAAACCTTAACCTAACCTCAAACCCTGAACCGGGTCAACCCTAACCCCAAACACATACTCAAACCTTACTCTATACCTCACAAACCCTTACCCCTAAAAGCAAACCCTTACTCTAACCTTCAAACCCTTTCCCTAAACTCAAACCCTTATATCCAAACCTCAAACCCTACTCCCTAACCTCAAACACCCTTACCCTAAAATCAAAACCCTTAACCTAGACTAAAACCAAACTCCAACCTCAAACCCTTTCCCCTAACCCCAAAACCCTTACTCAAACCAAACCCTAACCTCAAACCCTTATCCTTAAAATCAACCCTTACTCTAACCTCAAACCCTTATCTCAAACCCTAACCACAAACTTTTTCCCTAATCACAAACCCTTTCCCTAAACTCAAACCCTTATTGTAACCCTTACTCTAATTCTTACTTGGCCTTAATTAGTCTTCTCCTGTAGGACTATGGTAGCCTAGCGGTTCAAATCCCACCTCTGCCAAGCTGCCATTGTTGGGTCCTTGAGCAAGGCCCTTCACCCACACTTGCTTGGATTGTAAGACTGTATCAGTTGTAAGTCACTCTGGATTACTGCTAAATGCTGTAAATGTAAATGTCTTACCCTAGCCTTACCCCACTGCCTAAACCCTAACCCCAATCCCACTTACTTTGCTGAGGGTTTGATTTCTTGTCCATTCTTCAGCCACTTGACCTGAGCGTTCGGATCTGCCAGTTCCACAGACATAACAATCTTCTTTCCTTTTTCCACTGAGTATGCAGGTTCCAACTTTCTCAAGAAGGCTGAGGCACAACATCCAAACAATGAAAATGAGACTCAGCAATCATAAGAATAAATCAACGTGAATGGAACCATAGGCTCATCCCATGGATGTTTTATGGACTTTTACAGCAATAGGGTATTGATTATACAGCTGATGCGGAAATACAGCTGCTTAGCATATCAATGCATTTAAGCTTACATTATTATTTTTGGTAATGATTATAATTCAAAAAAATACAGAAATGAATGCCCTGACCTTCTATCTAAACCAATAACCAGCCATAGCATACAGGAATCAGACCCTTATAAGAAATAACTCCACTGAGGTGATGTCATTTTAAGATGTCTCTGTGTTAAATCCCTCACCATCGCTCTTTTTGGGCTCGACTTTCTTCATCTTCTTCAGCCTCTTGAGCATCCCACGCAGGTCAGTGATACCATACTGGAAGGCAATCTTCTCATAGTCGCAGGGTTTCGCATTTTTCAAGATCTCCCAGACATCCACCTCATCCTGCGGCTCGTCCTTCTGCTTCCTCTCCCTGAAAGAAATCAGGTGCACACAAATTCAGGTCCATAAGGGAACATCAGCAGTATGTCTTTTTATGGAATGAGCTACGTTCATATAGAGGGGTTCGGCTGTGTGTCTTGGAATGTGGCAAGCTGTGGTTTGAGAGGGGGATCTGTTAAATCTAGAGAAATAAGAGTGGAGCTCGGACATATAAGGCACAAAAGGATAATCTAGAGAAGCAGAAGTTAGAATGGGAAGTTCCTGACCTTTTCTTAAGGAGACCACTGAAGTCCAAATCTCCAGCATCTTCTCCTGCATCTCCCCTACAGGGGCACAAGAAGGAGGTACGTGTTTACCGAAAGGATATTAGATCCTTATACTGTCAGATCTCAGCACTCGACCAGTTCTCTATGCATTGTCACAAGAAAAGTTGTCTCGGCACTCGACGTTTGTTTTTAAATTATTTTACTTTATTTAACCAGGGTAATAAAGTACCTCTGCAAGTGAGCCCTGGGCAACAAGAACAAAAACAATCAACAAAGAAATAACAACGCCACAACCAACAAAATCAAATCAAATTCAAAACCAAATAAAAAACAAGACCAAACAGAATGATACAGTTCTTTAACAATTATCTTAAAATCACTCAAGGAAACAGATTTATCTGATTTCAAATGGTTTTTCAGATCATTCCATGGAGATATTATATTATTATTGCATTTATATGTTGTAATTATTATTCTAAATAATTTTTTGCATCACAAAGAATAAAAATCTTCCATCCAAATCGACAGACAGAGAGATTGATTGATTGACTGATAAATAGACAGATAGATAGATATGTAATATTAATGTACTATATTAATAATGTTGTGTTAATGCATTATAGTCACAGAGGAACTCACGATCGTTTGAATGCCTCCAGGATGTTGGTCTGAGCCACCTCTTCTGCAGCTGTGAATAACAATATAAACAGGAGGACATGATCACAAACGCCCTCACATAAACCAAGGACAAAGATCTTCCACAGACTGAGAGTTTAAGCAGCAGGTTACAAGATTAAGTTGTATAAAGTTTTTAACTTGTTTTTAACCAGATTTTCTTCTCTACCTTCAACAGTGATGTCAAACGTGCAGCTGTCACACTTGTCCTTGGACGTGACCTCACATCGATAACCTCCCGCGTCTCCGTCCACCACTTTCACGATGGTCATCTCATACGTGTAGATCTGACAAACAGCAGAGGGTCAAAACATCATCTGTTACGCAAATTTTACCCCTCGTGATTCACCGCGCGAACACTTCTTCTTTTTATTCAGAAAATCACAGATGTACAGCTGGGGAAGCATCGTACTCTCACCTTGGTGTTCCTGTCATACGCTTCTTTAAATTTCAGGTGCTTTCCTGCTTTGCTGGCCAGATCCAGCCACTTGCCTTTCAGCCACTTCATTGCTGGTTTCCTCATCAGGTTTGACGAGTCTACCTTGGCCACAAAAGTTATGTCTTTCCCTGTTGGCAATAAACGGAATCAAACATCACTAAATTCCGTTCACACTTTCTATCACACTATCTGTTTTTAAATATCTATAGAGAGCACATGCTTAATGTAAAGAGTAGCAGTAAAATATATCTTTACTTCTATATTTGTACTGTTTTTGTTTGTAACTTTAGTAACTACATTTTTAAAGGATTTCTTCTGATTGGGTTGGACTTTGTGTCTGCTGACTCTTCAGGTAAACCATGAATATCCAAGATTTCCTCAAGTTTTTTGGAAGTCATTTTGGGAAGATCTGAGAAACATGCATGAACCAGCTTTAATGCTCTCTGACCTTTGACTGCGACGGTGGTCTGGGGTCTCTCCACAAAGAGACCAGTTACTTCGGACAGCTGAGATTCCTGCCCGGGCACATGCTCTGTGGAAGACGAGGAATAACGTTATGAGAAGATAAACGTTCATGAACCCATCATCTTGGACAGACCACGCAGAGCATCCTGTGATTTGGAGATGACAGATATTATTTGTACGTTATATCAAAGGCAGAGGAATTCAGAAAATAATACTGACCAAGTCTGAAAAACTTAATTTCTCATTAAATAAAACCATATTCATTATTCATTATCGTTATCAATATCACAATCACTGCATGAAATAAAGTTATAAGGGCAGGTGAATTCGATTAACTTTCCCTTTGCATATCGCTGGTTCTGCCATTGGATGAGAAAGACACTTACTCTTTAATATCAATAAAAATATCTTATTTTTTTCCCATGTATGTCTTGGACACATACATGCCTACAGGGTTTGTGTGTCTTACCATCCTCTGGCAACTCTGCACCGGAGAGAAAGAAAGAGAGAGTAAGGCAATATGTTAGGAATGGATTGAGTTATACAAAAACTTATTTTGTGTACTAGTATCATATCACCTATTATCACCCACTTATAATTTGCTGGTAATAAATATTAATTGACGTCCAGTGTGTGTCAGAACCGTTGAGCAGTAATGTCAGGTCTCTAAACGTCCTGTTCAGGTAAAGCCTTCGGTCTTCAATATTGGTTTCCTCTGACCATAAAACCTTTTGCCACATGGAGTCAAAAGCACAACCTAGTCTCAGCGTTACATTTCTTTCCTGCCTCCTGGTCAAATAGACCAGCTTTGTGTGAAGCTTGTGAGATTGCTGCCACATTTACATACCATGGGGCAAAAAAGTATTTAGTCAGCCACTGCTTGTGCAAGCTCTCCTACTTAGAAAGATGATATCTGTATAAAAGACACCTGCCCACAGCCTCAAACAGTCAGACTCCAAACTCAACCATGGCCAAGACCAAAGAGCTGTCGAAGGACTCCAGGAAGAAAACTGAAGACCTGCACCAGGCTGGGAAGAGTGAATCTACATCTACAATAGGCAAGCAGGTTGGTGTGAATAAATCAACTGTGGGAGCAATTGTAAGAAAATGGAAGACATACAAGACCATTGATCAAAGATCAAGTGAGCAGAAATCCCAGAACTACACAGAGGGACCTGATGAATGACCTGCAGAGAGCTGGGACCAAAGTAACAAAGGCTACCATCAGTAACACACTACGCCGAGAGGGACTCAGATCCTGCAGTGCCAGGCGTGCCCCCCTGCTTAAGCCAGTACATGTCCAGGCCCGTCTGAAGTTTGCCAGAGAGCATATGGATGATCCAGAAGAGGATTGGGGAGAATATCATGTGGTCAGATGAAACCAAAATAGAGCTTTTTGGTAAAGACTCAACTCGTCGTGTTGGGGAGGAAGAAGAATGCTGAGTTGCATCCCAAGAACACCATACCTACTGTTGAAGCACGAGGGAAGCATCAGGATGACTGATCGGGAAGAATGAACGAACCCGGAGCCATGTATCGAGAGATTTTAAGCCAAAACCTCCTTCCATCAGTGAGAGCATTGAAGATGGAACGTGGCTGGGGCTTCCAGCATGACAATGATCCCAAACACACCGCTCGGGAGGGCAACGAAGGAGTGGCTCCATAAAAAGCATTTCAAGGTCCTGGGAATGGCCCTAGCCAGTCTCCAGAACCTCAGCCCATGGAACATTTGTGGAGGGAGTTGAAAGTCCGTGGTTTGACCAGCATCTGCATGGAGGAATGGGCCAAAATTACCAGCTACAGTGGTGCCAACCTGGTGAAGACTTACAGGGGAAACATTTGACCTCTGTCATTGCCAACAAAGGTTATGTTACAAAGTACTGAGTTGAACTTTTGTTATTGACCAAAGACTTATTTTCCACCATAATTTTACAATTAAATTCTTTAAAAATCCTGCAATGTGATTTCCTGGATTTTTTTTCTCATTTTGTCTCTCATAGTTGAAGTGTAGCTATGATGAAAGTTACAGACCTCTCTCATCTCTCTAAGTAGGAGAACTTGCACAATCAGTGGCTGACTAAATACTTTTTTGCCCCCCTGTAATGACCAATCTCGGTCATCCTTCAGTTGTCACTGATCTCTTGGTAGCAACCCAGTCTTTTAGTTTGGAGGGACGTCCCAATTTAGGCGAGGTGCTGATGGTATTGCACACTTTTCTGTTCTTACTAATGCTCTGAATCCAACGATTTTGGTGGGCCAACAAAAACAAAATCCTGCCTTCATCTGCTAGCCTCTAACCATGATCCTTAGAGACAGTTTTGCCTCTCGAACCCTCCACCTTAATGTGTGCAGGGAAAATACATTTGTGTAGAGCTTGTGAGATTGTTGCCACACGCACAAACCGACCGATGATCAGCCATAAAGACTTCCTTCAAAGCTGGCACTGATCTCTCGGTAGCTTCCCTGATCAATATCCTCCTGGCCTGAGTTCAGATCCACTTTGTTTGTCTATGTTTGTGTTCCACGTTCCCAGAGTTTCCTTCTTGTCTAGGGAGCTGGGTTTGTGGTAGTGGGGGCAGACCCTGGGTGCCCCCATACCACTGGCAGCTGATATTGACCCATCATAATTTGAAGAGCCAGAGATCGTCATTTCCCCATCTTAAGAGTGAGCTGGATCGTCAGAACAAATTCTAATGATTCTCTCATGTCTGTAGCATGTTTGTTTTATCTGTTTAACCAGTTTTAAACACTGTAGCATATTCCAAGCAATGTGAGAACCCATATTGTGACTCTACTCTCACAGCACAACATAAACCAAGTCATTATTTCATGATATATCACGCCGATATATCATCAGACCTCATTAGCACATGAATGTCACAATTGCTTGACTTTTGCCAGAGCAATTCGGTTTCTTAATTTGACCAGTCAGAACCAGTGGGAGGGACCAGAGGATCCCTCACCAGAGTCAGTGACTGAACGCTTACAGCGATGGGCACACTCACGGCAACGGTGAGGTGCGAGTTAAGTACTTCCAGTAAAGCACTTCCAGTGTGGTGCATGCACAGTGACGTACAGTCGAGCTAAGAGTGAGAGATTGCGATGATACATGAAGACCTGCTACTGACATCCTTTCTTTAAAAAATGTAATAAAAACGACTTATTAAGGTGTGGAAACAAGATTATTAAAGGGGGGAAATGACTTGATAAAGCAGGCACAGGTCTACCATCTAGAACGATGTGTTAGCAAATAGATTCACTATTTTCACCATAAAGGTCTTTTCACATTTTTTTTAAAGAGGAAAAAACACACGTCAAGTTTTGAAAAAGAGCACACATCTGTTAACGTCGTCCTTCACACCGAGTCCAAAACTGACGGACAGTGACGCTGCGTAAAATGTTTAATCGGAGCCTGTTCTGCATTGTTAAACTCAGGCTGACCAATCAGAGCTCGGTTGCAATAATAGTAATCAATAAATACATGACATAAGTGAAAATAAAGTGAAACTTTATAGCCATGGAGGCGAACACAGTTTTGGCTCATCTTATCACTGGGACCCCAAGACTGAGGGAGTGTCTGAAATCACACCCATAGATACCTAAATAATACTTAAGTTCAGTAACAAGGACTTGTACTTACCATTACGTCGTTCCCTTGCCATAATAACGTTTACACATTAGGATCTGGTTCCCACACTTTAATAAGCCGTTGCCTCACCATAACTCTATTAAGAATGGACGTCACCGGCTCGGCTCAGTAGTAATACTTCTTGCACGTTCAGAATGAAAGTTCACAGTGATGTGCAAGCTCTTACGGGTGACGCGCACTCAGAATGACTGTGTTGTGCAGGCCTGTGGTGAGAGTCACAATGTTGTGCAAGCTAACAGTCACAGGGTTGGACATGCTCACACCAGCAACGTCGTATTGCACAGTGACATTACCGAGCACGCTCAATAATCGCCTGCACACTCGTCCACGAGTGGCTGATCACCAAAACTCTTGTAGGCATGCACGGAAACAGACACGCAGCCGAGTGAGTCGGCTGGATCGTTTCTTTTTCTTACCATCTCTCCCATCATCCTCCTCTGCATGAAAAGAAGCAACAAGCAAACAGTCAGCTTAATTAGCAGACAGGAAACGGTTAAACCAACACACGATGGAGATCCTGAGCTGCTGGGAATCCACGGGGTCGGAGAGAGAACAGTGGGAGGCATGGACGAACTCACAATTATGACACACGGCAGGTTCAGTGCGTACAAATCAACTCCTAAACGTTTGACACCCATGTATGCATCAATGGTCAGCTCCAGATTTATTGGTATCCGCCATATAACAGCACTGAGCACGGAATCCGAGGCCCTCCTCAATCCAGCATCTCTCCGGTTCCTCCAGATTCCAAGATCCTCTCTTGAGGACTTTCTTTAGCTCATCCGTGGGTCCTCAATGGAGTTTAATACAAAAAGCTTCTTGCTGTTCTTGATGCTGTTCTCAATAAACCATTTTTGTTCTGATTTCTGTTGGAAGAACCAACCACGACCCGGCTGTATCTTATGTCCATGATGCCATGTGTCCTATCAAGGTTCACAAAGTCGATGGAGAAAAACCAGCCCCTCTGGAAGCAAGTCTTTAGCGCAGTCACCTCACGGCTCCAGAGATCCCTGATTCAATCCCGACCTCGCCCTCTCTGTGTCTGCATGGGTTTACTAGGGGTACTCCGGTTTACTCTCACATTCCAAAGACATGCATTAGGTTAATTGGTGATTCTAAAGTGCTCTTTGTGTGGGTTTAAGTGTTTGAGTGCCCTGTCTAGGATTGTTTCTGCCTTGTGCACTGTCTTGCCCACAACCCCTCTTGTTAGTATGATTTTGGTATTTGTCATGGTATAAGTTATCGCCAAAAGAGAATATATATGCCTACTAGTATATATTAAATCCTATAATTTAATAATGAAGAAGAGGAATTGATTACATGCATTCGATTAAATCAACAAAGAAGCAGAGTATCTAAAAAATCCAGCATAAACAGATCTCACACATGCAGAGCTTGTCATATTGTTGCAGTATGCGGTAACTCACCAACAGATGGCGCTGCTTCCTCTTTCTGTGGAGCTAAAAAAAAAAACACAAGTACAAAGTCAACGAACTCTCAAAATACTTCGTCCTTAAACGCGAGCATGTGTAATAACACGATTATGACAGGAAAAATTACTTACTAACAACATATATGCCTTATTTTTTGTGGTCACGTCAGTTTAGGGTTTTAGAGTGTTTGGGTCCAACATTAAAGGAGCTAGCAAAGCAATGATTTGTGTAGCACCACGAGGGAAAAACAAGTTCCTGCTCTTCTCGTTCAGTACCCAATCAGTGAACATGTTTTATTTTGAACAGTCGGATGTTGATATTGTAAGTCTAAAAGTCTTGGCCGTGACTCAAGCTTTGCTTTTTGAGAGATGCTCCGTCCCATTTCTCCCACCATCCAACACCTCGGCTATAACGTATCTCAGAGCTTAGCATGTGCTTAGAATGAGATTTATCTAAACCGTACTTGTTATTTTGTCTGCAAACGATCATAATGTTCTGGCTCGACGATTTTGGCTTATCCCTGCACCAATCTACTAATTATAGACTAATCACTCCAGTGCATACCTGCTCTCTAGTTTGGGTTTTTGTTTACCACTATGCTCTCGGTGCAAATCTCAGGATCCAACTAATGCAACACATCAAGTTGCAGTATGAGGCGAGCGCAGACGTGAAGCCAAAACCAGGGACAAACCACCCCACGAGGGACATGAGACACCGGACTTGGCCTTGCCCCCTAGGGTCTGGATGCTTGTCTCATGGAGGGGGCATACTGAGGGATCCACACCTCTATTTAGGATGAGAATGATCTTGCACGGTGAAATTCTGCTCGAACTTTCAGCACTTGGCATAGTTCCTCCAACCGTAAAAGGCTATTAAATTCATACACACGCTCTCAGATGACCTAGGAGCTCTCTGATTGACATTTCTTCATATGGCAGATACTTTTAAACAAACTCATTAACAACCATGGTAGAATCCAATCCCAACCGATAATAGAGTTGTTGCAGGAGCTGACAGATGTGAGTGCTGATATAACTCGGTAACAGCAAGAACACAAAATTGCTCACAATTCAAAAAAGCAGTTGAGGCTTAGCAGTCTTGCTTGAGGTCCTGACAGTGACCGCTTGGCATAGCCATGGTTTAAGCTCAGACCTTTCTCCAGAGTTCAGAGCCTTAACACCGAGCCATTCTACTGAAACCAGCCAGTAAAGCACTTAGCTCAAAATTCATTTGATTGCATTTCAGTCCAAGCATGAAGCTAGCGATTAATGTCATGGTGTTAATGTAGCTGATTAGTAAGAGCTCGCTGCTCCACTTCCTGAGGACCTGAGTTCCAACCCATTGTCGGTTAGCTTCTGCTATAGCTACATTTAGGGCTCTGTGAAAGCCAGTTGTCGAGAGGTGAAAAGCATCTTTACAAGCACAAACCTTTAAGCGGATGAGCTACATCCGCAAGGTACCACATCAGATTCCACTCTTGTCAGCCAAGAACAGGGCTGGTCTGATGAAGCTGGATTTCTGCTTTTCATGCAGACGGCCAGAATTTCGCACCATGTTTTTCTCGGAACACACTGGCCCCATAATACTAATTGATCATGGTTTGAATGCCACAGTTGGGAGTATTGTGAGTTCAGTAGGCCTAACTGAGTGTCACAGATCAAGAACATGACTCTTATGTCAGCTCAACATGGACCAGAGTTTCAGGAAAGTCTCCAGCACCTTGTTGAATCCATGCCACAAAGAAAAGAAGAAAAGGAAGGTCTTTCCAGTGGATGAAATAAGATTCTGATAGGTTCGAATTGAGCACATAGTTATCGTGATATGTTTTACAGTGTTTACACAGCACTGGCAGGGCTTACTGATGTCTATATTTATAGCGTAGTCTGGTCGTGACTGTAAGCTAATCTTTCAGTAGTATTTGGAGCGACTGATGGTTGCTGGTGTGCTGTTTTATCCTAAGCCCATCCATAACTAAGCTGAATGGTGAAAACAGTACTGGCACATTTGGTAATGCAGTGACCTGGCTTATGGTATGGCGTATAGGAGATGAAAAATTAGTTCCCTGATTCTTTTCTTGGTTTATATTTACACTTAATCATTTGGCAGTCCTTTGGTAGTCTCTTATCATGACCAACCTCCAGCTGACAGTCTTACAGAGTACAATCAAAGTAAATGTGGGTTATGGGCCCTGCTCACGGAGTTAAAAGTGTCAGCTTGGCAGTGCTGGGACTTGAACATTAGACATTTCTGATCAGTAGTGCGGTACCACAGTCCAAAATTCCCATAAGGTTTCGACCTTTTGAGTCTCAGGAAGTTTTGCTTTCCGCTCTTGTCTCTGGTGGGTCGTTTGGAATTTGGACACGGCTTTTTAACATCAATGCTGTTTAACGTCCATCTGATTAACATCTGTTTGCTTTAACAGCCAAGGTCTTAAAATTGTAACAAATTATAATAGGAAATAAAAATCTGCCTTTGTTTTTAACTTAGGATGTAAACCGATTCAAAATGGCAAAGACGCTGTTCAGCACTACCCGACACATAACGTTAGAGTGTACAGTACTGTACTGAACTCTAATTACCATATTTTACTTAATAATTATAACAGATTTCTATGGTAATTGCTTATTTATGTACTGGCAGTGTATTATTATTGTTTTGTTGTACACACACGGTCCCACAAGCCAAAAAATTCTGCGGATCCACGAGCAGAGGCGGGAGTTAAAGAGCAGAAGTATGTCATACATATCTGGTCAACGTCCATTTTGGTCAATGTCCTGTTTCACAAAACGTAATGCAGACCCTGAGCCAAGTCCTTAAACCCTGAATCAACTGAAAGGGTTATTAACGTATTAATGTTATTAAGAATAAAATAAAGGATTTTTAAAGGAAATAAATGATTGCCATGATAGTTCTCCAACTACATGGAGATAAATATCATCAGAGAACTACAACTAAAATTATTCAACGTTCAAAGCAAATATATTCTTTATATTCAGGACTACATTTGAAACACCCGTCACCTGAGAGTTTCGACATAATTAACGAGTGTTATTGCAAACACAACCAAGGAAACCAATCACTCGGAAAGAAAACCCTCAAATATTTAAGTTTGCTTTCAGAAAGGCGGAGTTGGAGCTCAAGGTCACATTCCAAACCGAATCGAAGACGTGCACCACCTGTCAGACGCATGTCAGCAGCATGGCAAAGGCGTGAGGTAATGCCACAAGATCTGGAAGTACTGCAGTTGTGAGCATAAGCCTTCTGACGAAGGAGGTAAGGAAACGTCAGAAGGTTACACCATCACCGTGCTCTGATTCCGTCAGGGGCTCACAGATGCTCCAGAATGTAATTCGGGAGACGTGTTCACATTCAGTCTTTTGACAGACAGCCTTATCCAATGAAAATACATGGTCCGATCCGGGCAATTGTGAGTTCAGGGTCTTGCCAACAACAACGGCAGTGCTGGGAACTGAACGCTGGAAAATTTAATTAAATAATAATAATAATAATAATAATAATAATAATAACACTTTAGAAACAAGCCCCAAAAACCTGCAATCCACAACGACCAATATTTGTAAGTGACCTCTTAGCCATTTGTCAAGAATGCCCAGAACACACAAAAAGAATAATGCCAGTAACAATTACTCAAACTGAAAATGTACACAATGTCAAGAGCTGCAAGTTTCATTTTGTCAAAGATGCATGAAGCCAAGGAAACATGAACCATGTGAAGCGATGAAGGTTTTGGTAGTAGTGCCAACAAGAATTTAAAACTAATTTCACCCCTGATTACAGGTGAAGGGTTTGTTGGTAACACTGCCACCACGCAGCGCTTATTTATTCAGACTCTGTAAGAGTAGGGATGCCAAAGATAATGGGTTTGCTTAGACTTTTTAGTTCAGATTTTGACCTACCTCGAGCTGTTACACTTTTAACCATCACTTTTAACTTCTTCAAAAGTTTCCCCTGCCACCAGACAGGCTGAAGGTTCAAGTCCCAACTTAAAAGCTCTCACTGTTGGTCTGTCACTGAGCCCTTAGCCCTGAACTGCTTCGATTTTATTAATTGCTGTAAATGAATAAGATGTTCTCTGGTAACTCGTACTAGAAGGTCAAATTAAATCTGTTTAAGGGCGTCTGCTAAATGCTGTACGTTTAAATCAATCAATTTAAGACAAACTGTCGACATATACAGACATCCAGTACTGTTGCTGTTCATCCCAGAAAGATCATCCTACCAAGATCAGACCAAGAACACTACTGGAAGCTAAAATGAAAGTCCGTCTTTGTGCACACGTACAGTACTGTGCAAAAGTCTTAGGCCACCATTAGAATTGCTAACATATTGCGGGTGACTGGATTTCAAACTTGGATTTGTCACGCCATAATCCTCTTTTCCTCTGATCTTCTTTCCAATCATTTTTTAGCTTTAGCATATCTTGGATTTTTCATCCTGTTCCCCTTTCGCAAAAGTGGTTTCTGGGTTACAAAGTTCTTTTTCCAGCTTTTCTGGACTGTAAAAGAGTTAACTTGGCATCCCGATGCAAATACAGTACATACCACTGCAGCCTATAGAAGCTGTTTTTTTCTGATAATACTGCATACAAATGTCCTGTATATAAATAAATATAAATAATTTTATATGGTCATTATACTATTGCAAAAAAATTCAGATTTATTTCTATATCACTTCTCAGGAGCCTTGTCTAGCAGCATCTTTACAGTTTTCAATTATCTTCTAATATCTAAGGCCAATCCCAATTTGAGCAAGTCTAGGGTGACAGTGGCAAGGAAAAGCTACTTAAAAGTTATAAGGAAGAAATCTTGGGAGGACCAAGACTCAAAAAGTGATCAAACCTCCTGTGGTGGCAAGAATTAAACTAAGATGTCTAATTAATAAGATTGCAGAAATGGTTTAAATTAACATGAGCTAAATAAATACTAACAGAGAGAAACTATTTTAAATAGAATAATTTAATTAAGAATTAATTAGAGAATACAAAATGGTATATCTATTCTAATGATGGCCTAAGACGTCTGCACAGTACTGTACTTGGCAAATAAAGGCAATTCTGATTTCTGACAAAGTTTTGCCAGAAATGTAGAAGGTTGTTTGGAGAAGAAGGCACTTTAGGAGAAACGCTGCTTTGCTACCTCATGCACAGTTCATTCAGCGTTGTATGGAGGAATGATTTCAGGGTAGGGTTTGACAATAAGCCGAAACAAGTGGGTAAACCAAGAAGAGAACGGTTTAAACAGAAGACAGTGTACAATTTAAGCCCAGACTTTAACCCCGTTAATGCCGAGGCACGAGCTCAGGAAGTGAGATTGCCCTACAAATCCTTTTCATCCAGAAAACATTACTGCTACTGAGTGCGGATCTGCCTGGTGTTAAGAACAAGGGGTCACGTTGATTTTCCAGCCTGGGCTGTGACTGAATAATCCTTTCTACAAACCCACAAATCCATCGGACAACACTTCACCATCTAAGACATTGTGCTCTATCCTGACTGACACCCAAAGCGCTAAAAATAAAGCCGTGAAGCGTTCCTCGTTCCTCTTCTTAGGTATCTAACACCGAATGCTCTTGTCCATTTTAAACACGCAGTCCTGCTTCTCCAAGGCTACGGATCTATTCCGGAGGCTGTTTATTGAGGAACCCTAAACGTTTGAGGCTTATAGAGAACCCAGCGGGACTCAGGATCCACCACGACAGAGTAATCTGACCCGCCCGGACAGACAGAAGACTAAAAGTAAAGCGTGAGAGGCATGAACCAGAAGGAGTGAAGGGAAAGCTCAGTGTAATCCAAGCAGTGCTATACCGGTGATCCAGTACTCATGATGTCATGCTATATGATCTGTCTGATCACATGTGGATCACAAGATTTGGGTGCGGAGAAAAAGTGACAAAGGAGAAAGACAAGATGACTGAATATCTGAGCTGTAAAGAGGGCATCCAGCAGTCTAGCCCATCATTGCAGGGACCTGAGTATGAGTACCTTTGGTGCCTTCTGGCCAAGATGGGCCTCACATGCAGGCACCATTTGGGGATAGAGAGCCCTTCCCACCAAGGGCACGTTTACACCTGCAACTTATGTTCCTCGGGCTAGGCAAAAAAGTGCCAATGACCTTGACCAAAAAAAGTTTTTTATGTAAGGTTTCTAAGGAGCAAAGCATAAGGAAGGGGGCCCATCCTGTTTTACCCCTGATCATGGGCTGTTCTCTTGAGCCCATCCTGGAATTCACTGGACATAGGCAGAGGTACATCCTGGACAGGGCACCCGTCCTTTTCAGGGCTCCATAAACACATCACCTAAGACTCTACTCTACTGTACTCTAAGACCTAACCCACCACCAGTGAACTTATCTGGTGTTAGGTATCTGTTGGTCCCTGGCATCTCGTCCAGAGTATGCTTATGCCTGCACTGTTTGAGGATAGGAACCCCAGTGACTCTGACCAAAAAAAGTGTGTAAAATGTGAAACGTGACTGTGTAAGTTCTATTTATTTTAAAAAATTCAACAAAAGATATGATAGGGGAGCTTAAACGTTTGCACAAGACTGTGCATCTATACATAGAACTTAGGAAGCCAGTTCCAGTGCTCAAAATCTTATCTGAGACAAATTTAACTATGTGTAGCTTTAAAAAAAAAAAATTTATTTTCAAGAAAAAAACAATCCCTTAATCGGCTGTAGTACCTCCATGTTCCACTACAGGCACTAGTGCCACTCAAACGGGTTAGGGTTAGCAAGAACCTGTACAACCACATACAGGGTATAAACCTGTTTCAAAGTTTTCATTTCAAGTACACTCTTTATCTATGAGCACAGAGTTAAAGGAAAAGTCTAACTATTATGAGTTAAGATGCTAAGTCAAGCTACCAACGCAATAGCTACCAGTTTAGCATTATTTACACTAGAGCTCACGTATGAAACGCCATAAACGTATTTTCTTGAATGTATTTTTGTCTGAGTGTATTTTTTCATCTCACTTAAGTAACAGGGTTAAAATAAGACCAAATATGTCAGAAAAATGCTAATAGCATTATAAGGACCCGCTCAACCTGCTCATGGACTGTTTACTCTGCAGGACGAGATTCACCAACTTCACATCCCGATCACACCTTCATAGATTATACACACATATATGTCCGCATTTAGCTTGATTTTGTGTATTTATCTTCATTTCTGAGTACATGTGCTAATATTTAATTACTGAGCCCGATTATTTTACTTTCCGTTCTTCTGTCCAAGCGTGTGCTGTTATCTTAAGGACTGTAACTAATTACGATCCTTTTAATCACCCCGTCTGTCTCCGTCCGGCTCCCCGAGCTTCACCTCCGCCAAACCTCTCTCTCTCGGCTTACATTCAGCTGTCAAATTTCCTGACCCGACTCGAATGATGAAAAGTAATCCGGACGAGTTTTATAACCTCACAATTCACCGGTGATAAATTTCCCTGACGTTAATGGCTGAGATTTGTAAACATTTGGTCTGCTGATGATAGCGTTACCCCTTCGTAACTTACGAGAAAGCAGCAGCATGTGATTCGACTGGAAATGCAGACTTTCTTTAGCCATAATGAACGTGATATCATAAAAACTCTAATTACCAGGCATCAAATTGAAGTGGCCTCACTTAAAAAAACAAGTAGTGCACTTATGACAGTGCAATATAAATAAAATAATGAGCCATTCATTAAACATGTAGTAATATATGCCCTACATTATTCTGGAAAAAAAAGCATATAGCTTTTCACTGTATATGATTATTAACAATCTTGTATCTAAAGTATTTCTAACTACATTTTAGAGGGTTATATATTATATTATTATATTATAGCATATATTTTCCATTCATATTATATTATAGTAATAGTAGTAACACTTGTTGTAATGTTATTGTTGTTTTGTTGTTGTTATTTTTATTACTACAAGTAGCAGTATATTTTTTCCACCGAACCCCGGAGAACACTGGGTGAAGGGGTAAGTGTGCCCTGAATGGGGTGCCAGTCCATCACATAGTATTTACATTTAGTCATTTAGCAGACACTCTTATGCAGAGCGACTGAGGCAGTCTTACAATTCAAGGTTCTTGCTGAAGGACCCAACAGCGGTAGAATGGCAGAGGTGGGGTTTGAACCCTGGACCTTCACAGTCCAGTAATTTAACCCCTTTGCCAACGCAGTGCCCAGAGAGTATTATATCATTATTATTATTAGTAGTAGTAGTAGTAGTAATAATTCATTTTCATACCTGCTTAGTCCAATTCAGGGTTGCCCTGTGACACTTTGGATACACCAATTGACCTAATGCATGTCTTTAGAATGTAGTACCCAGAGGAAACACTAACATGGAAAACATTAGAGAACATGCAAACTCCATACAGGCAGAGTCCAGGCAGAGAATTGAACCAGGGATCTCTGAAGCTGTGACACCACTCATTATTTTTGATATTACTGTTGTTATTATTAGTGGCAGTACACCATCCCACCAACATTGTGATCTGGGTTCAAGTCCTGGAACAGAAGAACTGGGGGGGATCTTCCCCTGGTACTGCAGTACCAACCCATGCCAGGCACTGCAATGGACTGGAATCACTTCCAAGGCACGGATCTGCATACACTTGTTTAATTCCCAGATACGTTCCAGACCCCCTAACTCCCCACCCCTCAGGACTCTGGCTATGATAAGCAGAAAGAAAATGATTATCGGTGCCATGGATGAAAAGTAATTTTGGAGAATCTAAAATAAGAGGTCAAAATAAAAACAGAATGGAAAAAGTATTTTAAAAAGCTGTCATGTGTAGTTTATTACACTATCTACCTAATTTGGGAAATACCATGAATCTTAATAGAATCGTTTGACTTGACCTTTGTCTGAAAACTAAATGTTGTTGGATCAACCATTTAAAAAGAATGCTTAGTTTTGGTATATTTTTAAGGAAACATCAGGATAAAACATTATTAAGAGCAGCTATTCTGATATCCAGACTGTTTCATGCAAACAGGTTTGATTTGATCAGGTATTAGAGCTTACTGAGGATTTTTGACACCTTAGTGACCCTTGGTTGAGAACTCTTCTCCAACATTAACAGAGTCGGTCCTGTGGTCCAAAACTGACCCTAATGATGGACTAAATGAGGATTAACTCACTGTGTGTGGATAAAGTCGATCTACAATCACTAGCCGTATGTCTACAAGCGGCACCAGGTTACCGAGAGCTGAGGAATGATCTTACCTGGCTTCTTGGGTTCAGGCATGTTCCCGTTTCATACGTCAACGTGATTCAGCTCGTCCTCCTTGTCCTCAGTGGATCTGTCTGGGTTTCAGCTCTTACCCCTTTATATCTTGAGGACGTCGCAGGAGGTGGGTGATGAGAGATGAAGGAGGTAAAGTGACCGAACGAGCGACACTTGAGATCATGACAGAATCCAAGCCGCCTGTATAAGCAAAAGAGAGAGAGACAGAGACGTCGAGGGGTTTAATGTGATGTGATGGCCTTGACCCTGAACCTTACCTCTTAGTTGCTAGAGTCTCTTTAGGACAGAGGGGAAAACAAATTAACTGACATGTTAATGACAGACTGGTTAAGAGGTGATAACAGTCAGGGGCATCTGTCATATGCCTGGCGTCTCACAGCATCGAACGAAAGACTAAGGAACAACCCTGGAATTTGAGTCACTATATTTTCCATAGTTGCAGAAACTGTAAACAAAGAACTGACTCCCAAAACAAATTCCCATTGTTGCCAATCCTGTAAATAACACCATCACCGTGGGTGCACCCCTACCCAGACCCAGGTCCTCCTTGATTCAGAAGTCTTGTGGCAAAGCAGATACCAGATAAAGACAGCCAGATATGAACTGGGAACTCCTACCTGGCAGAACCATACAACCAGTCCAGCCATCACCTCACCAGAAGTGGTATACAAACCAGAAAGACTCAGCAATATGAACCATTTCTCCACCGGCTGAACTACTCTGGATCATCTTTGGACACTCTGGTTTCTAACTCAAGTTTCAGGGTTCCTTGGGTCTCATCAGTGCCAGTGCCACCCAGTGTTACTCCAAGTGGATTTAACAGTGGTTGAAGGTTAAGACCATATAATCAAATGTTTGGCTCACTGAACAAAATGATTGCAGACAAATGTAATAGCTGACATTGGCTACCACAGTAGAAATGCTTTGCCCCTTCTCCCCAGCTCATCCCGTGTTTTGAGGTTTACACAGCCCTTCAGTATGATTACGTATCAGTGAAACGTTTGAGTCACTGTAAAGAGTTGATATAAATATGTACAGATATTATTACATTCCACTAAAAGCATCTATGTTTATTGTTGGACCACCTTTGGATGCTGTTACCATTTTATTCTAACACTATTTTAATATTTTATTTTGACATGCTACAGCTGACAAACGATTGAGACAAACTATAATAAATGTGTATTTCATTTTATTAGTGAGTATGGTTCAGTCCCAGAACTAGCTATGTTAAATTGGTTCAAGTGGTGCGCTTACTGAACAGCGGTCCCAAGCCTAAATAAATGGGGACGGTTCCATCAGGAAGGGCATCTGGCACAAAACCCTGTGCCAACCCCGCTACGAGAATGGCCAACTGTGGAGACCCCTAACGGAAGCGACTGACGGAGGACGTGGTTTTTGCTGCATCAGGCAACGTTAGGTCATATCGTTAGTGAACAGCGCCCTCTGTAGGTAACCAGTGGAAACACCTCAGTTTAATATTCGGTTTTAATTAGTACAGTATTTGGTTTGTTTTCTTTGTAGTACAAAAAGCAGTAAGTACAAAAACTACTGCTCACAAGCAAATGTATCTCCCTGTGTTTATTTTACGTTTAATGTCAGAGGATTTTGGACAGTGACATGGAATGTTTCTACTATTTACTTATGTTATTGTATATGCTGAAGTAGTCCAGGGTATAAAAATGCTGGATGAAGTCTATTTAAATACTATTTTTCTTAATTTGGGATATTAATTTGATGCTTTACAGACAGTCTTGCATCACATCATAAATGTCCTGCTATGCATAGAATAGGACAAATCTTTTTTTAAAGAAAATTAAAAAAATGTTGATAGTGTTAAACACAACGTTATACCAGCGGAATCAATGTATTTCAAATGGAATAAGCAACCTTTTACCATATTAAAACTCTCTTTATTAACATTAACACGTTACGTTTCCCTAAACTCCCCGTAAATGAATTAACGATTAGAAATATTGCAGGCTGAATGCAAATCCAGCCCTGTTCCCTACATTAGTGCAATATGTAGTGTATGATGTAGCGAATTCCGCACCCTACTTAGTGCACTATAGAGCTAACAGAGCGTGATTTGATTTCAGCTCACATCCTATGCTCAGAACGCGTCATGGCGTCGTTCACCGGTAACATGGCTGCTGCAGGACGGTTATCTGTTATAGCGGTGATTATAACAGCCGTTATAACATTTTGCGCTGAGCTAGGGAGCTGTAATAACGGCAGGAGGGTGAGTGGAGCTTTAGTTTGATCTTAGTTTGATTAAATCCGTATATTTTGCTCTGTCTAACACAAAAAGTCGGTGCTAGCTACCGAAGGTTAGCCGTTAAGCTAATATGTACAATACACATCGTTGGTATAAACAGTGGATAAAATGGAGGGGGCTAATACTTTGTGCAGCCAGACAGATTAATAGTCAGTAATTTCTTATCTATGGAGTCACCTATATTTTGTATATTTACATGACAAGTTAAGTCATGCATAAACTAATAAACCGTAATAGGCTGTTGTACCTCTTTGACAAGGGCGCCAATAAATCAGTTATTATTATTATATTTCACTTATGACTATTACTTATTGAGGTCTGTATCTGTACGGATGAGGTAATAGAGTAAGGTAAGATGCTCGTGTTGATGGATGTACAACAGTGAGGGATAATAATAATGATTTCTGTTCTATCCATTGTATTTATGCGATCTTGTTCATAATTCATAATCAGATTTGCTGTGTGTGTGTGTGTGTGTGTGTGTGTGTGTGTGTGTGTGTTTCGGTGCTGCAGGCTGCAGATGGTGCAGAGTCGGACCTCGCCGGCTTTTCTCTGCCTTTGGAGCACTCATTCGAAGTGGGTGAGTTCAGCCTGTATGAATCATTATTTTTCAGCATCATGTTTAATGTAGCCTATTGACCAGAATGTGGCACAAGGCATGCCCAGGCCAGTGCCAAAGTGCAAGTTCCCTAACATGCCCTGATGCTCAGTGGTGCTGCTGGTTTTCAGATGACGTTCCCAGGTTTCGCACTCGCGGTTCCATCCAGCTGAGGGCGGGCAGAGAGAACAGCGTGGTTCTGTCCCAGTCCGACCTCTCGGAGAAGGACCGAAGCTTACTGAAGGTACGACACACAGCTCAGAGCGCAGCGCCAGTCAATATTCGGTGTGTCCGGGTAGCTCAGCGTGGACTAGCCGGCAAAAGGGCATCATTTTACTTCTGCTCACATAGGGCCCTGTGAAATCCATTTTATTTTTTCACAAAGCCTTACGTGTGGCGTTAAGAGAGTCAATAAAGCGTGTGTGTGTGATCAGGACGTAGCGGCGGTGGATGGTCTGTACAGGATCCGAGTGCCCCGAGCGTCCCTGCAGGCAGACAGGTCATCAGACAGACAGCTGGAGGGTCACCTGACTGCCTTCGTCAGAGCCGTGAGTCTGTCCTTTATGAGCTATGGTTCTACGCCGGAGCTCTTTAGTAAAGTCTCTGTCCTCTCGTTCAGTGCTCTATGGTGGAGTCCCACCTCAGTGACCTCATCACGCTGCACACCGACGTCACCGGCTGCGTCATCGGCGTCTCCATAGTGACTGTGCCCGGGGCGTGCCGGGGAGCCGAGGTGGAGGACGAGGTCGACGACGAGGTCGACCTGGAGGCCTTCAACACCACCATAAGCGTCATGGCACCGGTCAACGCACCGGGGTGAGGACACACACGCCGACCACACCCCTTAATATGTCTAGATTAAAAAAGGTCAACAGATTCTGTCAGGTTGAGGTCAGAGGTCAGGGCTTGGCCACTTATGAGCCTAAGTCACTGTGTTGGTTTTTGGTGATGTGTTCAGGGTCGTTGTCTTGCTCCGTTTAATCCTGACCAAAGAAAAAGATCCCACAACACGGTGCTACCACCACCGTGCATCACAGTTGTGTTCAAATCGGACTCCTTTAGTCTCAGCTGACCATAAATCCACGTCCTTTTGGCATCAGAAGCTCAAATGACTCTGTTCAGATGAGGCTCCTTCCCCTCTCACAAAGCCATACAGGCCAGCTTTGTGTAAAGCCTGTGAGATTGTGGCCACACGCCCAGACCGACCGGTCCCAGCCATAAAGCCTCTCTCCTCTCTCCACCAGGCCAGAGACGGCGCTTTTCATCGAAAGAATGGAGCAAGAAGCAGACAAGAAGGGGAAACCTCAGGAGCAGAAATCCTTCTTCGCCAAATACGTGAGTTAGCCATTTCCCCTGAGCCTTCCCCGGAGTGAGGTCACAGAGACTGGGCCTCTGTAGAGGTTTGAGTCAAGAAATATTACCCTTAAATGTACCAGTGTGTCTGGTGTGGTTTTTAAATGTGTTTTTATCGTGAAGTTGATATTTTTCTAGAAGCTGACTTTCATTTCTCTGATAGTCTCCAACAAACTCTTGTTGACGTCATCAGTGGTCCAACGACACGGGTTTTTAATATCCGATGCCGATATTTGACAGCAGGGCGACCGTTGGCCGATATATAATGCTGATGTCGCAGGTTAAACTACTAACAATAAATGAGAGACGTTGCAAGGCTGAAAACAGTTTTATTTTGAAATTACTGAATGATCTCTCAGCGTCTCTGTTTCCTACATGGTGTAATGTTTGGAAATAAAAGATTCTCTGCATTTTATCCACTGTTTAAGTATCGGCCTCGTGAGCGCAGACGTCGGCCGACGCCCATTCTCTCAAAACGGCATTAATGTGCCCGATTCATCGGTCTGTCAGTGGTTACCCCTTTGAGCGCTGCTCCATCACTGTACATTGTGTGTGTGTATGCTGTATGCTGGGGTTTGTTTTCTATGTTGTGTGTGTGTGTGCGCACGCATGCGTTGTGTGCGATGGTGTGTTACGCTGTGTGATGTGCGTGTTGTGTGTTGTGCTGTGTTCCAGTGGTATTTGATTCTGGGAGGTGCAGTGTTCCTCATGGCCACCAATTCGGGGCGGCCCCAAGCAGGGGGCGCCGGAGAGCAGAGCTGATTCACATTTGCTACAAGTACCAGAGTCTCTCGAACCCCCTCCTGTTTTCCTCAGAGTCTGAGTTTGTTAGTAACTCCTTTATTTCATCAAGCGTTTAATATTTACTGAATTTGAACTCAAAACCTGATGGAGTTTCCTTATTAGAGAGGATTCGATCTCAGGAAACAATGTGGCTCTCCTTAGTGACCCAACAGAAGCAGCTTGGGATTTAGTCCATTAATAGCTGATGATCTAAAAGCTAATGGACTCAGACCTTTGGACCTGTCTCTGTGTGTGTGTGTGTGTGTGTGTGTGTGTGTGTGTTAATCATGCTGCTGATGTTTAATAACACTGATCTAAGTTCCTAATCGACATGTAATCGTGCACAGAGGTGTGTGTGATCACCCGGATCCAGGGGAGATTCACTCGTTCACCTCCGGTCTCATCCCTCCTGCTGCTCTGCTTTATATTACTGTCTACATAAATAAATCAAGAAATAATCTGCGACTACGCAGCCCCATATCCAGCAGGGGGCGCTGCACATCGCTCCCGTAACGAAACGTTTCTGTTCCACAGAAGCTCTGGCCTTGTTGTTTAGGAACAATGATTTGTCCCTTTATAAACCGTCTCAGGAGCCGGATTCGATGCTTTCTTAAGAAAAAACCTAAGGTTCTTAAGACAAAGAAAAATAACAATTCTTAAGACTCCTGAGCACATCTACTAGGAGAACCTACTGTTTGCCTAATACAGCCCAGAGCTTAGCGCGCTGCTGTGATATGATAATTATCGCTATGTTATTCAGTCAGGCTGATTGGTGTACTCATAGAATTATTGCGATCTCAATCTCTTGGGCTCATTGGACGACTGAAGATGCCCGGTGGAATGAGGGGGCACTCGAGCTCTCAGACATTATCTAGCATCGCCGACAGGAGATAGGAGCGCTGCCCTGATTCCCAGAGAGAGGGCCGGATGAATCCGGAGGTGTTTAGGCTCAGATTAAACCAATCTCGTGCTGAACGGCTCTGCTAATCTGTAACAACCTGATCATTTAATGTACAGTATAATCTCCCTCCTGCTAGAGACTCAGCACACAGAAATCAGCCCTGCACCCGTCTCTCTCTCTCTGTCTGTCTCTCTCAGTGGATGTACATCGTCCCCCTCGTTCTCTTCCTCATGATGTCAGGAGCGCAGGACCAATCTGGAGGCGGAGCTAGTGGCGGAGGAGCCAATGGCGGCGGCCGATGATAACCTCTGCACCGGGGATGCTGCACTGATGATCTGGCTGTACATATGAATGAATGAATGAATGTTATGACACTGCTGGTTTGTTTAACTACTGATGAGCGAATAAATCCTGATGGAACCGATCGGATTCTCTTCTTATTATTGTCCTGCGTTAAACAGTTCAAATATATAATATTACAAACAAAGAACTGAAGGTTTCAGCCCAGTGGGTTTTATTTTAAAGCTAAATACCAGAAGGAACTGTAGTGTGATAAAGTCTGAGCACCCTTGGTTTACTGAGTCATATTTAACTATTCAAATTTAAATCCACTGATTTATTATCGCCTTTTATGCTCGGCCGTTTGATCCTAGCCATTTAAACCTGCCGAAAATTTGTGGTCTCGGGTCTCATCGTTAATTTGCTCCAGAAGGCTTGTCGAGTACCGAGCGAATGTTTCCCATAAGGAATAATGTAAATTGTGAATGGGCACCAGATCCCCAGAAAATCCCCCCTGTAGAAGATTCTCAGCATTCATGGAGCTGGGTTGTACAGAAGCTCCTGATTGATGATGGGGAGATGTTGGTTTCCTTACGTTTGGCTCTTATTACTGATCTTTTTCGGACCATGGATATTTATTTGCACCAACAATACTGTACTGTAGGTGTAAAAATAAAGAAAAACACAATAACTAGCTGGGATCTGCACCAAGTGCTTTTGTGACTCTGACTCACTGCAACGGAAGACCTGAGATAAACCAGTAAATAAATCACAATGAATCAGCGATCCTGAGGGGGTGGGCTGCTGGATTAATCAAATGCTTGTGCCGCTTAGATCTTCATGAATCTGAAATGTGCTTTGTTGGGAGAACTCTCGGAACAATCTGAATGCCAGTCGTCTTGTTCAACAACAGCTGGTTTATTGAAAAATGCATTCGAACACTGAACAGATGTGAACGCCGAAGCTCGTCATGCACAGGCGCTTCAACCTCCTCGACCGACCGACAGCCGACGTCTCACAGCTCGACGAAATCTCCTGAACAAGGCTGGTTCCTGAACAATCTGAGGATCAGGATCCGGGTTCTTACGCGTGCGAGCGAAAATAAGACGCGGTTTCCTCTTTATAAACAGCCAAGCAGTGTAGTGTAGATCTGTGGCTACTAGGGCCGGGCGATGATATCGATATCAGGATACTGTAATAAAGTCAAACTGGTATCTGAACGTCTTCCTGTATATATTGTCAAACAAACGAACAACTAGTCCTCTGCGATTAGAAATGCCTAGAAACAGGTTTTAATTGTAAACCAAATTTTCTGCATTACTATACGAGTGAAAACATTTTAATTTCTGAACAATTAGTTCGAAAAAGTGTATTTTTCTTGTATAAAAATCTTCAGTCGCCTGTAATTAAAATGAATTAGAACTAAAGAAAATGAGCATCGTTTACACGAATAATTAAAAAAGTAAGAATCGTGAGCATGGCGTATCGTTACACCCCTACTAAACAACGTAACGTACGATCTTGAAGCCTAACGATGCTTATGATCGGATGTGACCCGATCTAGGAAGGATAAAGCTTTTGTATATTGGGTTCCCTATCCATCACGTGCCAAGGAATCGTTTCAGGTATCGTGATGCATTTCTGATTTATCGCCCAGCCCTCATAACCTAGTGTTTAGGATTCCCAAGAGGCTTCTCCCTCAGGACGACTCGTGACAGACGCAGTCCTGACCCGCATTAGTGTTAGTCACAGTACTGAAACAGGATGGTTGGGTCTCCTCGGACCCGTGGTAACGGAGTGCAGGTCTGGGCTCTGACACGGGGCGCCGAGTGTGTGAGACCCAGGACTCGGATTAGGAAAGACAGGCAGATGTGAAGCAAATCTGAAGACTACGTCGAGTTCGGCGATGATCTCTGATATGATTACGTATGATTTAGCACTTGGGTTAGAGGACGGAGGGATCAGGGGATCATCCCCAGCCCGTTTTGGATTGCTGTCCCAGCCAGGGCAGAGCACCGCGACTCTGATCAGGAAAAGCAGGGTCAAACCGCAAACAGATTGTGTTTCATTCCAACCAGTCGTTACCTCCTAGTGGTCTGCCATCACGTGCCCCCTCTACAGACCCCCTCACTGTCCAGGTCTTATGCCCTGTGCTGCCGATTCATGACCAGAAACCAGGGCTGTTTGGGTAGTTTTTAAGGCTCAAGTCCCAGCCCTGAGAAAGGCCCTTAAACAAGTGCTTGGACTGGACATTGTAAGGTTGTTCAGTCAAGTAGCTCTGGATTAGACAGTCTGATAAATGACTCAATGGAAATGTAGACCAGGTAGAACCCGAGGTAGATCCAGAGCTACTGCACCTCACACCGAGTTTGAGTTTATTCTCATTTCTTAAATCTGTACGGTACGGATTTGAAGTTCGGAAAGACTGTGACTTAAAGAAAGGTTTTAAATTCAATTTTCTTTTTTTTTTTTTTTTTTTTTTTTTTTAGATACATTATATATACACAGCATTGTGCAAAAGTTTTAGGCCACCATTAGATCTGTCTTAATACTAGATATAGTTGTTTCTCGGTACTTTTTTAGAACACAACCAGAATTTGTATTCAGTATTTAGAGACAGAATAAATCTAAAATCTTTTCCTCATCATATTCTTTAGTCAGATTTTTTTCCTACGCCATGTTGCCAACCATCGTTGTGACAGGGCAGGTGGATGTACCCGTCCGACCAGGGTAAAGGCCTTTTCACAGAGTCCGATTTTTACGGACGAAAAAAACACGTCAACTTTTGAGTAAGTATATTAACGGCGTCGTTCACGCAGAGTCCGAAGCCGACAGACTGCGATGCTGTGTAGAATGTTTCAATCTGAGCCTGTTCAGATTTCTGCATTAAAATCAGGCTGACCAATCAGAGCTCAGTTGCCGGGCAGAACAGCTCATCAGGAGCTTATAGGACGAGCAACAGGCTGCCTCTGAACACATGGATATTAAAGGAAAGATCTGGTGGGATAGAACTGAAATGAGGAGAATAATGGTGATGAAGCTCACAGGGACTGGATGGAAGCGTTTGGTTATTTATCTCAGTGCGTTCTGATCTGTTCATGATCACAAACACACACCAGAACTTCCTGCACTCACACGTGTCTGTTTTTTTAAGGTTACGATGTGAAGGACATGGAGAAATCTCATCACATTAAGAGAAGGGAAATTAAAGAAAGCAAACTCGGTGTGAGGTTCCCACTACGTTACAAATCGCATCCATTTTTTCTGTGCAGAAAAAAGGCCTGAATAAAAGAAAAGCGGGTGCTGGGTGTCAAACGGAAGTGATTATGCTAATCATAGAAACTTGAGAATCTGTCAGGACGTTCTTAAGCTCTAAACGTTCGATGAACACGACGAGAGCTGAACGTTTTATACGTTAAGGTTCCGTGAAGACGGATCGGTTCCGATCCTATTGTACAAGCAGAGACAAGTTTGGGTTGAGCACCTTATTTACAGCCACAGCAGGGTCATTCAAAAAATCCCTAAACAGTTTGTTTACACGCTACCGTCTCGTCCTCTCATCTCTCTCTCTCTCCCACACACACACACACACACACACACACGCCACGAGCTCCAGGGTCAGTGCTTGAGGGAGAAGTCTCCCGTGTTGAGTCGAGGCCGCGGCAGGGCGCCGAACATCTCCGTGCCGTCGGTTGCTGCGGGAGTCAGGAGAGCTTTCATGCTGGCGGCTATATGATCCAGGTCTGCACAGCCCACCTGCAACACACACACACACACACACACACACACACACACACACACACACACACACACACACACACAGCTATAGAAGGCAGGGCTGGCTGCAAAGCCACTACAGATTAGTCGTTAAACAGGGACGAACCCGCTCTCCGCTGTGAGACTCCCCCTGTGGCGCATGGTTGTTCCTGTAGCCCCACACTGGCACCGAGACGGGCAGGGAGCGAGCCAGAGCCATGCCATGAGACACACGGGACACCGCAGAATGACCCATAGCCAGGCCGCGCACAGGGACGGGAGCTTCCTCGCTCAGAGAGCCTGAACACAAACGGGAATCCACAAAGAGTCAGGAAGAGTGCGTACGATGGACCACCTATATATCACAGGTATGAGCCATTTTATGCCCAGCCGATCAACGTCCATCTGCTCTAACAATCAGGTCTTGAACATAAGGACATGTGTCTCAACTCTGGACAATGCGTTGTTGACTTGGATTGGTATTCATGACTTCAGACTCGACTTATGATCGAGACAGACGACTCGATTTCTTTATTAAATATTCGCAATGTTAGGTACTGGCACATAATATTCACATAATAATTTAGGGATATTTTGTTGCCGAAATCCCCTTTTCAATACGCGCAAACCTGGCAACCTGTCAGAACACGGAAAAGCAGAGACAAATACACAAAGATGCTCATAATGTGGAAGTAGCTATTCCAAATATAGTTTGTTGTTGAAACAAGAGCAGCGATACGCAAACTCGGCGACAACCACCACGCCATCCAAGTTCATCCATCACTACTAAACCCACAAAGAAAGGGACCTTAGCAAGAAAGATAACATTACCTTTAAGATCTGTTAGATTTGCCTTCGAATCGACTGAGTATTTACTGAGAATGCAAAACAGCCAACACTCAGGAATTGGACAAAATGTGTATTTCACATTTGTATTTTGCCCTGTAAGCCCAAAAAGAAATGCAGCAGTAACTGACAGTGTTGAAAAATAAAATTCAACTCTAATACCACTGTCGTTCGGCTGATTTAAATGTCATAAAGAGCTTCATCATTTCGGACAGCTTGACTTATAGCAGGGACTTGATTTTGTTTGTAACACATTACCGTCTCTCTGAAACGCTGTAGCTGTAACCGGCTTCAGCATGCAGCTCACAGAGTGACTAACCCTGAATGCACACACACTCACCATCAGTGCTCTCCTCTTCACCATCCGACTCGAAGAACGGCTCGTAGTCATGTGACACCGAGTCCTCATCCATCGAGAACACACCTACAAACACGAAACGTGAACAAAGTTAAAAATGGAAACCTTAACGCCACGCACACCCCAAACAGCACCTGACGTTAAGCCCTGGGGTACATTAGTCAATCAGATCTGGGCCACAGTCAAATCTGTCAGATTCAACAATGACTGCCCCAGTGCCCTTATGTATGCACATGATACAGTCAAGAACTTACAGCTTTAATAACAAATATATTGTGGGAATGCACAGGTATTGTAAGAATAAATATCCTTAACTAAACACATCAGCTTAGGTGTGGTTACCTATAGGGGTGTAATGATGCAATGCTGTCATCGCAATCTTATAACACCAGAGGGTGCAATCCTGCATCATAGACGGCATATCTTCTTTTATATCTTCTCCAGTTGAATGGATTTTGGATGTTTAAAGCTAATTGTATAGCACTTTCTGCATTTGACCAAAACTGAGCATTAAAAAAAGAGGGGCTCATTTTCAATTTGAGAGCACTTGGTGACTTACTTTTCTGGTTACTGAAATGATTTTAATTTCAGGAGACGAAAGTGTTCTGATTAAAAACCCTATACAAGTAAATGTTCCCGGTTCCGCATCGTTTCCGCTTCAGAAATGAAAAAGGAACGTCCTTTTCTGAACGCGAGGGTGATAATCGTGAGCAAATCGAATCGTTACACCCCTTATCGTTGACTGACACTAACACAAACCTGTCGACTCGTTCAGATTGCGTCTGCGCCCATCCACGTCGTCTTCCTCTCCGTCCTCGTCCTCCTCCTCCAGGTCGACGATGCCGGCCCTCTCCCTGGCTCTCTCCACCCCCTCGAGATCGGCTCTGTCCCTCTCCCCGTGTGCCTGCTGAGCCGTGGGCTGACCGATCACCGCAGCCTGGCTGTAGATCGACGGGTAGCTCTGAGAGTAAAGTCTCAAACCGGGACTGACGGACCCCGACCCGGCGTCTCCGACCGACGTCTGTGGGAACAACACAGACCTGAAGTCAGACAGTGCATCAGACATTTAAAGACACAATCTAATCGTGATCCCACCTTCCTATCCGAGGGTATATCCACGCCCAGTTTGGCCACGCCCTCTCCGGTCACGGGGCGGGTCTGCCTCTGAGCTGTCAGCACCGTGGTGGAGTGGAGCACGCCGATGTCGTCCAGGTATCGACGCGACGCCTCGGCCAGCGTCCCCGGACCCCATACGTGATAGGAGAAGTCCCACTTCTTGCCTCCAGCAGGGTGAGCTCCGCCCCCTTCGCGCTTTTTGGTGCCTTCCCCGTCCGCGGCGGACAGGAGGAACTTCTTACAAGCGGTCAGGATTGCGAGGTCACAGCCAGACTTCTGAGTGTAAGCCTCCGCCGCTGCGAGAAGCGCCAGCCAGCTCTCCTGGTGGTTGTCGGGAATTTCCAGGTCGGAGGTTTTAGCGATGGAGGCCATGATGAATTTCTTATTCTGCTAAAACGTGTTATCGCATCAAACAGGAACCGGGGATCGGCGGAGAGCTGGGTTTGGGGGTCGTGTGTTGCTTAGCTTATCTTTGGTAAAAGTGCAAATGCAGATCTGAGGCACGAGTGGGCGGTCGCGTCTTGGTGCACGGAGAAACCAGGGGAGAGACGGGAGGATGTCACTCGCTGAAGTTTACTAGGACAAAGCAGAAACGATGCACCGAGGCGTCAGTCTTATGGGATGGGAGAACGTGAGCTGAGAGAAATCTTATGAATGCCTCCTACAACCGATATCACAGCAGACTGACGCAAGACAACACAAAGCCCGGCTTCCCCTTCAGGTTCATTAAAACGCAGCAATAAAATGCTTCATCAGTCATATCAGGAATCTGCCATGCTTGCATCTTATTCCTGTACCTTCAACCCACACAACTGCAGAACCAAGTGCTTCCTGAACACAACAAACTCATTTAAATGAAAATCTTGGCAGTTCCACACCAGTGCACGGCACAGATATCGCTTCTAGACAAAACATATCCACGTTAACATTGAATTTATTAACTCATTTTGTTTACCATTTGCACTGGCAATTGCACTTAGGTTGCAAACCCTGCACCTGAGCCCACACAACTGCAGGAGTGAGTCAACAACTCCTGCACCTTTGGGTCCAAGCAACCAGATGCTTCTGCACCCAAAAAACCAATTGGTCTAATACGCCAGCCTTACACTGCTGTGACCCGATGCTGCAACAGCGACCCCTACCCTGCCATGCGATGGGCTGGAGTCCGGTCCAGGTTCTCTCTGAGAGCACAACCCACAATAAATAATTTATGTACAGGACCATCGATTAAACCAGTGTTTTTCAAGCTATTAATCTCCTTTAAACCCACGCACTGCACCTTTAAAGGTCCTGCGCCTCATATAACCGTTTTAACATCACATAAAAACAGATTCGATTCCTCTCTGCCAGGCCGTCACTCTCATTTCAACATCATTTGTGCATGGATCTATTTATTAAACCCGCGTTTGCACATCCAGACTCATGCAGCTGCGGAAATCTGTTTTGTCTCTGCACAACAAAGCCACTGTAATCCCTGCCCGTGTTGTTTTCGTGCTTGCAGTGCAAACTGCACCGCATCACACCCACTTCTGCATATTAATCACATCAGTGTTTTGAATCAATCACGCTCCTTTAGATCCATGCACTGCACAATTCAGTGTTAGTGCTCCCGATTCTGTACTTGTTGATTCATCAAATCGCGCCGCACTGCATTTCAGTATTTAATAAATAATGTAAAACCCATACGCACGCATAAACCTCAAAGTGATTTACACACTGCGGTGTTAACACTGGATTTGTCCTGCGTGCATTAAAACGTGCAGGATTCAGAAACTCTGGCCTGCTGCATTCATCCCAGCAGCGCTCGTGCTTTCAACACAACAACCTTTTGTTGTTTACCTGGTGTTGTCAGCTGCAGAATGAAAGCCGACACAGTGCTGCAAAGTCTTGACTAAAAGTACAAAGCAACACATTGTATAACTAACGTTAAACGACTGAAAAAAACACCTAAGCAGGCTAACGATTGCTGACTATGCTAAGCTAAGTGGTCTCATGCGCTTCGTAACAAACTGCTTTAAAACGAGACACACGCGCATTTTTTTATTTTTGTATAAAATGAACAAAGTCTACTTACCTACAAAATGGATAACCTCCCACGTGCTGCTTTTAATTCAAACTTTCACCTCCAAATTGTTTTTATTCTTTGTCAAAAAAGAAAAAATAAATTGTTGGTTCGCTCACTCTCTCCCCTAGTCTAAAACTGAATCCCCAGAAAAGAGTCGATTCTCCGACGTCAAATATTAGGAAACGAGAATCGGCTCACAAAGATTCAGAGTCGATATCATGCAGTGAAAATGATTCAACTCCTGTTTTTGAACTGAACGTAAACAGGACATAGAAAACTAAAGATAATAAAGAATAAATATCAGTTTAATGATAAAAAAA
This sequence comes from Ancistrus triradiatus, assembly GCA_025084515.1. NCBI lineage: Eukaryota > Metazoa > Chordata > Actinopteri > Siluriformes > Loricariidae > Ancistrus > Ancistrus triradiatus. The sequence continues at coordinate 393,774 of JAJAGP010000363.1, read as the reverse complement.
AAGTATATTGCAATAAATTTGTGTATAATAACCTATATAATAATAATGAAATAATCATATAGAAGATATGTTCATAATAATGAAATATACAACAGAAATAACAACAATAAAATAAAAAAATTCAAACAGAATAATAAATTAAAAAATAAAGTACTAAAGTTTTTATTATATATATAGATATAGATATATATCTATATCTATATATATATATATATATATATATATATATATATATATATATATATATATATATATATACACACAATAATAATAATAATACAATAATAATTGTTCCCACAGGGCCATCCCACATATCAGGTAATCAGATGACCATACGTCTCCACTTTTTGTAAAAATCATACTCTGTGACTATGCCAGCCTTACCCTAAATAATTTTCCAGCAATTTCACAGTCACAGATGAATTTTCAAAGTCAGAATAAAATCATGACAGTCTCTCTGGAATCTGATGGAAATCACGTAATTTAATTAGTTGTCTGCAAGGTGATCATAGCTGCATTACATCCGTTTTTTTTCAGTCTCGATTTTTAGATTAAATCAACCAGGTTTAATAGAGTCATAAATCATAGGCCCTAGCTTACATAAATAGTGACATGGAGCTCTCTCCAGCACCAAATGGGCTGTTTTGGAAATGCAAGTACAAGAGCGTCTCTGGCTCTTCCCCAAAAAACTTTGAAAGATTGTTTTGATATTTGGATGTGCAGTTTTCCAAAACATATATTGTATATTTAGAATTTTATGTAGACTGTGTCAATACGTCATTGTTAACCTCGGATTATTATTTTTTTTTTTTTTTTGAGTAATGATGACGAAATTCAAAGCTTGAAGTGTAATCATATAGCAGGTATATGACATCTCAATACATGTTGTTTTCTCCAGCAGCATGATGGGAAATAATCAAAAGCAATATAGTTGCAGGCAGCAAAAAGGGACCCCCAGCCTTCACAAAATCATAGTCTGTGACTAAAACCTCTGTGAAAACTTGTTTTTAGATATGAGAGGGTCTCAGACTTTAGTCTTTTAAAGGCATTTTAAATGTATTTAAATGTATTTTTAACGTCTTCTACTGTATGGTTAGCATTACTTTTATTAGCATTGGGGTTTATCGATAACCCGTCACCGAACAATGGGTGATTACGTAACAGCACATGACAAGGTGAGTCATGTGACCGGTGGGCGGGGCCTCTCTCAGGCTGTTGTGGTGCTGCTGTTGTTTTCCTAATCGGTTACTTATACAGGATGGAAGCCAAAGCCGAGAACTACAAGGTGAGAGGAAGGATTCCATAGACTTTAGACTTATTACATACAGGTATGGCTAGTGTCAGGTGTTTGTAGCGGATTTTTAAACGTTTAAAGCCTTGTCGAGTCTTACCTGCACTGATGAAGCTAACAGGGATAATGTAGCTTAGCTGCTAAAGTTTAAACGCAGCGGGACGTTACGGCGAATTTAAATAAAGATTCTGTGAAACAAACAGATAACTCGGTTTTTTCATAAAGATTTTTGTTATTCTGCTGATTTTCAGTTCCTGACATAGCCTGTTTTGGGTTGGGAAACAAGTGTAGTGTATTAGTTACAAACCGCGTGAGTAACACTGTATAATACTGTATGCTGTACTAAGTGCTCTATTGGATTGATGTCTGGTGATTATGGAGGCTGTTTGATTACTGTCAGCTCACTGTCATGTTCAAGAAAATAATTTGAGATGATTTGAGCTTTGTGACATGGTACACTGTGGTCAGGACGGGGTGCACATGGTCAGCAACACTACTCAGGGAGGCTGTGGGCTTTAAACGATATCCAGGTGGTGTTATGGGGCCCAAAGTGTGAACCAAGGCAGGATGGATTCATGCTTTCGTGTTGTTTATGCCAAATTCTGATCCTACCATCTGAATGTCGCAGCAGAAATCGAGACTCATCAGACCAGGTAACGTTTTTCTAATCTTTCGTTGTCCAGTTTTGGTGAGCCCGTGTGAATTGTAGCCTTAGTTCCCCATTCTTAGCTGACAGGAGCAGTACGTGGTGTGATCTTCTCCTGCTGTAGCCCATCTGCTCTTCTGCGTACCTCAGTTATAACAAAGTGTTCTTTGAGTTACTGTTCCCTTTCTACCTGCTCGAACCAGTCTGTGTTCTCCTCTGGCATCAACGAGGCATTTTCACCCAGAGAACTGTCCTCACTGAATATTGTCCCTTTGTCAGACCATTCTCTGAAAACCCTAGAGATGGCGCTGTGTGGGAATATCAAAGTAGATCAGCAGTTTCTGACCATGCCATGTTCAAAGGCCCTTAAATTGTTGATCAGCAGCTTGATCATATCTACATAATAATAATACATTGCATTTATATAGCGCCTTTCACAACACTCGAGTTGGCTTTACATTGATATTACAGTTTATACAGAGGAAGTAGGAGATGAGTGGAAATGTTGAGAGGAAAGATAAGTTTTTAGATGAGATTTAAACTGAGAAATGAGGTTGTTGAGCGCAGAGAAAGAGGATGTGAGTTCCGGAGCAGGGGGGCAGCTGCAGTAAAAGCTCTGCCTCCCAGTGTGGAGAGTCTAAACCTGCGGGAAACCAATAAACTGGAATCAGATGACCTTAAAGAGCGCGGAGGAATGTAGTGTTCGAGCGGAGCAGACAAATAGGCAGGGCTTAAGCCATGAAGTGATTTAAACGTTAGCAGAAGCATGCTGCATTGGATGCATCGATGGAAGTCACTCGAGCTAAAAGTTAAAAGCCTTGCAGCAGCGCTTCGGACAAGCTGTCATGGGCGGAGAGTTTAAGATGGAAGGCCATGAAGGAGAGAGTTACAGTAGTCAAGCTGAGAGGCCACAAAGGCATGGATAAGTGCCTAAACGCATCGAGTTTCTGCTGTGTGATTGGCTTTCTGGCGAACAGGTCACTGCTGTCTAAGGGAAACAGAAAGCCAAGATTCCAGTGGGCAAAAGAGAACAAAACTTGGATCAGCAGGGCTTACCTAAGCACTGTGGCCGACAAGTTCAGCCCTTCATAATAGCTGTTTACTGTATGGTAAAAGGACACTTTCAGCAGGGCAAAGCAGCAAGCCACAAGGGTTGTATAGTTACAGATTGGTTCCAGGAACCTGACTATGAGTTTTCAGCCTTCACAGTCCCCAGATCTTTATCCTATAGAGTGTCTCGCTATGGGATGAGGTAGAACAGGAGGTTCAGAGCATGTGAGAAGCTGTCCTGTCCACATGGGTCAGCGTTCTTGCAGAACGATTCGAACATCAGTGAACGGATTTCTGCGGCTCTGAAGTCCAAAGAAGGTTCGAGATGCTACTAGATGTACTAGACTTGGTGTCTCTAATAAAGTGACCATTCAGCAGCCAGCTGTCGGGGGCATATCTTGTGTTAGACAAATTACCAAGGCCAAAGCTGTATCCAATAATACCTCAGTGTACTGAATATATATTTGTGGGTTGTTCTAGCAAAACCTTGAAAAGGAGCAAAATTGCACCTTTCTAGATAATCTACTAGGGTTTTGGGAGTGAATAATTAATCAGTCTGTGAATCCGTGTTAGGCTGAACCTGACTAATTTTCACATACGTCGGTTGACTGGTCGGACCTGTTTAAATGGAGTGTTGTTGAGCCGAAGATCGTTTCCTTTTCTGCTTAATGAGTCACTAAATGTGATCGTTCGGGATCCTGAATCTCTGAGGGGTCAGTTTGTATTGATACGACCTCACTACACTCTTACTTCATAGTTATTTATAAAAGTGACGTCCGGACAGGTGACGGGCTGACAGTCCATTGCTAACACATGTGAGCGTGAGTCACTAATGACTCTTAGTGTGTGAAGGTGATCTCGTGCTTTTTGTTTATAGCTGATCTTTGAAAAGGAGGGCGTGTACCTTCACACCAACGCCAAGAGGAGCAACGAGGAAACCTCCATCCCCGGATTCATCCGCATCATAGAACGAGTAAGAGGACGCACAACTACACATAATGGAGAAACTGTAGCTAGATTGTGTGCAATCAGCAAAGCGTGTGAGAGATACTGAAAGCAAAGGTTCACATACGTTTGCCACTCACTAATGTGTAATATTGGATCATTTTCCTCAGTCAATAAATAACCAAGTATAATATTTTTGTCTCATTTGTTCAATGAATTATACCGAAACTTATAAATAATGTTTTGTTTTTCTATACACACACGTATGATAAAGTTTAACTTATGAATCAGTAGGGGTTTAGCTTTAGAGTTGCCAGCGTGACTATTTTTAACTGTATGAAGCACACAAAGTTATTTGAGTACGAGAGCACTAGTAGACCTGAACACTGCTGGAGTACTGTGTGAGCATCTGAGTTTCGTGTCCAGCTGTGCCGGCCCGTGGTTTATAAAATAGGGGAAGCAGATATGATCACTTCATCTTTAGTGGCCAGCCACAGAGCAGAGATTGATGTGTACCTCCAGCGGAGCTTCGGTGTGATCGTGCTGTTCTAATCCGTGCAGGACGGCGAGCCGGTGTTGGAGTGGAGCCCGGTTCATGCCGAGGGGAGAAATGCTCCTGCCGTGTTCTACGCCAAAAAGGTCTGAAACCCTCCGGACTTTTGTAACACAGACTGCAGCATGTCCTAGAGCGTACAGTCTAATGTTAGGGAATGGATCACTGGTGGCACTAACTGCTTTCCCTGCTCCTCTCTGGCAGGACGGTGAAGACGGGGAGGAGGAGACCAACTTTGACCCGGGTTATGAACCGGACTGGGCCGTCATCAGCACTGTGAAGCAGAACCGAGAGAAAGAGCACGTTCCCATCAGAGAGACAGGTGAACATCTGGAGCTGCTCCGTCCAGCATGACATCACTGTAACACTGAAGCTAGCATTTCCTAACATTTACTGTGCCCTGTACACCGTCTGAATGTAAACCTTAGGAGCTCAGAGCTTTGGACAGCCCAGGGCCAGTTCCATGTCTGTTCGTCCGTGCAGAAAACCGCTCGTTTAAAGAATTTAAATAAAAGTGAATAGTCGTATTGGCTCGGTGCATCTGCTCAGGTCTTGCTCATGTTGTGCATCCTCAGGCCAGTGGGGGGCGTTCTCTGTGCCCCTTTTGGAGCTGTACTCTCTGCGCCGTGCCCGATTCTCTCTGGGCAGGAACTTTATGGTGCTGACGAGCCGTGGGGGCGACCCGCTGCCCCCGCTGCACTTCCACAGGGGCGGCACACGGGAGCTGCTCCGAGCCATGCAGAGATACATCAGACTGGCGCCGTGAGTCTCCACACACACACACACACACACAGTGGCTGAACTGAACATACTGGAACAAATGCATTTTGATGTGTGTCAGCATTTGGACCCCTTTCCAAGCTGATCCATTTCTGCTTTTTGAACAAGGCACTTCCTGAGTTCACAAAAATGACATGAGCATAAGCCTGTCGGGGGCGTTGTGCCTCCACGCTGTGCTGTAATCTCCTCTAAAAAGCTGACTGAGGTTATGCCGGGATAAAAAGAACAAGACATTCAAACATTTCAAGTCAAAACATGACCTGAAACAGCAAAATAAACATCAGATAAAGACCTGCTCTGTAGGCTGGACAGGTCAGCAAAGCAACGCCCTGACATCAGTGGCCTGGCAGAGCCAGACAGTACAGGAATGGTGGTTTTGTTGTGTTTGTGTACTTTAGATTCTAGCTTTTGTGGATTGTTGTGTCTCAGGTCTCCGGTGGACGGCCGGTTGTTCCTGGCGTACCCTCATGACTCGGGCGCTCTCTCTCAGTCGTTTGATGAGCTGCAGCTCTTTGATGACACCAGCTCAGACCTCGTCTCAGTAAGTTCTCCCCACCCTGGGTCGTTCCTAGTAACCCAGTTAGCATCCAGGTTAGAGGTTTGCCCCGAGTAACGTCCACTCAGACGGTGTCCGTCCAGATATACGCCTGATTACCTCCGATAAGGGTATTATCTTATTGTTAAGGGTGTTCAATTACTTCTGGGCATTCAAATTCTTATTTGTTTGAAGTCAGAATCAGAGTCATATTTGCTCGATTTAGGAGGAAAAACAGATTTCGAATGTTTGATGTTCGAATTGTTCAAGTAAAGAAGGATTCAAACTCCAGAGCTCCCCTGTGTCTTGCCATATAAATTAGCTGAAGTTAGGGCTGGGCAATTAATTGAAAACTAATCAAACCCGACATTCAGAACCATTAACCAATGTAATCTTGCCTGTGTCGATTATTTCAATTTTTTATACTGTTAATACTCGTTTAAAAAATCTGTGTGTTTCCTTCAGTTAGTTGAAAATCACAACGATATGGATATTTAAAACACACACCTTGTCAGTGAGCTAGGGGGGCAAAAACAACAGAAAACAAAATTATCGTTCATTAATCATAATCAAGGTAAAGGGTTCCATTAATCGTGATATTGATTGGGGATCGTATCGCCCAGCACTAGCTGAAATACACCCGTAACAACACATACAAATAAAGATGATTATTTAGATATTATTATGTATATTCTTTCACCATTCTCGTTTATTACGCCATCTAATGCCGTTGCAGTTTTTGAACACCAGAGGCCGCAATTCTGCATCATGCTCAGAGACCCATGTCCTGTTCTCAGTGAGACTCACAGAATTTCTTGTAATTGCAGCCGACTAAAGTTTTTGTTGCAATTTTTATACAAGGAAAATACACGTTATTTTGAATTGCTATTCTTCAGAAATAAAAAAGGAAAGTTTCCACTGTTATTTAAAGGTATGGTGAAGCTACAGCAGAGCATTTTGTAAACAGTTTTAATTCATTAAGTCATTTCTTTTCATTTAAGAAAACTATGCAAGAAAATGTGGATTGTTTTGCATTGTTTACAGTTCAGAAAAACAAGAGTGGTCTTTTATCAATATAAAACCGATAATTGTGAGAATATCGAATCGTGAGCAGAATGTGTCATTACAGCCCTGGTTACAATAGACCAACTCGGGCTTATGTTTCTGGCTCTACACGGAGTAAAAGTGTGTTTGTTGGTGTGCAGAGGTTCATTCAGGACCCGTACGCCACCACATTTGGCGGATTCTCCAAGGTGACGAACTTCTTCAGGGGTGCGCTCAGACCCCCGGAGTCACCTCACTACACGCACCCGGACTCGCACGCACCCCGGCTGGGCGACGACGAGCCCGGCTTTGAGCTCATAACCTGTGTAAGGCAGACCTTAACGTTCATCTCTGTGTGGAGGCGTCAATTGGGACGGTTTATTTATGATGTTATTTTGGTTTCCAGCAGGGGGCAGCGTTGGGCCCCCGACCTGAGGTGAGCAGAGGGAAGCCTCTCGATAACTGGGAGCAGTTTCTGGACTCGGAGGGTCGTGTCACAGATCCACAGAAGGTCAAGGAGCTGGTGTTCAGAGGGGTGCGGACGTTTTTTGCGTGGTTAGCTCTAAGACCTGTTCACACCGAGTACGATTTTTTTCCATCGTTCCATTGGTTCCATCAGTTCCATCCAGTCCCTGTGAGCTTTATCTCCATCATTCTCCAGCCTTTCAGTGCTATTTCACCAGATCTTTTCTTTAATATCCATGTTTTTAGAGGCAGCCTGTTGCTCGTCCTATAAGCTCTTGATGAGCTGTTCAGCCCGGCGACCGAGCTCTGATCGGTCAGCCTGTGTAAGCAGAAATTAGAACAGGCTCCGATTAAACATTACGCAGCGCCGCGGTCCGTCAGTCCATCAGCGTTAATATACTTGTATACGTTAATATAAGTGTGTTCTTTTGTAAAAGTTGATGTGTGTTTTTCGTCCATAAAAATCGGACTCGGTGTGAAAAGGCCTTTAAATGGTGCCTAAAATAGAATGGATTGTAGAAAGAAAAGCTTTTCTTTACCTGTGTAACGGCTTGGTTCCCTATTCCAGGGCATCGCTCCTCTTCTACGTAAGGAGGTGTGGAAGTTCCTTCTGGGATTTTATCCCTGGAACAGCACCGCCAAAGAGAGAGAGGACATCATCCGAGTCAAAACGTGAGTTTGATTTCAGCTCCTACAGCTCGAAGCACTTCCTCATTTAGCACGATGAAGTCGAAATTCCAATTTCAGAACAGTTTCTGCAAAATGTATTTTATCTCTATTATCAGATTCCCATTGTTGAATCGAAATATCATAAATCAGGCCATCCTGACATGGGGACCATGTATAATTTGGTAATGAGATCATGTTCTGTATCTCCTGCAGAGACGAGTATTTCAGAATGAAGGTCCAGTGGAGATCGGTCAGTGAAGAGCAGGAGATGAGGAACTCCCTCCTCCGAGGATACCGCAGCCTCATCGGTCAGCTTATTATTAGCATCCTGTGCTATATTGACTGAAGATATGACTTTTGATGGGAGTCGGTTTATTCCTACCAATACAAAGCAATGGAAAACACATAGGAATGCCTAACATGAGGTTGTAATATGCCAAACACTGTACCTTATGAATACGAATATAAACAATATTTACTATATATTCATGATTGGGTTTCCCTTCTCCATGGAATGGAGTAGTGAAAATAGCCAGGACAAGATAGATCAGAACCATGAGCTTGGCTGGTGCCTCAGACAGTAAGAGTGCTGGGTGTGTAGGCTGGGTTCTGACTGTGTTTGTGATTGGACAGAGCGGGACGTGAATCGGACAGACAGACAGAACCCGTTCTTCTCGGGGAATGAGAACCCGGGTCTCACTCTGCTCCACGACGTGCTCATGACCTACTGCATGTACAACTTCGATCTGGGTACGTCACACAGTGTAGGTACAGCCCCCTGCCACACGGTGGTCCTGTGCTTGCACTGATTTATTTTATTTTATTTTGCTTCTAAAGTGTCTTTTACTGCATGGTTATGCGGATATTGTAGATCATTTCCTTTTGTTTTAGACATTTCTTTTTATGAATGATTCACAAATGAAATTCAATTCATAAACTAGTAGTTTGAAAGTTAAAGTATGAAAGGCCGGTAGGTTTATAGATGGAGTAAGCTTAGTGGAATGTGTAAATATTATAATTCAGGTGCTGTTGAGCGAAAAAAGGTTAAAGTCAGGCTGAGTCAGAGAAGAAGCAGAGCTTAGGAAGCAAAGGCTTAAACTCTGAATGTGTGTATGGAGTGTAAACAGTATCTTCATAACTGTTATTATTATTGTTACTATTATTAATAATAATAACCTGTGTCTCTCCCTTGTTTAAGGTTTATTATTATTATTATTCATTTATTTATTTATTTTAATACCGTGTCTTATTATTATTATTATTATTATTATTTTCATTATTATTTTTTTGTTTGTTTGTTTGTTTTTAACCTGTGTCTCTCTTGTTTTAGGTTTTTTATTATTATTATTATTATTATTATTATTATTATTATTATTGTTATTCATTTATTTATTTTAATAACTGATGTATTATTATTATTATTATTATTATTATTATTATTATTATTGTTATTCATTTATTTATTTTAATAACTGATGTGTTATTATTATTATTATTATTATTATTATTATTATTATTGTTATTCATTTATTTATTTTAATAACTGATGTGTTATTATTATTATTATTATTATTATTATTATTATTATTATTATTGTTATTATTTATAATAATCTATGTCTCTCTTATTTGAGGTTTTATTATTATTATTAGTATTATTATTAACCTGTGTCTCTGTTGTTTTAGGTTTTATTATTATTATTATTATTATTATTATTATTATTATTTGCCTGTGTCTCTGTTTTGTCTTAGGTTACGTACAGGGCATGAGTGATCTCCTAGCTCCGCTCCTTTTCGTCACCCAGAATGAAGTGGAATCCTTCTGGTGCCTGACTGGATTCATGGAGCTTGTGGTCAGTCTGATTCTTTTATTTTTGAAAAATAAAAGCGTGTATTGAAGAGGCTTGAATAAAGCTCTGTTCTTTGCTGTATGTGCAGCACTTCAGAGCATCTAATGTGTTACCGTCCGTAAGCCCCAGAGTGTGATGCCTTTGCTGAGAGGATATATCTATGACATGTATTCTATAAATCCCTGCTTTAGCACCAGAACTTTGAGGAATCCCAGGAGGCCATGAAGCAGCAGCTCCTCCAGCTCAGTCTGCTCCTGAAAGCTCTCGATCCAGAGCTCTGCGACTATTTGGGTAAACACACACACACACACACACACACACACACACACACACACACACACTTCATATAGCAGCTTATTTAATAATACTAATATACTAATCCTGGTTAGAGTGATCTGGATGACCTGCAGTCCTATGCAGAAGTTTGTGCCCCTGATCTGCCAAAAATGGACGGCTTTAAGGCTTTTATTGCTTCTAACAGATTCTCAGGACAGCGGCTCTCTGTGTTTCTGCTTCCGCTGGCTGCTGATCTGGTATAAGAGAGAGTTCTCCTTCGAGGACATCCTGCACCTCTGGGAGGTAACACACACACACACACACACAATGACTGGTAGATCTCTTCAGCATATACACCATATCACCAAACTCAATGGACACCCAAGAAGAGCGATTTTTTTATTTTATTTTATATACTACTCATATTTCATTTTCTCCAAAATGCTGGCCTACCTGTTATTTTATATTAATTATTATAATTTTAATATGTTGGCCTAATATGTTCTTTCCTTCCTTTATCCCTCAGTGCTTTCTTTTGTTTGTTTGTTTTTTTTATAATGTTTCTTTCTTTCTTTCCTTTACTCCTCAGTCTTTCTTTCATTTATTATCTTTGTAAATATTAAAACTGTAAGACGGACTTACTCGGACAGGTGGTCCAGCCATGACCATGATGATTGTTCCGAGGGGTTGGTCCACTGGGCATTGCTCTTTCTTCCTGTTGTTTGAACTCGTGCTGATTTGCTCCATAGACTCCCAGAGACGCCTAGGCCTGTGACTAGGGCTCTGCAGAGAGCCATGCAGAGCTACGACACTCCTCTTTCGGCACGGGGCCTGCACATGGAAGGAAATCATTGGGAAGGCCTAACGGGGACTGTCTTTGGTGTGCTTTGGCTTTGTACTGAAGCATCTCAGTGTAATCGTAGATGAAGCAACCAATAAACACCAAGCAAACGCGGTTAGAATAAGAATAAGAAAAGCTCAGTAGACGAGACGGGTTCAAACAGCCTGATGCTCCCCCTCTCGCCCTCGTAGGTTCTGTGGACCCGGCTGCCGTGTGCTAATTTTCACCTGCTCATGGCCTGCGCCATTCTCGAGTCCCAGAGGGGGGAGCTGATCGGCTCAAACCACGACTTCAACACTATACTCAAGGTGTGTGCTGTAGGTCTGAGGGGGATCATTTAACCGTAGATGTGTGTATGACATGGTTACTTATTGTGTGTGTGTGTGTGTTTCAGCACATCAATGAGCTGACCATGAGGCTGGATCTGCAGGCGATGCTGCGAGAATCAGAGGGGATTTATCTACAGCTGGTCCAGTGCAAGGTGATCTCACACACACACACACACACACACACACACACACACACACTCACACAGGTCTGTATTACTGTCTGTACTAATATAACCTTAATAATCTAAAGCAAATCTTTTTGCTCTTTTAGTTTTACAAATAAAAGCTTCAGCTTTTTTAATGCACTTTTGTTGGAGGACCATCCTCTCTTTTTAACTCGTTTAACGGCACCTCATCAAAAAGGTTTTAAAGTTTTTTTTTGTATGTAACTTGGTTTTTATGTCTTTCATTTATTCCACCTCTTTTTTAAATTCCTTTGTTCTTTATTTAAGTTTTTATTCCTTCATCCTCAAAAGGGTTCGTTCTTTCTTTCTTTCTTTCTTTCTTTCTTTATCCCTCAGTCTTTTCTTTTTCCTTTCTTTCATTCCTTTATCTGTCAGTCTTTTCTTTCTTTCATTCATTCTTTCCTTTCTTTATTTCTTCCTTCCTTTCTTTACTCCTCAGTCTTTTTGTTTTTGTCCGTTGTTAATCAGATTCCTCACATCATGCCTATTTTTTAACAATACATTATTTTGATGTCACCCAAGAGCCGAAATAAGCTGAGCTGCAGTCAGTAAGGTTTTGTTTTATTTGTGGTTTATTGTTGTGTGTGTGTGTGTGTGTGTGTGTGTGTGTGTGTGTTTGTGTGTTTGTGCAGGATCTTCCAGTGAAGGTTCAGGATGTGTTGGGTTTGCGTCTCGCCTCCTCTTCAAATGAGCAAAGCCCAGAGGCGGAGCCCAAAGAGACGGACAAGCTGCTCGACCAATCGGCACCCAGAGCTTCATCGGCCTGCCAATCACATACCAGCGCTGCACCGGCTCAGACCCGCCCACCTCCGTCTTACCCTTAGTCCCTCCCTGTGTCCCTGTGATAGATCAGTGGTGGGAGGAGTTCTGCGCTTATACGGTCGTTACCATTACAGTCCTGCATCAAAGCTCAGGCTCCACTGAAAATTATAAAAAAAAAAAAAAAAGTTTTTCAACATGTTTAAAAAGATATGCATTAAGGTTTGCAGAAATCTGTCCTATTTAAATGTGTTTAGTGAAAACAAGGGGTTAGTTTCCTTTTTATTCACTCTTTAGTTTTAGCTATTTTTTTCCTTTCTTTCTTTCTTTTTTCTTTTTCTTCTTTCAAGTCTTTGTGATCATCTTTGTTTTTGTTTTGTTTTGTTTCAGATTTTTCTTTTTACTTCTTTCTCTACTATTGTCATTCACTTTCTGTTCCACACTTGTTTTTTTGTTTGTGTCTTTCTGACCTTTCTGTTTGTCAGTTATTAATATTATTTCTTTTATCCCACCATGTGTTTTGTTGGTGTTACATTTGCATTTTTACATTTGCTTTCGCTGATACTGTACGTTTTAGTTGGTTTCTTCTTTTGTTTTATTATTTTTCATTCTTTTTCCCCCAAATTCTTCCTTTCCTTTAAAAAAAAAAAATCATTTTGTTACACTTTTCACTCATTTAACACACACTCATATTTATTTATTGTTTCTTTTATCCCCTTGCCCTTTCTTATTTTTACCTACGCAAATTATACATCAATTTGTATTTGTTTATTATTTTTTATACTTATTCTTTTATCTTACTTTATCTACTTTGTAATGTCTTTCTTTAACTTCATTGTTTTTGCTTCCTTAATCTCTTTTTTCTCTGTTTTTTATTATTTCCATTTCTCCAACGTCTATCTTTTCTTCCTTTTCTTTCTTTTTCTTTCTTTCAGTCTCTCAACCTGTGGTATGTTTTTTTTCTTTCCTTCTTTTCTCAAGTCTTTTTTTTTTATTTTAATATTGTTCATTTCTTTCTTTATTTTTGTTTGTTTTTTGTTTTTTTTGTTTTGTTTTGTAACCTCTGTTGGACCGGGGCAGCCTAAGCGTTCATACAGGACTGTAGCAGAGTTTCTCTAAGCCCGTCTATGCAGGAGGGTTATGGAGCCGTTCCCTCAGAGGGGAGCCAGGCTTTATGAATACTGTATTTTGATATGAAGGGAAGAGAGTGTGTGTGTGTGTGCGCGTGTGTGCGCGTGTGTGTGTGTGTGCGTGTGCGCGTGTGTGTGTGTGTGTGTGTGTGTGTGTGCGCGCTTTAAAAGTTTGGTGTTGTGTGATCTGCTGCTGTTAATGACGTGTAATTAATAACCATTAAGGTGTGACATCATGTGTTCAGCTCTAACCAGTCTGACATCATAACGTCCTGTTTTATAACTTTAATCACAAAGAGACTCGTTAGAGCTGATCTACACAACATGTGCATCCAGATCTCCACAACAACTATCTGCGTTCAGTACAAAGCAGTCTAATCTATAGAGAACTATTCCTGCCTTTGATCATTACAGCGTTCTGAATAAAACACTAAAGATCCAGTCCTGGGCTGATTTCTTTTCTCTTTTTGTCTTTTAGTTTCTTTTATTTACAACTCTAATAGAATTTTTCTTTTTTATTGCCCTTTTCTTCTGTCTTCCTACCGTTCCTTCTTTTTGTTGTTCTTTTCTTTCGTCTTTCTGTCTGTTGTTTTTAATTTATTCTTTTTGTCTTACATTCAGTCTTCTTTCTTCTGACTTTTTCATATTCACAGTTGTTTTTTCTGTTTCTTTTTGGCCCTTTTCTTTCATTTAGACCAGTAATTTCTTTTTTCCTAATATGTTCTTTCTTTCCTTTTCAAATTTTGATCTCCATTATTTTCTTTTCTGGTTTAGCTTTTCTTTTTTGCCCTCTTCTTTTGTCCTTCAGTTTTTTTTTTTGTTATTTTATTTTATTTACAGCTGTAAGAGATTTTCTTACTTTTATTTCCTCTTTCCTTCTGTCTTCTTGCCATTCATTTATCTGTTTCTGTTTTTGTCTTTGCTCTTTCTGACTATTGTTTTTTTTTTTTAATTATTACTCTTTTTTTTATCTGTTTATATATTGTTTTAGCTGTCTATTTATTTTGGCTTGTTTTTATTTTCTTTTTGTCACTCATTTGTTCTTATTTTTCTTACTTTTTAGCTTATTTTTCTTTTCAGTTTTACAACTTTATTTGTCTTCCTATTATTTCCTTTCTTTACTTTTGGTATTTTAATCTTTATTATTTACCTGCATTCTTTTTTGATTTGTTGGTTTCTTTCTCAACATCTTCAATCTTACCATTATTTATTTTATTTTCATCTCTGAATGATTTTGTTTCTCTATTTTTATTTCATGTATTATTTTATTTTGTTTTTATTTCAGTTTATTTCCTTCTATCTTTCCACACTTTTAACTCAAGAAACACAACTTTTATTTCTTCTAACACACTACCCTTTCTTTGCTTGCTGATTTTCTGTTTTTTTTAACTTTACATACATTTTCATTTATGTATTGCATAATTTATTTTATTATAAAATTTTATCCAATTCATTTAGCTTGTCTTTTATTGTGCCATATCTTTTTTTTTCCCCACCCCTGCTGTTTGGTGGTTTGTTTAGCCCTCTATAAAAAGGGAGGGAGCGACCATCCATTCTTTCTGCTTTTATCCCTTCACTTGTGTTTCTTTTTTGTGATTGTTTGTTAGCTTTGTGCTTTTACTCTCCAACATGATGTACATGGATATTTCTTTTCCATATTCCGTTATTTTTACATTTTGTTTTCTTTCTTTCTTTTTTAGCTTCATACTGATTAAAAAAGACAAAGAGAGGAATGGTCTTTATTTTCCTATTGAGTTAGATTATTTGTATAGATCATTTTACTTCTGTTTCCTTTTTTTAAGGCAGCAGTGAGTTTTTCCTTAGTTTGTTTTGTTGGCTGTAGCATAAGCCTGTGTTTTTTGTTTGTTTTGTCGGTAACTCTTCTTTCCTCCGGCTGACCTTCAGTCCGCTGGTCTTTGCAGGCTCATAAATAATGAAGTGTGTTTTTGGGTGAGTGCTCTTCTCTCCCTCTGCCCCTCTGGAGGGGGTAGGTCCTGGTAATTACCCCGGATTACCTCACCCCTCGCTGTCAGCACGGGGGAAAGGAGTTAAGATCAAACAATCTGGGTTAGAGAGCAAGATTTGGTTTGGTTTATTCCGATTCAGAGCTTATTATTCAGTAAATGTGGAGCTATAAGAGTGGCTCATCTTTGTACTTTTTGTTGTTTATTGTTCCTGCTAATGTTCCCTTATGTGGTTCTCTTTTATTTTTATGTTGTGTTTATCCGATATTTTCTTTCCTCCTTTTCCTGTTCTCTTTATCCTTTCATTGTTTTTATCTCCATCTTTTATTTTTATTTCCTTTCTTCCTGTTTTCTTCTTTCATCCCTTTTTATTTTAATTTCTTTTAATCCCCATCATTTCTTTATTTGCTTGTTTCTTTTTTCTTTACTATTTTTCTCTTTATTTTTGTTTTCTATCTTTGTTTCTTACTTTCTTTTATCCCTTTTATCTTTTCTTCATTAGTTACGTCTTAATTCTAGCTCATTCTGATTTTTCTACATTTTTCATTTTTCTTTCTTGTTACTTTTTTAAATCCCACCATCATTTTGTATATTTCTTTCTTTCTCTGCTTCTTAATTCTTACTATTATTCATGAAATTATTTCATTATTTCATCTCTTGTCAGTATTCTTTATTTTTGTTTGATTTTGCTTTTCTTTTTTCCTTCCCTCCACTTCAGTCCCTTCGTTCTCTCATCTCTCCTTTTGCTTTGTCCCCCCATCTTTTCTCATTTGTTGTTTTTTATTGTTTTTTATTTGGTGTCTTTAGTTCTCACCTTATTTCAGTCATTTTATTCCTTAATAGTATCCAAATCGGTGCTGAAGCCCACATGGAGCTATAAGTTTGGTTTTAAATCATGTATAATATTATACTGGTACAAAGCTGGAGGATCACTGATTCAAACACTGAACACACTAAACGTAGATCAGAGATATCAACATGCTGTCATGATCACACACACACACACACACACACACACACACACAGAGTGTTTACTTGTTTACTTTCTAGTTATGAGACAGAGTAACACAGCAGGTGTCAGATCAGGGTTAAAGGGGCAGAGTAACCGGGGTCACTGAACCCCACTGTCCCACCAAATGAGGTGGAAAATGAGGGGCGGAGACACACACCCTCTGTCCAAACACGCACACACACACACACACACACACATAGTGGTCTTTCTGGTGTCCACCCTCGTCCCCTCCTTCTGCTGCCATGAATACAGCTGCACGCATGAATTTAGGACGGCACTTAAACACAACAGTCTCACACACACACACACACACACACACACACACACACACACACCGAGCTTTCCCACTTGACCTGACTTTGAGTGAGGGAGACAAAAGTCAGTCTGTCATTCAAACGCTATAAAGCAGGACTGATTCTCACTCAGAAGCTGCTTAAGCTCTCATAACGTCCGGCCTCTCTCCTCCTAACTGATCCCTCTTCTCCTGTTCTGTTCGAACTAAATCATGAAGACCTTTTCACACTCTGCTCTTGAGATTTAAAGTCTTATGCAAAGGTTTAGGAGCCTCTATTCAAATGACATGGTTTGTTGAACTTTCAAAACATTTCTTTAAGTTCTAAGGCCTTCAGGTGCCCGACGGTTTGCACAGGAATGCTTTATGCTTGTTTTGCAATATGTTAAAGAATTACGCAGAAACATTTCATATTGAGGTCAGTTTAATGCAGTTATTATTTATAAAACAAACAAAAATATTGTTAGTATACTAATAATAATAATAATAATAATAACAGTAATAATAATAAATATTATTATTATTACTGTTATTATTACTATAAATATTACTCTTGTTATTATTGCTACTATTTTTACCATTATTACTATAAATATTATTATTATTAGTATTATTATTATTACTCCTATTATTATAGCTATTACTATAAATATTATTATTATTATTATTTACTATTATTATTAAGTGGTCCTTGGTCCTTGGCGCTGTGCTCTAATTTGCTATCCCTCCACTGTGGGAGCACGGGTTCGAGGCCATTCAGGACGGATGAGATGTTGCACGCAGACACGATTGGTTGTGTCTGAGGGAGAAGAGACCGGTTAGGGGATTAAACATGAAATAAATTATTAAATAAATAAATCCCCGAACAATGTTTAATATGTATGGGAGAAATTAATTAATATTGTTTAATATTTTCTTGTTTTAGCCCCACTGTTTTTCACTCAGGTGCTTTTTTAAAGTATCTATAAAAAGATTATGAAGTAACGCCACTCATGTTGAGGGTACAAGGATAATTCTTTTGCTAAACTATTCCTTTCCGTTCTAAAAAGTGAGCGTTATATGAATCTGTAATATATACTGCTCCCTCTAGAGCCTCTAAGTACGGTTCATTCACAGTCGTACCACACTAACACACGTTCCTGTTATCGGACCCAACAGTGGTACGAGTGTGAGCTCACCTCAGAGTGGGAATGTGTGCCAACACCAAAGAGCCACAAAGTACAGCAACAGAACGAGACAGAGGGCCAGAGGTTCTACCTCACAGATAACAACGCGACCAGAGAGAGAAGCTCCGGCGCTTCTCTACAGGGCAGGAACATGAAGGAGCTGTTTGTAAGTTCAGAACAGCTTTAATACAACTTGGAAAGCTTTAACACAAGCTATGATGTTTTACAGAGGGACGTTGGACCATTAAAGGGATCCTCCCTCATGTAATACAGAATTACTTAAATGATCTTTTAGACCTTTCAAAGAGAAAATTAGCCAAAATGTGGGAAATAAAGGGAAAAAATATATAATTTAGGTTCATTTTTTCCACTAAAGATTAGTAATGAATACATTTATTTTGGTCTGTGTGCGCCCGATCAAGGGTTGCAGCTTTTCTTAGATACCCAAAGGGGGGCTCCAAGGAAAAACGTTTAGGAACCACTGATTTAGGAAATGCTGTGACGTTATCTGGCCATATTTTTGTCCCTTGTTAAAGTGGCTCGGGAATTAACTCCTGAACATTTCTCTCACATTCAACCACCTCTACTATGAGAGCAGACTGTTCACTTGCTGTCTAACACATCCCGAGCTTAACGTGTGCTGTTGGAATGAGAGTGCGTGGTTTTAATGTATGAGCTGTTCGGTGTGTCCTTATTTTTGTTTGTAGTTGTAAATCTGGTGTGTGTGTGTGTGTGACAGCTACAATCTGTAATGAAGCCGTGTAGAAACCAAGCAGTGGACCACCTGTAGTGTGTGTCCATGTGTGTGTGAGTGTGTGTCCGTGTGTGGAGCAGAAGGCCAGCCTCTGGTGTCTGACACTGATTTGTTAAAGCAGACAATGCGCCTCATTGAAGCTCCTCTGTCTGTTACACCTCGGGCCGCGCCCCCTCAGAGAGGCACCAGCTCTTTAAACGGGACAGATTGCCCCCGGGGGCCGGGAGGGGCAGGGGGTGTAAAAGGGGAGAAGGGTAATGGGATACTTGTTGCTTTGACAATGAGATTCCGCCATAAAAAGGACGGGGACGGAGACGGGGGCACAAGGTGGCACGTGAGCAAGTGAGACGTTTACGAGCGAAAACAAAAGTGGCGTACGACTCCTGGTAGACAAAAGTTTTGACCCCCGTCCCCCACCTCTGGTCACATGACTGAAATCCCGCTCCATCTGCTGCAGTTTTGTAAGGGTATTTTAGACGTTTCATTGCAGTTGCATTTTACTGCTGTCTTTACTTTTTTTGAAAAAGTGCTATAGAAATAAATTGTAGTATTATTATTATTCATTTCAGCCAAAACTTTTCTTCCTGGTGTCCTTCGACAGCTCTTTGGTCTTGGCCATGGTTGAGTTTGGAGTCTGACTGTTTGAGGCTGTGGACAGGTGTCTTTTATACAGATAATGAGGTCAAACAGGTGCCATTAATACAGGTAACGAGTGGAGGAGAGAAGAGCTTCTTAAAGAAGAAGTTACAGGTCTGTGAGAGCCAGAAATCTTGCTTGTTTGTGGGTGACCAAATACTTATTTTCCACCATGATTTACAATTAAATTCTTTAAAAATCCTACAATGTGATTTCCTGGATTGTGTTTCTCATTGTGTCTCTCATAGTTGAAGTGTAGCTATGATGAAAATTACAGACCTCTAGTAGTAGGAGTAGTAGTAGGAGAATGTGCACAATCAGTGGCTGACTAAATACTTTTTTGCCCCACTGTGCATGTTTCAACCAAAATCAGGGTTATGGGGAACAGGTCTAACCCTAGACAGGAAGG
Organism: Ancistrus triradiatus; assembly: GCA_025084515.1. Lineage (NCBI taxonomy): Eukaryota > Metazoa > Chordata > Actinopteri > Siluriformes > Loricariidae > Ancistrus > Ancistrus triradiatus. The sequence goes on along the minus strand of JAJAGP010000363.1, from coordinate 374,194 downwards.
CAATAGATCGCTGCAAATCTTGCCTGTATGTGACTCGAACCCGGATCAACACAGGGTGGAACTGAGCATTAGACCAAACCACTGAGCCACGTTTAGTTTTGGTTTTTCAGATTTTTGTTATGTAAAGCTTTTACTACTGAGTGTCAGCGTGGACAACAGGGCCACAAGTCGTCCATGAGACCAGAGTTCTCATCTCAGGTTACTGATGCGGTGAACTTTGGTATGTTCTCCCATGTCCACATGGCTTCCTTAGAATTCTCTTGCTTCCTCTCCTGCCATCCTCACAGAGCTTGGGTGACGCCCTGCGATGGCATCCTGCATAGTTTGTATTCAGACTTTGTAGTCCAGTGTTTCCAGGATCTCCGCACCGTGCGTGACCTTGATCAGGATGGTGGTTATTGAAGATAAATGACTACATTTTGGAGGGTAGAGTAGGGTTTGGGATGCACAGGGCAGGATAGCGTGCTTTGGATAGACGGTGGTGGTTTTGTGGTTCAGATTCTGGAACAAGAACGTAGGTTGCTAAGGTATCACACTTGGACCACCGAGCAAGTCCCTTACAACCCTTAAACTGTAAGTCTCTCAGCATTAGGTTGGCTCTTAAATGCTATAAATAAGCTATAAATGCCCTTGATTTCTTGCTGTCTGCCACAGGATGCACCAGGAGTACAGTCCATGTCTCTGTTGTGATCAGATGGACCATCCCAGCTAACAGACCAAGACCAGGGTGCACTTGATATGAAATATAATGTGTCCCTCATTAAATATTCATGCATACGTGCAACCGTTTTGCTCTTAACAAATATCTTCCCCGTCATTATTCATTCCCATTGTCGGAGTTTGGAGATGACCTCCCATTCTCCCTCTTTTCTTCTCTCAGTGTCAGTGACAAGCTGTTGCCTGGTCCCTCAGCGCCACTCCCTCTCTTGTCCCTCTCTCCTTCTATCTCCTCCCCTTTGTCTCTTGGCCCGTCTTTCTCGCCTCTCTCCACCTGTTGATGCCATTGTTGTGTCAATGGCATTGTGACTTCTCATACTGCCCCGTACACGCCCCTTCTGCCACTCGCATGCCCCTTTGGCTGCTCGCCGAGGGTTCATAAGGAGCAGGAGCGACGGCCGGAGCCAGATCAGAACAAGAACCAGAGAGGAACTAAGACAGAACAGTACTGGTTCTCCTCCTCTTATTAAATTAAGGTAGTCATGTCTGTCTCTCTGTGGTGCGAGGAGGACACAGCGAGGCCCGGGACATCCATAAGGGCTCGGTTTGACCCCAACGCATCTGGTCTGAGGGTCATCCAGAGGCTCCTGCAGTCCGAGGTGAAATATGTCCCCTCACCGCTCTACGTCACCCTCATCCACAGAGACCCAAAACAGAGGGAGGAGCTCGCCAAGTGGACGCTGGAGGTAAGCTGGCGTGAACATTTTTTTGCGCTGTAAAGCTTTTAATAGTTGATGTCACAGTGGCACAGCAGCTCCGTGTACTGACCAGGAGACCAGAGCTTCGTTCTCATCTCAGGTTACTGACCCTGTGGCATGTTCTCCCATGTCCACCTGGCTTCCGTAGAATTTGGGTGTACCTGGCAACTTCTGTTTCCCTTCAATCCAGACCAACTTGTTGAAGAAAAACACCTGCTAGAATATTGTTGCCATATATAAATGTACATCAGATCTTTTATGGAGATGATCCCAATACAACAACGTGCTTTAATGTTTCCTCCTGCAGGTCTGCTGCGATTGCAGCTGTGACGAAGCCGTGTTTCCTCTTGCGGTCTCGCTTTTGGATCGCTACTTATCCTCCACGCTGTCTCTACCCGTCTCTGCGTACTGTCTGGCGGCTGCCTGCGTCCTCATAGCGTCCAAGCTGACGGAGAGCGAGGCGGTGACCTCGGACGCACTGTGCGCTTCTGCAGAGTACGAGTTCCTGTCGTCCAGCCTCCGTGTGAGTATCAAAACCAAAACCAGATATTGACTGTTGGATTCATGTACGGCAAGTAAACCGGAGACACTTTGAATTCTTCGCTAACAGGAAATGGAGCGCGTCGTGTTAGCTACGTTGCGATGGGACGTAGCCAGCATCACCCCTCAGGATTTCATCCCTCACTTCCTGTCCTGTTTGGAGGAGCTAATGGGGAGCAGTGAGGGCACCACGGACTTTATGTCGACGCTCAGGCGTCACGTGGACACTCTGACTGCCATGTGCGTCTGCGACTCTCGTTTTCTGGGAATGCCGGCGTCCCTGGTGGCCGCCGCTGCCCTGAACTCAGCGCTTCGGGGCTTGGAGGCCAAAAGTAGAGCCGAGATGAGCCTCATGACCTCAACGCTGGCTGTCCTGTGCCAGACTGACTTGGTCAGTGTCTTGCTTGTTTAAAAAGTTCCCAGTAGTTCCAAATAGTTACCTAAGAGTAGTGAGCTGCGTTTGATCTAGCTTGTATTTGCACTTGATGGGAAAATGTCAGGTAGATTTGTTATTTAAGCTTTGATTTGCTGCAAATATACCATGTTAAACATTCCCCTGTTATTATTAATACTTACCCATGTTGCCTGCTATTTTTATAGTTTATTGGCTAGCTAACTATTCCTGTACTAGCTTTTCGGTTTTTTCACAGGTAGATGTTAGCTAGATTTCAGTATCTGAACCATACTTTGCTGAAAATATATTACAGCCATATGCTCCTATGATTGATAGTTAGCCAATTACCAGTAAACTAGCTTTCGATGCTTAGAGGTAGGGATTTAATTATCTCGTCCTCCACTTCTTTAATGGTTAGTCATATGCTCAGTAGTTTTTCACAAACAAACAAAAAAATTATTCTCTAACAATCGCAATGTGTTTCGTTGCGATATTTGCCGAACAAACTATCTAACTAGTTAGCTACTAGTAAACTAGCTTTTTTACTCGTATTTAGAAATAAGTGAGAGTTCAGTTTCAGTGTCTTGATTTGCATGATCTTTTCAGCAATTTATTTCAGGGAAGCAATTTTGCTCTTCGATATCATCTAAATGAATTAGCCTTAGTTAGCATGTTATTCTCTGATCATTTAGATTGTGATTGGTGACCCATTTTGTAAACATGAGATGATACGTAACACACTGGATCATTTTTATGAAAGCAGTTTAGTTTAGTATTATGGCCTATATTTTTACTCTGTATCTGTGCCCCCTCTGGCCCTCACCAGGATAAACGGGTGTTAAGCGAGGTCATATATCCTATATTTTGCTCACTTCTAACCAATATTTTTTTCTCATGTTTTATCCCCACTTGTTCTGATCAGTATGGCGGGGGTCCAGCTACAAAATTCCATAATCATGCATTTTTAATGGTTTAAATTATATATTTTTTCTCTCCCAGGCTGTGCTGCAGTGCTACAGCGAGCTGATCGAGGGCGCTCTCAGAGAACGGTTGAGAAACAGAGGAGACGAGCTGGAGAAAGATGCAGAAATGGAGGATGAGAGATCGAGCACTCCGACCGATCTCAGAGAAATAGACTTTTAACCAGGCCAAAACACAAAGTGCAAATCCGCAGTCCTCACTTTCACTCATCAGTAAAACTGATGTAAACCCAGCTTCTAAATGTGGGATTATATTTGAAATTATTTAATTCTAATTTAATGATTGCTATTTATTTCTTTGTTTGATCAGGGGTTTGTCCCCGTGCCATACGTGTGATTTTGTTTTGCCATTATTTGTGTTTTGCTCTTTTGTTACTACCTACTTATACTGCTGCATGACTTTATGTTGTACTGTGTAACATTTATTTATTAATTATGATTATTTATTCAGTGGATGTCTTTCATTTTTATTTATTTGTCGATTTTCACTCTGTATGACAAAGTGTCTGATGAAATTAGAATCTATTTTGAAAATAATAAAATAATATTTACGCATTATCTTCTGCGTGATTTGATTGAGCTTGAATGTATCGTTCGGTGAAAATTAATCATTTTTGTCCAAATTCGTATTGACGGCTAGTCATGTTGCCATGCTACCTGTATAGTCTTATGCTAATAAGCGGGAAGAATCGACATCTATGACTCATTTTTAGTCCACGGTAGTTAATGTGGGATATTTTGGTTTTAATGTTGGTGTTTAATGTTTGGAAGCCGTTCTTTTATATTAATAACTAATCACGGCTGCTTGTAACTTATTAGCTAATAACATCTCATAAATATACATAAATAAAACTACAAATCCGGCGTCTCGTAGGGGTGACGTCATCAGCCTGCGTGGATTGTTTTCCGCTGCTAGGGTTGGGTGTAATGGTGGTGAGAGCGGTGCGGGTTGCGAACTGGTAGCCCTTATTTCTTTATTTTGCTGGACTGCAGAACATCAACGCCCGGCTTTTCTACAAACTAAGGGTAAGTAGGAACGGGAGAGGAACCGGTCTGTCCGGCCTCAGTGGATGATATGCTTTTTAAATCTGTGTTTGGTGCTCTGGCCTGTGTCATGTTTTAGGAAACGTTTCATTAAAATTGCGGTGTGTGTTGAAACGTTTGAAAACTAGAGTACGACACAGAGATTGGGGGAAAAACACAGCAGTAAGAACAAACTAGTGGAAACATACACGGAGTGACTAATATATTAGGGACACCTGCCCTTTCCCTGTTGGAGGTTCCCTGTGTCGAAATTAGACACGTGACCCGGGCTGCAGTGTAAAATTAAGTTAGAAAGTTTACTGTGGACCAATTTCAGAGTGAATACACATCAGATTGGGAAATTCAAGCAATCTGAGCGACGTCTAGCAAGGCATGGTCATCGGTGCCGGACTACTGGTTCCAGTATTTCAAAACCTGCCAGTCTTTTGGGGTTTTCTATCTCTGGGACGAGGTAGAATGGACTGCTTGGAGCGTTTGCACCAACTGTGAGAAGCTGTCCTGCCCTCACGGGTCCATATTCAAAATGACAATTTGCTGTGGCCAAACGCACTGCAAGATGGGTGCCTCTAATAAAGTGGCTCTTCAGTCCAATAGTTCAAGGAGCTGAGATCCACATTTGCACATTTGTTGTAGGACCTAATGATCTAAACAAGGAAGCATTTATGAATCCTCCACCAACCTTATCAGTTGGTAGCAGGATTGAATTCAGTTTTTGCCAACACGAATCCATTGATAAGTACGAAATTTGATCAGATCATATGAGTTTTTCCATTGCTCAGGGATCCTAACCCTGTTAATGAAAGGGCTGCTTGTCCATAGCAGGGCCCTCCCTCAGGCACAGTCGTCTCTGGATCGGTTCAGTGTGAAACATCGTCCTGATGCCAGTAGCTCATCGAAACAAACCTTTCTTCCCTGTTCTGGTTCTAAAAGGAGTATGAAGGGGGCCTGCCAGTTGCTGCTGCTCCTGTTGCTCTCTTTGAGGGTGTCGTCGGTGCCGATAGAGCGCAACCAGAACACTCAGGACGGCCCACCTGCACCGGAGGAGAAACTCGAGGAAAACGCGGTACGGGTCTTATTCAGGGGCAATGGTTTGATGAATTTCTGGTTGTTATTAAAACCTCAATTTTGTTCTTGTCTCTGCAATTCAGCACGGTCAGCAGAAGCAGAAACCTACTCCTGGTGTATATACACTGTCATGCTTTTGCCTGACACCTTACACTTGCTAGTAGTGGTCATTTTTCCTGGATGTTAAACAAATAAACAGGGTACATTTGTGTAAACTGCTTGCTCTCTATGATGTGTATGTTTTTGTAGGATACAGGCCCTGTATTATGATCGTTACCTGAGGGAGGTGATCGAGGTCCTGGAGACGGATCCTCACTTCAGAGAGAGAAGCTGCAGAGCGCTAACACCGATGATATTAAGGTACGTCAGCCTTCTACACTGTCTCTGTATCTAATGCTTATTGGTCGTGCTCTGCCTCTAAGAGTAGGGTCTCGTTTATTGGACGTGAAGGAGGGTTTGTGTATAGATAAGAAGCCCATTTAGAGCGGAATCTACTTTTGGGTCCTTACACGGCTCAGTTGTATCTCTCAAATCTCTGGAGTGCAAGTCCCACTTGAACCCCAATCCTGTGGCGTTTTCGGGCCCAGTCGAGCCCTACACCCTGTGGCGTTTAATCATATTTTTGTTGCTTTTAAATGAACAAATACAGTTCATACTGAAATGTATATAAAAGGTATTTATATAAAAACGAATTCTTGTGTTATATATGTTGCTCATGATTGCTTTTACCCAAAATTTAAAACTGTACATGCAGGAATATAAAGGAACATGAAAGTCCAAACTCGATTTTTATATATAATGATATTTATTACATGGCATGTGGTTATCAGAATGGACGCCTGAGTAAGGAGCTGGATCTGGTAGGTCACCACGTCCGAACCCCGCCTGGATGAGCTGAAGAGGCAGGAAGTGTCCCGGCTCAGGATGCTGCTAAAGGCCAAACTGGACAGCACCAACATGCAGAGTAAGAGCGCGGGCGGGCGGGCGTGTGTGTGTGTGTGTGTGTGTGTGTGTGTGTGTGTGTGTGTGTGTGTGTGTGTGTGTGTGTGTGTGTGTTGTGTGTGTGTGGTGTGTGTGTGTGTGTGTGTGTGTGTGTGTGTTGTGTGTGTGTGTGTGTGTGTGTGTGTGTGTGTGTGTGTGTGTGTGTGGTGTGTTTATTTGTACCCTTTCATTTAACCTCATTAAAACGCTTTCCTCTCCTGCTCATGACTTCAGGGTTGGTCTGATCTCTGATCAGATCTCGGATGATTCAGATTGTCGTTTCTGTCGCAGGTGTGCAGATGGATCACGCGTCCTTACTCAAGCAGTTTGAGCACCTGGATCCACACAATCAGAAACACGTTCGAGGCCAAAGACCTGGAGCTGCTCATTGCTACCGTACGATCTGCTGTTACCTACATGCACACACACAGCACATGGTGTCTGTCTGGTGGAGTCACCATGTTAATGGCTGTTTCTTTACTTTATCAGCTTAAGTGACGTTTTCTTGGTTAATGATAGAGTGCTAACTAGGCTGAGGAGGCTCTGAGAAGTCTTAAGTTCTCAGTTATTATCTTAGAAAATCTTATTATATCCTTAAAGTTGTCTTACGAAAACCTTTCACTGTTGAGGAGTCGATACTGTACCATTACCCATATGCGTTTCTGCTGATGTTGTTTGTCTTTGTGCTTTTGATATGTGCTTGTGAACATCAGGCCAACCAAAGACCTGGAGAATTACGATGCCGAGCGGCACGAGGAGTTCAAGAGGTACGAGATGCTGAAGGAGCACGAGAGGAGGGAGGAGTACCTGAAGAGTCTGGACCAGGAGAAGAGGGAGAAAGAGGAGAAGAGGATGGAGGAGATGAAGGAAAAAACACCGGCAGCATCCCAAAGTCAACGCTCCGGTCAGTTGGTACCACATCAGTCACCTTCGGCTCCGGTTAGGGTTTCTTTTTCCCTCCGGTTGCACCTTAAAGAGCTTTGTCATGTAAAGTTCGGCTCCGGGAGGAGCTGAGATCAGAGGAGGTGATGCAGAGAGTGACGTGGAACACCAAATGGATTCCTTTCTGTCCGTTCGCAGGGGAGTGTAGACCAGCTGAGAGAGGTTTGGGAGGAGACGGACGGTTTGGACCCGCAGGAGTTCAACCCCAAGACCTTCTTCAAACTGCAACGGTCAGTGTTCAGTGAGATCTGTTGTTAATCTGATCCACTAACAACTCAGCCAAGTCTTATAATAATAAACACCTGAATGTCAGTGATAAGAGTCCCAAGGTTTCTTGCATCCAGCTCCAAAGTTGGCCTGTGGGCTAGTCTTATCTTTATGGCCATGTCACCGAATCTTCACCCACTGGAACAGGGGCTTTACTAACTGTACCTGTGGCACCCAGACTTCCAGAAAGTTCTATGGATGCACACCCCTAACACTTCAGTCTTTAAAGGGCATGTCTGTACTTTAAAAAAGTAAGATAAAATGAACACTAATGACGGAGGAAGAAATAGTAAACATGCCACACTCGGCACAGGAAACGAACGCTGCAGAAGCTGTATTAAAAACAGCGAGTGATTGAAATGCTCTTAGCTTCAGTCGGTGCTCTGGAATCTTGATTGACGATAACTCCTCAGATGATTCAGCTGGTAGTCCAGAAGACGTCTTAATTATTGGCTATGCCTGTAGTCAAGCATGCTTTTTTTTAAGCTACCGATTAAAGGATTTTGTGATTTTTAAAGTATTAACCCGTGTTCTTTTTTAAAACTTGACATGCCTTTTTTTTTCGTCCATAAGAATCTGACTCTGTGAAAACGCCTCAACAGCGTAACTGGAATCCATCCAAGTTTATAAAAAATGCTGCAAGTTGAAAATCAGCATTAGATTTTTCCTGGTTTCCATTTAAGTGCATTTGTGGTTCGTATAGCGGGTTATAGGATCAATAGCTTGTATGTTATAGCTAGGGTTTGGATCGCTAGATCGATTATAATGTTCATATACGAGTTGTAGAGTTGACTTTAAACAAAACTGAGCTCTGGTTTCTTCTTCTTTAGACACTAATGGAGACGGTGTGCTGGACGAGCAAGAGCTGGAAGCTCTCTTCACAAAGGAGGTAGGCAACAACAGAGCAGTCTAGCTGATGGTTTAGCTCTTGGCTTTGTCATGATGCTTGCAAGAACAAAATGTAGCACCTTTCAAACTCTAATCTCGTGGGTAGAGATGCTCCCATTGTGGATTTTAATCCCCTCGCAATGTAGGAAGGTGAACCAAATCTGAACGGCTCGCTCACCCAAAACAGTTACTGACTTGTTTGTGGGTTGGTAGGTTCTCCAGATCCCCAAACGTACATGCACATGGACTGAAACAGTACGTTTTACTTCAGGTTAGTAATGGAATCTCTGTTCATTCTATCATTTTGTCTTCCTGTGCTTGTGATCTCCACAGCTGGAGAAGGTGTACGACCCCAAAAACGAAGAGGACGACATGATGGAGATGGAGGAGGAGAGGCTGAGGATGAGAGAACACGTCATGAAAAATGTTCGTCACCCTGATGCGCTTTAGAAAAACACCTGTTATATCCGTGTGCGCGTGCGAGAACGGCTTAGTGATCGTCCCATCATTAGCGCTGCTTGCATCTGTTGGTTGCTTTGTTTGACGTTCGTTTAAACTCCCGATCGACAGGTGGATCTGAATCACGATCGGCTGGTCAGCCTGGACGAGTTCCTTAAATCCACAGAGAAGAAAGAGTTCAACAACCCCAAGGAGTGGGAGGTACGAGACCAGGGTTTTTTTTAAACACCTACACAATGTGTAGAACGGCTGTAACTATTGCTGTGAGATTATTTTCTATAAAGTCTTCGTTTTTGCCTGAATGACGTTTTCATCATCGTGTCCTGTAAGACGCTGGATGAGAAACCGATCTACACTGAGGAGGAGCTTCTGCGCTTTGAGATGGAGCTCCGGGATAAAGAGGTGGAGCTTAGCAGGAGGGCGGAGACACTCAGGCAGGAGCAGGAAATTTTAAAAGAGAGGGGCAAAGCGCTGGAGGCTCAGAAGAGAGAGTACCAGCAGGTGAGGCCGTTGGACCAACATTTGAGAAGGAACTCTGTGTCATTACCTTATTAGTATTCTTTAACCATGTCCCCTTAGGTGCTCCGTAGGAATCTGACAGTCCTCTTCTCCCAATTTAGGTTTACAGATAAAATGACATTTTGTCAAAGGTTATATGGAGTCTTTAAAAAAAAAGGTCTCTTCTCCTTTGTTTTAATTATGTTGATGTTTTTTCTGCCATCAGGCTGTAATGGAGATGAGGCAGAAAGCCCAGCAGGTGGACCAGGTGGACCAGGCAGAGCATCCACAGCCTCCGTCCGGTCCTAATGGAGAGCCACAGGTTCAGCCGGAGGAACAGAAACAGGCTCAAGCTGACCATCCTGGTGAGAGCTGACACAGAGCATCATGTTTGATCCTGCCAGCCGCTTCCAGGTTTTTTGTCTTGCTTGCATGTGCATGCTTCTACTGGAAAACCGCTGTACCATTTAAACATGGGCCTCTACTAAAGGCGCCATCTAGAGGTGGCAGGATATTAGTCGTTATGCCCATTAAATGCCCCTCAGATGTTACAGTGGTGGCTTAAATAAATAAAACAAACAAACGGTCACTCTGTGTTTGCGCATTTGTTTTGCAGTTGGGAAGGAACCGGTTCATCTGAACGCCGAGAACCCGAACGGTCTGCCTGCTGAACCTCCACAGAACCTCCCTCAACACACCCCATAACACACACAAACACCAAGTCCTTACTGTTTTAACACCCTGTGGTTATGATACAGTCTGTGTATAGCGATATCACGCTGAGAGTGTTAGTACCTACGGATTATTGCTCAAATATTGATTTTACCCAGCTATTTAAACTCTTTGTTTTTTCCTCTTAGATAATTTATCTGGCACTGAGCAGCCCCAACATTAAACCCACTGACAGGTCCAGTGAGTAACACACAGTACTGACAGTCATGTGGATGTTACTTTGGCACATATTACCTGCTTAAACATCATTGCAGACCGAGTACACCCATTCGCAGTAACGGCAGTGGCCTTGCTCAGTAGGATAATGCTCCCTGCCAGTCTGTAAAATGTGTTCAGGAACGGTTTGAGGAGAATGTAGGTGAGTACAAGGTGTTACCCTGGCCTCAGGTCCCCAAATCTCAATCCATTCATGCATTGTGGTCCGATCCATGGAGATCCAACCTTGCAGTTTACAGGACTTGGAGGATCTGCTGCTAAAGTCGTGTTACCAGCTACCACAGGACACCTCGACGGGTCCGAGCCTGGGGGGGACCCAAGAGGGACCCATGTCCTATTTGGAAGGTGGATTTATTGTTATGGCTGGTCGGTGCTTAATGTGGTTTTACTGTTTTGTTGAGATGATAATAAAACCTCAGTAAAATAAATTTTTGTGGTATGTGTTGTCTGTATTTTTGCTGTACAACCCCAAACTTAAATACTCTGGGACACTTTAGAGATGCCAGTTAACCTAAGCATGGTGTTTGGAACATAAGGAAACTTCCAGTAACTGCACTGACCTAGCATATCTGCACATGGCACTATATGGACAAAAGTATGGGGTATATATAGTTGATTATTTAATATTAAATAATCAAATATTTAATTTCCTCCAGTGGTGTGTGTGTGTGTGTATATATATATATATATATATATATATATATATATATATATTATATATATATATATATATATATATATAATATATATATATATATATATATATATATATACACACTGGAGGAAATTAAATATTTGATTATTTAATATTAAATTTTGAATTAAAAGAGATCCATTGCAAATCTGTATTGGCAAAATTGTATTTTCCTTTTGTCTTGGGTTCCATTTATAGCTTTTTTTAATGCATTTTTTTTTTTTAATGAACGTTATATACAATTTTTTTCCAGTGAGTGTGTATTTTGACAAACTCGGGACACCTCTGAGCAGACACTGAGTGCGTTTACATGCACTTAATCTGATTTTGTCAGTAATCCGATCAACAAGTTTACATGCGATTGAGTAATCGGATAATGTAGAAACCTCTTGTTTACACGACTCGGGCAATAATCGTATTACTATTTTGCAATCAGCCAATAATCTCACATAAAATGTGACATAAACTTCAAATTTTAGTATTAAATAATCAAATTCTTCGTTTTCCCGACTATACACTGCGTTTCTGAGTCTCCACAAACGTACGACAGCCATTTTGCTGACTAAGTCTGTGGCGCGTTTAATTTTGGGGTTGCCAGATCCCTTAAGAAAAACCCGTCACAGTCGATGTAAAGAAAGACACCAAATACTGTATAACAAAGTCTTTAGAATACGCGGATCTGGCGACCTCGGAATTAAACGCGCCATAGAATTAGTCAGCAAAATGGCTGTCGAACACTGTGGAAACTGGAACGCAGTATATACTCGAGTATACTTTATACAAACGAATAATTTGATTATTTAATATTATATTTTGAAGTTTAGGTCACACATTTCTTAGATTGTGTCCTGAGTCATGTAAACCCCCAGCTCTCTTTTGAGATTTCTTAATCTGATTAGTAGATTATGCTGTTTACACGACCACTTGAATAATCAGATTATTAAGTGCACTATTAAACACACTCAATGCCCCGCGCCCCCCATGTGGCGTTTGGTGCCCCCCAGGTTGGGAACCATGGGGTTAGGCAAACGCTCCGACCCATTTGTCTGACCTCAATGATTTGTTCTTTGTTTAATCGGCTTAGGGCTTTACTACTTTACATTTCTCAAATATAATAACATGTCCACACCTACCGTCGAATATATCCCAGAGCTTAACATGCACTGTAACAGATAATTAATGTTATTCATTATTCGGTCTGTGAGTGTTCAAAACTCTAGACAGAACAGGATGACACAGGTAATTGCTCGTTCAGATTTCAATCTTCTTAACAGATGCTACACTCAAATTACCAGCTGTGATTCTCATAGGCGTTTCTTAAAGTCCTTTTCTGCTGTTTCAGTGGATGACCCTTAACCCTAACCCTAAACTGGTGAGATGTTTGGAATATTTAGATCTCAGTATCTTTTAGTTATTGAATGGCATCCATCTGTAGCACATCTGCGTCACATAACCAACAAACCACCACACTTGCAGACACTTAACAGATAACAGAAGTCTGAAGGTAAATGTTGGAGCAGTTTATCTACATGTTTGCCATTTAAGGAGGTGAAAATGTTTGTGAGGGATCAATTTCTCATCAGTTTGGGAATGCTTGATGTAGTTACATGTTTTGTTTTGTCGAAGATACAAAATTAAATGTGTCTTGCTCCAAATGTTAATAAACTGCCAAGTCAATTCTCCTGCGAAAACTTTTGCACGTCCCAAGCTTTACATTTACATTTACATTTACAGCATTTATCAGACGCCCTTATCCAGAGCGACTTACAACTGATACAGTCTTACAATCCAAGCAATTGTGGGTTAAGGGCCTTGCTCAAGGACCCAACAATGGCAGAGGTAGGATTTGAACCCTGGATCTTCTGGTCCATAGTCCAGTACCTTAACCGCTAGGCTACCACAGTCACGTTCAGTAGTTTGTAACGTTTTAAATTTTATTCAATATTTTATTTATTTGCTCTATTGTCTTATATGCTATAGTTTTATATTCTCTATTATACTCTTCATAACATTACACAATCTCTAATTTATTAGTCTACATATTATTATATTTTATTTTATTATATTTTAAAATGTGTTCATTTGTATTTAGCTTATGTTTACTTAAACAATTACTATAAACTCATTAATTAGGAAACTTTAATTTAAGTTTAATTCTTTAATTTAAGTTTAATTTAATTTATGTTTATTTCTTCCATATATCTTCTAAGCCACTCAATAAGGTTTTGGTCCCTGTTTGAGTCTTGGTCCTCTCAAGGTTTCTTCCTTATAACATTTAGGGAGTTTTTCCTTGCTGCTGTTGCCCGAGGCTTGCTCAAATTGCTTTGAGACAGTGCTCCAAAAAAGCTTTATAGAAATAAATCAGACTTTGTCTTTAAATGTATATGCATTTTGTCATGTACATTTGTTTCCTGCAGGGGCTACGTAAACTTCCTTTCATTTAAAAACTTGACTCTGTTTCCTGTCAATTCTTTCTCTGTGTATAAACACACTTAGAGAGGGCATGGCAGGTGTGTGTGTGTGTGTGTGTGTGTGTGTTCACATTCCCCATCTGAAAACCACATTCTAGGTTGAAATTCTTTCCCTTATCCTTTCTACTCTGCCCTGGCCATCTGTCACCTGTCAATCAAACTGGCCCTCACTAGGAAGTCAGCTTTACAGCTACACAACTTATAAAGGCGGAACCAACTGTAATAAGATAAACATATAACAGGTTTGAGGGTTTTCAGGATATCACAGTACTAGAGCTACGAGAAACATCCACCACCAGCTCCATATTCAGTTTAGGATCCTATTAACATATAAATCTCTTCATGGATTGGCACCAGGTTATTTATCTGAGCTCCTGCACAATCACTTAGATCAGGGCTGTCCAAAGTCCGGACCTATGGGCAAATGTGGCCCGCAGACTGACTTTAATTGGCCTGTGCCAATACATTGCTAGTGACCCCATGTCACGATGGAGGAAGTATTATGTAAATAACCTCAACAATGATATCATTCATGTCAAAACTATACAGCCGCCAAACCAGACCTAACACGTATAATGCAGTCGAGGGTGAACACCACCCCTCACATTAGTTTCTAGTTATCTGTCTCTTCTGGTAAGTTGTAGCATCTGGTTTGAACTTTAACACAAGGACTATCTGTAAAATATTTATGTATTTAGTTGGTTATCTCAAGAAATGTAAAATGTCTTTCGTTATTTCGGTCCCTAGGTCTGGTAATGCACAGCAACTGAGTAATAAAATACAATCTACATGAGAAATACTGATGGAAGATACTCTACATGTTTTAAAGATGCAGTATTATGGATAAATGTTTTAAAGAAGCCATTCAGCCTAAATAATCTGCAGTTTCTGCACTAAAATAAAATTCAGTAGTTAAGCAAATATTAATCCTTCTGTACATTTTTTTATATTTTAAATACAACATTTTGAATAATTTATGAATGTTTTTGGGAAGCGAAACCATACATAGTTTAATATGGTCCAATCTGGCCCCCTTTGAAAAAGGCTTGGACGCCCCTGACTTAGATTTTCTGATAAAGGTCCTTTGTCTGAGCCAGAATTCCGATTGCATCATGGCACCAAAGCTATGGAACTCTTTACCGCAAAATCTTTCAAAACTCAGCTAAAAATGTCTCTCAGCATTTCCTCTCTCCCCTGCTGTCCTAAGAGCTGTGTGTTGTTCTTTTTCCCACACACCTCTATGTGACTTCGGGCATTAGAAAGGCACTACATTTCTGTATCTTATTGTTATTAATATATAAGTGATGATAAATAAAAATAATTTCTTTTTAGGATTACAATGTTGAGGTAGGCTGATGCCATACAGCTCCAGAGTGTGTTGTGCTCGAAGTATTAACCTAAAACCCTGTGAGGGTGACGGAGCTACAAAGAGCCGAAGAAATGATTCATTCTCTGTGGGACGAGTGGAATTAAAAGCCATCCATGTTGTTTGGTAATCATGATGTTGATGAAGAGCTGAGGCTGGGTTTTGACTCATCCACAGGGCTAAATAGGCTAGCAGTACGTGACTCATCATGCCTTTGTTGTGGCACGCATTCGTATCGAATGCGAAACGAGGGCGAGCGAGAATTGAGGCGCCATGTCTCCTGTGTATCTCACTGTCTGAGACGACTTCTGTCGTCTCTCACTTCCTCTGCTGTTTTACACACATACACAGACACTAAATATAAAACATAAAACCAGCATTATGCTGGTACAGGACTGGATTAGCTTCTTCATGAGTAAAAGTTTCCTTATTGCATTAATTGTCCACCAAAAGCTTATTGGAACCTTGCTGGCTATGCTAAGTGACCACCAATGTTAGTAAAGCTGTGTAAGCCTCGGACGGATGTCCAAAACATAGCATAAGCTAGTGGTACTAAAACTTATAAATCTGGATTTGTCCAACTGCTTGGGGTACTGAATGAGTGTTTAAAACCTTTTTTAAAAAATAATAGAGGAAACTTCCCATTCACATGAAATCTATTGAAGTGTTTAATCAGATTTTTATTATATTAGTTAAAGCAACTTTTGTAATGTGGAATGGAAGCAACATTTTGAGGAGCATGTAGTTATTTAAAAACATATATTGTTAAATCACTTTTTGGCTTCTTATTTGCAGTTTGTAATAAGACCCTGTCAAGTTTGAAATCAGTTATGTACCAGTTAATGCTGGTCTGGTGTTACTGGTAGACCAGTCTCCAACATATGCTGGCCTTTGCTCTTTTTGTATCTGGGTTTAGCAGGACATTTGAAGCAGAGCTCTTTGAGAGGTGGACTGGATGACTGAAAAACCATAGCATCATCAGATAAGTCTCTTTTCTAATAACACAAGCAAACAGGTCCACTAAAATCCTCATGAAGCCTCGAATCCAGATTGACTCGAAGCTGTGTGGATTAGAATTTGCTTCTTTGCCTGAAGCACCGCCTTTGCAGCATCTCACAGAGCAGCTCTCCCTGACCGCGTTACCGTTTGTGCTTCATGTATAAATAAACAGCATCAACACTTCTAAATTCAGGATGAACAACTGTAGCATGCACAGGGACAAATCTGTTTGTGAGAGGATTCACGAGCGTGATGCAACACCGGGACACTGGCATGAACTCACAAATAGGTAGGCCTACCACACAACTCAAAAATAGGAACCTGAGAAGAGTTTAGAACCAAACCGACAGGAACTGAAGACACGATTCAAAATGGAGGCTGTTATTAAGGTGAGCGGAGGTGCAACCAATTTTTATATATGCAAGAAAAGTATTCTAAAACAGACAGACATCAGATAAGGGTTAGGTAAAGGATTTATATCTGGTTTCCCGACATTAAACTTAAGATCTCATTGATCCTTCACTCTAAAAACGCAGTACCATCTCTAAATAGGATCTGTTATAAACATCTACAGATTTACAGAAAGCATTCTACAAAAATATTTCAAATAAACCTTTATTGATGGAAATCTGGGATTGTCAATTTCATAGGACGGAAGAAGCCAGGCGATGCAACCACAGATATAATAAAAGAAAAGATTTAAACTAATCAGTATGGTTTGTACATTGCACATTACACATCAAGTTGATGCTTAAAAAAACATCACTGAAAAAAGAAAAGAAGAAAAGGCTTTAAAAATATTTTCATCAAGCTAAAATCTAGGGGGTGTATCGTTAAATAGCCATTGATGCTGAAAGCAGCGTTAAATAAACCAAATAAGCGAAATAAAATTTAGGGGTTGAGGTTTTGGAGCCACTTCGCAATAGAAATCCTATGGTTATATCATATAGTAAGGATTGAGTAATATTTAGCTTAGTTAAAGTTAAATATACACATTTAACTTTAACTTTGGGGTTAAAGAGATCAAAACAATCTTTGTAAATATCTAAGATCTATTTATTTTGTGTGTGGAACTGCAGTTTTAATTAATCCAATAGCATTTCCCAAAAACAGGTTCACTGTTTTTTCTCTCAATACAAGAAAACTTGTCGGGCTTACTGGGGTCATAGAAATGAGGCTGGAAATGCTGGAGTATATTCCTTTAAATCCCTAACAGTCTCTCCTCTGCTCAGCAGCTGGAATCAGCTTTCGAGGCTCCGACTCTCAAATAACGATTAGGTGTTAGTATAATATTCATAAGTTGACTAAATTAAGCCGGTCACGTAACATCAACCCTGATTACTCAGTGTCAAGAGTTTTTAAGTGGGACACGACACAGTAGCAGCGGTGAACCGGCAGAGGGCGGAAACAATCCATCAACAAAACACAGAATAAATTCACAAACCAAATCTCAGAGGCTCGTGCTAGTGCTGGTTCCTGTTAGTGCTGATGATTATGTCCTGCACAGAAGATCGTTTGGACATCATTGATGCACGTTAAGAGAAATCAGTCCTGTAGTGCATCAGATTGTAATGTGTACAAACCACGAAACCATGGAGATTATTTTAGTTCACCATTTACATTTACAGTCATTACTAGATGCCCTTATTCAGCAGCTGGTAAAATCCAAACAATTGTGGGTTAAGAGCCTTACCCTACAGTGGCAGAAGCAGGGTATGAGCAGTAGACCTTCTGGTCCACAGTCCTGCTAGTGCCACCACACTCCCATTTTGACATTCAGGTGGCTAACTGCTCATCTTTTTCTCTTTGGAGTTCGATTTTTGGACATTTTTATATTACCATATACCCAATGAGGAAGGAAGAAATAAGCAGTCAGTTCATCGGTTTCCTGCCCTCTGCCCTCCTAAAGGTCCAGTGGTTTGCAAACTTTGATGGAGAAGTTGACAGGCTTGCACAGAACCCTGACCAAACTCCAAATTAAACTGTTTAAATTCAATTCTGGGAGTCCACAGACTTTTGGCTACACATCATCTACACCTAAGTAGGTGTTAAGCCTTAAATCAATGACAAGAAAAGAACGTGGACCGAGTAAAGGATAAGGACCATTGTCTATTCCCCTCCTCAGTGTGTAATTTATGCTCCTTCCACCAATCCAGCATGGATTCCCTGTTGCCTTCCGAGAGCTCCAGATTCTGCATGGTTTAGCGTTTTCCTGATTTAACACACCTGCTTCCACTCATCAAGCTCTTCCTGAGCTAGTCTGGAGGATGCTAAGAAGGAAAACATGCCCAGACTGGGACAAGGAGCCGCTGAGGTAAAGTGTGGCCCGGCTGCTCTTATCGTTGTTGCTCTGTATTATGGTATTTATCTGTAAAGTATATCAGGAGTGTCCTGAAGGGGGCGCGACCCTACAGAGATATGTTACCAGACTTCTAACGTGGAATTCAGGCCTTGCTAATTAACCGACGGCACTCACTCACTTTCCATACCACTTATTCCAGTTCAGGGTCGCAGGGACGAGGTCTTAATCAGCAACATGATGCAAGATGGGAATCAACCCTAGATACTCACTCATTCTGGGACACTTTAGAGACACCAATTAACTCATCTGTAGAATGTGAGAGGAAACTGGAGTAGCTGGAGATGTACAGGCTGGGACTCGGACTCGAACCCCGGAAGGTGAAATCTCAATATGTGCGGCTTGTTTACAGAAATCCACAGCTATGATGACAATGTAGTGATTTCTTTTTTTTTCATTCTTATTGACTCCTTTAGAACCCTACAGTCAATAAGGCGGCGTTGGGCCAGCCACGAGGCATGACCTCTGACCCTGCCCTTTCCCTGACCCATGTAATAGTAACAACGTGCTGCGTCCTGATTCCATTAAAGGGCTTCCCCCGTCTCCCGTGCCCTCGCTGGCCCGGACGCCTCTCATGCTGCAGCTCCAGACAAATACGGCGGCTGTGCTGCCTCTGTTGCCATGGCAACCGGCACAGGGCTCATGCAGCGGAGATGCTCGTGCGGCGAGGCGAGACGAGACGAGGGACTGGGCTGCGGGTGGACGCGGCGTTTAAGCGCTTAAAGGCTTTTGTCTACTGAAACCTGGCTACGAAAAATATACTAAAGCTCACGGCACCTTATTGGTATTCCGTTAGAGAACAATGCTGACTTTTAGCTACCGTCCCTTTATGATTATACGTGACTGGTGGGCAGTAGAGGTTCAACTGGAAGGTGCAACTGTTGGGCGCCTGGGCAACGTCCTCAACTCTTTGCACCCTGTCCCTCCAAAACTGGCTCAGTGGCTATGGTTCTGGACTCCTACCAACCACTGGACCTCTTTTAGAGACTTTTAAAACATGGCCCTTAACCCCAACTGCTTGGACATTGGTGTATGTTCCTGCTACATACGTTCATATACCTGAAATATCTTTGCATATACCTGCAGAAAGATACACATACCTGCGATTTTAGAGCATATACCTGCATTATATATCTGCAGTTTCTGTGTATACACCTGCGGTTTTAGGGCATATTCCTGCATTATCAGCACATATATCTGCAATATCAGTGTCTATACCTGCAATATTGGTGCATTTACATGTGCATATACCTGCAGCAGGTGTATACACGGGCAATTTTAGTCCATATACCTGCAGTATCAGCATATATATCTCCAATATATATTTATATACCCCTACAATATGTGTTTTTACCTGAAAAGCCAGTGTATATACCAGCAATACCTGTGCATATACCTGCAGAAGGTGTATATTCCTGTTATATATGTACATATATTGGAATATGTATGTATACCTGCAATTTCGGTGCATATACTTGCATTATGAGCACGCATATCTGTGAGATCTGTGTTTATATCTGTAATATCAGGGTCTATACTTGCAATATTGGTGCATATACATGTGCATATACTTGCGGAAGGTGTATACAACTGCAATTTTACTCCATATACCTGCATTATCTTCATATATATGGAAAATCTGTGCATAAACCTACAATGTGTTTATACCTGCAATATATGTGTTTATTCCTGTGCATGTACCTTCAGAAAGTGTATATACATGCACATACATGTACATATACCTGCAATATCTGTGTGTATACCTGCAGAAGGTGTGTATACCTGCAATTTTAGTGCATATACCTGCATTCTCAGCATGTATATCGGGAAAATCCGTGCATAAACCTGCAATATCATTGTATATACCTGCAATTGTGGTGCATACACCTGCAAAATCTATGCATTTGCCTGCAGAAGGTCTATGTACCTGTAATACTGGTGATTATTCTTGTTATATTTGTACATATAAGTGCAATATCCGTGCATATATCTGCCTTATCTCAGAGAATATATATGCAATATCTGTGCATATACCTGCAATGTCAGTTTTTATTGTCAGGGTATAATGCCTGCAATATCGTGTGTGCATATGTCTGAAATCGAGGTGCATACACTCATGCTGGGGAAAACAGGGACGCAGGGATGACTGTAATTTCCCAACCCGGCATGATATCAGCAGATCTGCTGCCTACACGTGAATGCGATGGAAAATTGAGGAGCACCCGTGTACCTTTAATGTTTCTCAGTAAATTGTAATTATAGAAATAAAATAAATGATATTTGATCTACTGTGTGTTGTTTTCTTGCTTCCGTGAGCGAACAGGCCAGTGACTGAGGTGCAGATCAGGATGGAGGAACAGGAGGCAAACCTCTGTGGCTTTAAATCTTCTCCTTGTGCACCAGGGATGACATCATCCTCTCAAAAACCCATTACGTCACCCCTTTAGGGAGCCTCCTCCCCTACTCCACCCTGCTCCCCCCTCATCCCTTCACCTGATTGGCCTGCATCCGTTCATGGGCCCTCCTCGCCCAGGCTCTGATTGGTGCAGAGCAGCCACTGGTGTCTTTGTGTTATTGGTCTGCTGCTTAGCTCTCTTGGATGCTCCAGCACACATCATGCTTACTTTCCCCATTTATCCTCCTGTACACACATTAACTGAGAAACACACACACCCACACACACACACACAACACACACACACACACACACCAGCTCTTATTACACCTGTAAATGAGACTGGGAATCACAATACTAGATGTGTGTTAATTAATGAATTCGTGAAAGTGATCTTGATTGCTTTTCTTTGGGAGTGAGGTGAAAGAAATGGTTCAAGATTTTTAGTTCACACCCTCAGAATAGATGCAAACGGAAAGACAAACTTTGTGTGTGTGTGAGAGAGAGAGAGAGAGAGAGAGAGAGAGAGAGAGAATTAGAGGGTGAGAGAATAAATGTGCGAAATCACACTTCTGTGCTTCACCACTAGAGGGCGATAAATCCAGAAGGGTTGCCAGGTCGATAGTTAATAAACATTCGTTGGAAATTTCTCCCACATTTGAGTAAATTTAGTATTTTTAATATTTAATATTTAATTTTTGGATATAACGCTTAACATCTTAACACACAGATTTGAGACCTGGTCTGGATTCTATCTGTGTGGAGTTTGCATGTTCTCCCTGTGTCCATGTTGGTTTTCTCCACAGGCCTTTCCTCCCACAAGTGGAAGGCATGCATTGGGTCAATTGGTCTCTCTAAAGAGCCTCTGTGTGTGTTTGTGTATGCACCCTGCAATGCACTGATGCCCTGTCTAGGGTTGGTTCCTGCCTTGCACCCTGTGCCACTGGTTACTGCCCAGCTTCCCCGCGACCCTGAGATGGATTAAGCAGGTATGAAAATGAATTGTTTATCAGATAGTAATTTTAAGTCTTTACAGTTGAACCTTGGAATTCAAACTTGATATCTCCAATATCAGGGTATACAGTTGCTGGATTCAGTGTGTTGTCGTAAGTAATAAATCGATGTTAACACACTGACTTGGGATGCAGATCTGAACCAGAACAGACGCTTTGTGTGGTTTTCTGGATGTTCTACTGGATGGAGACTGTGTATGATGACCAGGAGTCTCAAGCACAAACAACTGTAAATGTGTTCAGAACTAGAACTTATATATTTGTCATATTTAACTCCAGTTAGAATCACAATGAACATTTTGACATATCGGTGTGGAAACCAGGTGTTGTGAAGTGTTACTGAATATATATTTGGCATTAAACTCAGTTGTTTAACCCACTGACATAAAATGTGCTAAAGCTAACATTATGAGAACACAGGGCACATGCGTAATTGTGTCACGCCAGTCTGTTACAGGGCTTGTTATAGCTTTAGTTTTTATTTATTTTCTTTCAATGGTTTGTAGGGAATAGAGAAGTATGAGGGAAGGATTGGATTTGTTACTTGTTAGCTTTTTATACCAAATGCACTGCTATAGTGAACAGTGCAGAAGTATGAGGTATTTATGGGGTAAAAATAGGATTTTGTTGGGCAGATAGGTATAATACTATTTAACAGCGTATTTACTATTTATACATTTAGATACGTTTATGTATGAGAATGGTTTATGATGAATGGAGGAGGGTTTGTACACAAGGGCTAATGAAGGGATTTTTTGAGACAGTTGTAGCAATACCTTGTTGAGAAGACTAGCATATATTGTGGACTAGCATATGACGTTGGATGCTGGTATGGTGGCAAACTTGTCGACCAGCTTATTCAGCAAAGTTTAGCCCAGCACAGCCAGCGAACTAAACCACCAGCAGCACACTATCCTCACATAACACAACATTAGCGCGTAGTTTTTCAAAACTTGTTGATACTGTGTTGATGTGTGTTCGGCTGGTAAACATATAAGGGTTTTGTACATAACGTCCTGGTGTGAGTGTCAGATTTGAGACACTTTTAACTTTAGGTTTTAAAGCCCGAGTGTGTCGTGAAATTGCGAGCACACACAGATGAGTGATTTAGACCCTCTCTGGCAACCCGAGCCGGAGCAGGCGAGGGACAGAGCGAGCGGTTGCGAGAGAGAGGCTGGGGTTGTCTACAGTCGCCGCGTTCTTACGTGTGTGAGGTGGATGGGATTCGTATTTTGGGATTAAAATCGGCCGAAAATCGCTCGGATGGATGTCAACGCGTGCGACTGACGAGCGCCGGCGATGCCAAGGGTGAGCGAATGCGCAAATGACACCGACGTTATTTTCCTGTGCGTGTGCGCGCGCGTGAGTGTGTATTATTATCGGTCAGCTGTGAGATGAGGATGAGGATGGAGGATGGAGGATGGAGGACGCACAGGGATGGAGATAACGGCGCAGAGAGCGATAGAGTGATGCAGTTGCTTTTGGACGTCGTCGGTGAAATGTAGGCTGCAAGTGCATAGGGCGCCTATGTAGTGCACAGGGATGGAGGGATGGGGGAAGACGCCATAGCATCTCTTTAGGCTCGTGCTTCATAAACATGGTCCTCACAGCGATGCCGCGACGCAGGACGCGTTCCGATTCGCACCGACGCGCGGATTATTAGGGACGCGTTCGGGTCTTCGGTGCGTTTGGACACGTCCAAGTGCGTTACGACCGAAATGTGATCCTTATGGGCACCTCTGCATGCTTGCCCATCTCCTCCCTGTCTGTCTGCCGCACACACACACACACACACACACACACACACACACACACACACACACACACACGGAGATGGATAGCAAGGCTTCACGAGTGGCTCGCATCTCCATCCGCCTCCATTACGAGGTTTATGGGCTCTGCCAGCACAGCCTGAGCATCTTATCCAAAATGACACGCTCATGCCATCCGGTTTTCTAAACACTTGGGTTCTGTGTTTTAACGACACCGCTTAAAGAGCTGCCCAGGCATCTGATCGAAGATGAGGTTCTTCGATGATGGGCAGTGTCGCCTCTGAGATCTGCGGCCTGCTTACAAACCTGGAACCGAGGCGGCCCCTGAGCGTAGCGATTTTGACCGGTCGCCAAGTGTAGGCTGAAGCTTGTTCCGCGCGCCTACGTGGGATTGTGCTCTCTTCATCAGTTATCAGGCTTTGGCTTGGCTTTCTTCACCCCGTGTCGGCACGGTTGGGTCATTTTATCGGTTCACGACAAGAATTGGAAGCGGATTTTTAGGTCAGGAGCTTGATCTCATTCCAGATTGATTTGAGAGCCTCTAAACCTTGGGCTGGGTTAATAGGAGTTGGTCCTGCTTAGCTTTCATAGGAGCCGCCCCTCTTCTGGAAGGCGTCTGCTGGATTTTTGGAATATGTCTGTGAGTTTCCTCTTGATTCAGCCTTTGTTAAGGTCCGGGGTGCTGACGCTTAATAGGACGGATGCCTTCTTTAAAGGTTGAAGCAAACAAATCTCAAGAAAGTCATTAGAGCTTGATTGTTTCCACTGCTCCAGAGTTCAGTGGCAGTGCAGTCTGTACACCACTTTAGCCTTTGCTTGGTATCGGGCATCTGCTCAGGCGTGGAAATTTGGTCCCTGAAGCTCTGTTACGTCGCAGTTTGGAAATCGTTAGGGTCTTGCAATAATTTTTCACATGGTCTGTTATGTGAGATTGTTCGGTTGAACAGTTGTTGCTCCTAAATGTCCAGGAGTTTCCACTGTACAATAAGATCTGGCAAGTTGTCCCCTGGTACTGCAACATTGATTCCTATTCATGCCCTGTGATGGGCAGAGCACGCTTACACCCATGCCCTGTGTTTTTAAGAAATGGGCACCAGGAAACCAGAGATCCTGACCAGGAAAGGCAAATATGAACAAAAAATATAACGTAATGGAAATAAGATTTTGAAGATGGCACTGTGGCAATTCACTAGCACGCCCTGCAGGACCTGGGTCAATCGTGCATGATTGGCATTATCTTAGGGAGTGGGATCATCCTAATTTGGTGCAACAGTGACCCCTGCTAGCCAGGGCTTCACGCCTCCACCCCAAACCTTGACCAGGATAACTGTGGTTAAAACGTAAAAAAAACCTACATCAACATCAGAACAAACAAGAAATCATTGTAATAAATGATCTTTGTGAGGATTGCGGAGGGTTCTGGGGCCAGATTCACAAAAGCTTTCTTTAGAAGAAACTTGCAAAGGTTCTTGAGACAAACACTAAGAAGTTCATAAGAATGTTCTTAAATGCAGTTCACAAATATTATCTTAAGAAAACCTTAATTATTTAAGGTTTAGGAAGGTCAATGAAGGAAAAACCTTAAACTAAGTGTTAAACCAAAATTTTAGCAAATAGGAAATAGAGGTGATGGTGGAAGAAACAGCCAACAGGAAAATTTGACGATTGGGGGGAGAAGGCGGAGAGATGTTTAAAGTTTGGTAAATTTTGATGCTTACTTTGTCAAATCTTACTGCCTAAGACAAGTGTGAGGCTATTGTAAGATTAAGAAAACATTTAAGAACAGAATGTTCTCAGGAGCACCACTTGTTCTTAGAACTGTTCTTAAGAAAAACTGAAGAATAACAATTTTTCATATATTTTCTTAAGAATGAAGTGCAGAAAACACACACATTGAAGAAGAACCTACCCTGAGAATTCCCAGGGTGGAAGTGCCCTGAAGGGAGCACCATTTTAAAACCTTCTAAGTACAACTAAGAGCAGCATGGTCAGCTCACAGTCCCAGAGACCTGGGATTGAGTCAAAGCCCGGTCCCTGTCTGTATGTGCATGTTCTCCCCGTGTCTGTGTGGTTTTTCTCCAGGTATTCCCACATTCCAAAGACATGCGTTATTTTAATTGGTCTCCCTGACCAAGCGTCCCAGTGGGAGTAAGTGTGTGTCTGTTCAGGGTTGGGTCCTTCCTCACACCCTGAGTTGCCGGTTACGGCCCGGTCCCTGGGCAAACCAGGGTTGGATTTTGTGGGAAATAAGATATAGAACTCTGAAGCAGCACTTTGAACACAAGGTAGCCGTGTCGCTTAGAGTGACATCAAGCTTTCAAAACATTGGCACTGGGATTGGTGAGCTTTCGGTTTTAGGTTTTATTGTTTCCTGGTGTTTTAGAAGGTATGCGGGACAATTTGTAGATGGGCCTTATATAGAACATACCAGGTCTTTTGTAGAAACACAAAATGTGAAACCTGGTTAATCGGGGATGATTCAGTATTATCAGCATCAATGTGAAACAGCCCGTGCATGTTAAAGACAAAACAAACAGTGGTTTTGCGTTTTTAAATTGTAAATTCAGACAGGTCAGCGCAAAGCATATGGACATACGGAACTGATTTGAAATCATCACACAACACGAATGGCTCAGCAGAACGGAAATAACAAAAGCCTCATCAAGGTGCAAACGAGAACAAGAAACAAACCGCTCTTTCACTTCAAGTATCAAAACGAGCCAAGTGAACTAGTCAAGAATGAACCATTTGTAAGCAATTTTTTGAAAATTAACAAACCAATATTCTGATTTAATCTGCTTCAACTGTCAAAATTACAGCGTGTTAGTCCTATAATTAAAGCTTAAACACTAAATAAACCAGCTTTGTTAAAAATACAGGTACTTCCCATTTTATGATGGTCTGATTTATGATATTTCGACTTTAGGATGGGAATCTGATAATGTACATAAATACACATTCAGTAGAAATTGCATTCTGAATTCTGATACTGGTTATCTGGGCAGCAGCCAGCTGACTGAGGTCCCTCTGTTAAGGTTAGAGTTAGGGTTGGGTTTAGGGTTAGGGTTTAGAGGTTAAGATTGGGTTTAGAGGTTAGGGTTGGGTTTTGGGTTAGGGTTTAGAGGTTAGGGTTGGGTTTTGGGTTAGGGTTTAGAGGTTAGGGTTGGTTTAGAGGTTAAGGTTGGGTTTAGGTTAGGGTTTAGAGGTTAGGGCTGGATTTAGGTTAGGGTTTAGAGGTTAGGGTTGGGTTTAGAGGTTAGGATTGGGTTTAGGTTAGGGTTTAGAGGTTAGAGGTTAGGATTGGGTTTTTTGGGTTACTTTTTAGAGGTTAGGGTTTGGGTTTAGAGGTTAGGGTTTTGGTTTTGGTTAGGGTTTAGAGGTTAGGGTGGGGGTTTTAGAGGTTAGGGTTGGGTTTAGGTAGGGTTTAGAGGTTAGGCTTTTTTTTTGGGTTAGGGTTTAGAGGTTAGGGTTGGTTTTTAGAGGTTAGGGTTGGGTTTAGAGGTTATGGTTGGGTTTTAGAGGTTAGGGTTGGGTTTTAGGTTAGGGTTTTAGAGGTTAGGATTGGGTTTAGGTTAGGGTTTAGAGGTTAGGGCTGCGTTTAGGTTAGGGTTTTAGAGGTTAGAGTTGGGTTTTGGGTTAAGGTTTCGAGGTTTAAGGTTGGGTTTTGGGTTAGGGTTTAGAAGTTAGGGTTGGGTTTAGAGGTTAGGGTTGGGTTTTAGAGGTTAGGGCTGGGTTTTGGGTTAGGGTTTTAGAGGTTAGGGTTGGGTTTAGAGGTTAGGGTTGGGTTTAGGTTAGGGTTTAGAGGTTAGGATTGGGTTTAGGTTAGGGTTTAGAGGTTTCAGGGCTGGGTTTAGAGATTAGGGTTGGGTTTTAGAGGTTAGGGTTGGGTTTAGAGATTAGGGTTGGGTTTAGAGGTTAGGGTTGGGTTAAGGTTTAGAGTTTAGGGTTGGGTTTTGGTTAGGGTTGGGTTTAGAGGTTTAGGGTTGGGTTAAGAGGTTATTAGGGTTGGTTTTAGGGTTTAGAGGTTAGGGCTGGGTTTTTGGTTAGGGTTTTCTCTTTTCTGGTTGGGTTTTAGAGTTTAGGGTTTTGGTTTTTTGGGTTAAGGTTTTTAGAGGTTAGGGTTGGGTTTTGGGTTAAGGTTTAGAGGTTAGGGTTGGGTTTAGAGGTTAGGGTTGGGTTTTGGTTAGTGTTTTAGATGTTAGGTTGGGTTTAGTGGTTTAGGGTTGGGTTTTGGTTAGGGTTTTTAGGTTTTCTGGTTTTCTGTTTTCTGAGGTTTTGGGTTTTGGTTTTTTTTCTTATTTTCTCCTTTTCTTTTTTTTTTGTGTTTCTTTTCGTTTATCTACTTTTTTTAATTATTTTTTTTCGTCTGTTCTTTTTTTGTTTTCTGCTCTTTTCGTGTTGTTTTTTGGGGTTTTATTTTTTTTTTCTTTTGTTTTAGAGGTTAGGGTTTGGGTTTAGAGATTAGGGTTGGGTTTTGGTTAGGGTTTTTCTCTGTTAGAGTGGGTTTTTTCCTGTTAGGGTTTTAGAGGTTAGGCCTGGGTTTTGTTTAGAGATTAGGGTTTGGGTTTTAGAGGTTAGGGTTTGGGTTTTGGGTTAAGGTTTAAGAGGTTAGGGTTGGGTTTAGAGGGTTAGGGTTGGGTGTTTAGAGGTTAGGGTTGGGTTTTTGGTTTAAGGTTTAGAGGTTAGGGTTGGGTTTTGGTTCGGGTTTAGCGGTTTAGGGTTTGGGTTTAGAGGTTAGGGTTGGGTTTTTTTTATTCGGGTTTTAGAGGTTAGGGTTGGGTTTTTCCCGGTTAGGGTTTAGAGGGGTATGGGTTAGGGCTGGGGTTTAGAGATTAGGGTTTGGTTTAGAGGTTATGGTTGGGTTTTGGGTTAAGGTTTATAGAGGTTAGGGTGGGTTTTGAGGTTAGGGTTGGGGTTTAGGTTCGGGTTTAGAGGTTAGTTGCTTGGGTTTAGGTTAGGGTTTTCGCGGTTCTCGGGCTGGGTTTAGAGATTAGGGTTGGGTTTAGAGGTTAGGGTTGTGTTTAGCGATTCGGGTTGGGTTTAGTTTAGAGTTAGGGTGGGTTTTAAGGTTTAAAGGTTAGGGTTGGGTTTAGAGGTTAGGGGTTGGGTTTTCGCGGTTTATGTTTAGTGTTTCGAGGTTAGGGTTGGGTTTTAAGATTAGGGTTTAGAGGTTAGGGCTGGGTTTGGTTAGGGTTTAGAGGTTAGGGCTGGGTTTTAGTTTAGGGTTTAGAGGTTAGGGTCGGGTTTTGGTTAGGGTTTAGAGGTTAGGGTTGGGTTTTGGGTTAAGGTTTAGAGGTTAGGGTTGGGGTTTAGAGGTTTAGTGGTTGGGTTTAGAGATTAGGTGTTGGGTTTTGGGTTAGGGTTGGGGTTTAGAGGTTAGGGTTGGGTTTTTTGGGTTAGGGTTGGGTTTAGAGGTTAGGGTTGGGTTTTGGGTTTAGAGGTTTTGCTTTCAATACATTATTCAATAAATTACATGATATTCAACTTTTTATTATAAAATACACTTTGTGTTAAGGATTTCACCCATAGTTTACTGTAAGTGTTTTTATCATGTTTAAGGTAGACTAGGCTATGATATATACAGTATATTTTAAACTCCTCGGTTTAAGATACATTCAACTAACGATGGGTTTATCTGAATGTGCCCCCACAGTAAATATGTAGTATCTAAACTTATCAAAATGATCTGAATAATTCCTTAAAACATAATCCATTCTTTGATCTTTTGCTGCAAATGGCTCAATTGCATCGTCATAAAGTTTGTTCCAGAAGAAGATTCTGCTCTCTGTATTAAAACCGACACCATCCTGTCATGTTTCTGAAGTCCAAAGGCGGGCCCCAACCATTAGCAGTCACAACCTGATTGGTTGCTAGAGCTGTCACTTGAGATGATGATGATGATGATGATGATGATGAATAGCACACCTTACCACTCATAACCGGACAGTGTGAGAGCTGTGCTGAGCCCGTGATACAGCCACAGATTAGTTTCTGTTTGCAGCAGAAAGCTGACGCACCGCAGGCGGGAGGTAAGGAGTAGGAAATACTGCATCTTTGCAACGCAGCCTGTCGAGTTAAATGCACTCGTACGCCTCAGTCAGTTCCCTGCTCTATTCTGTAATAAATGCTTGCGTTATGAATACAGTGGTACCTCGGTTCTCGTTGTTAATTCGTTCCAGAAGTTCGAGTTTAGAATTTGCCGAGTTCCGAGGTGGTCGAGAACCGAGGTACAACTGTACTACAGGAAATACGTTGCGCTGTCGCATAAAAGACAAGTTTCTAATTCCATAAATATTTGTGTGTATGAGAGAGAGAGAGTGGAAAATAAACACGTGGTGCTCGGTGTTGATGTTAAATGAATTAGGGGAACCACTGCAGTATCTTGACTATTTATGTAATATGGTCCACTAGAGTAACCCTTGGTATAGCGTAGCGTTGGTAAGTACTCTGTATAACATGGTGTTCAGGCAACATTCAGGTCACATAACGTACAGTTTCACGGGTTGTATCGTGCACGTTAAGCGACGTGTATCTGTAGATGAAGACATTATGTACAACAAGACATTAAAATGACGTAAATAAATGAACCCCTTAAATAACCGAGGGCTCCCGTCGGAATGTTACATCATCTTTAATAAACATTAAGTCATGTTTGTGAGCGTGCAGCCTATATTTATTTACTTCATATACTCTGGTTCAACCTTTAATCAGACCACAGGGTCTGTTATCTCCGGATATTAGATATAGCCTTTTTGTCACCGTACGAGGACTCTGAGATTTCATTTGGAGCAGTCTTGTAGACACAGAGAAGTAAATACAATCTCCGAAATGCAATGCAATACAGTGCTAAAGCAGTAATTAAAATACCAAAGGTGCGGCGATACAAACAGGACATAGCTGCTACCAGAGGCTTTAGTATGTGAATGTATAGCTGTGTATACAGTACTGTGCAAAAGTCTTAGGCCACCATTAGATATGTTGCTTTGGCATAACATACTGTTGACGACTGGACCCAAAAATTTCAAACTTGGATCTGACACTATATAATCCCCTTCTTCGCTGATCTTCATTCCAGTCCTTGTGAGCTTTGGCCTATATTATTCCTCTTCCGAAAAAATGGTTTCTTGGGTGCTACCCTTCCAAAAAGACCAGCTTCTTCAGACTGTAGAAGGGTCAGATGCTGCTATTGCTCAAGTGTAGGGGGTGCTCACATGAAATACTTAGCCTATAGAAGCTGTTTTTCTGATTTCGTTTTCAGTTTTTTAACAGTGCATCCAAATTTCTGGTTGTATACTAATAAAGAGACTTTATTATTAGAAATAATTATATGCAGTCATTATACCATTGTTAAACAATGGTGTATCTAAACTGATGGTGGCCTGAGACTTTTGCACAGTACTGTACAGTAACAAGGTATGGATTTTCCCATAGGAAAGAATGGAAATAGGCTCCTGATATCCAAATATGCTCATAGTGGGGTTCAAGCACAAGTTCATTTTCTAACTTGACCCTTTTGTTTTTTTCTCCGCAGCTCTCTCACAGCTGATCATCCTGAGGGTCCATCCCCCTGGTCTATGCCCCACCGACTTAGCCCCATTCGTCCCATTCGCTTCCCCCCCCTAAGCGGCCCCTCCCAGCTTATCCTGCTACTTTAGGTCCTCGATCTAAGAAGGTCCGGACCCTCGTTGGCTCCGCCCTGTCACACACCGAACTGAGAGTCTCTGGTATTTGGAAGAACGATAAAAATGGATGATTTGAAGAAAATGAGAGAATGCACGCTATTCCTGTTCATTTAAAACGAATGTACGCATCGTGAAGCCAAATAGACAGAGCTGGGCGTTTGTTCGTCTCACACACACACACACACACACACACACACACACACCTACCGAGCGTTCCTAATTTTTAAACCATAACACACACCTAGACCTCAGGCCTCAGGATGATGTGCGAGGTGATGCCCACCATATCGGAGGACGGGCGCGGCGGAGGTGGTGGAGGCCCGTCCTCGCCTGCCGGAGGAGGGAGCGGCATGGGAGGGGGCATGGGCGGGATCGGGGGCGGGTACGAGAGCGGCAGCACGGGAAACCTGGAGTCTCTGATGGTGAACATGCTGACGGAAAGAGAGCGTCTGCTGGAGAGCCTGAGAGAGACGCAGGACAGTCTGGGGACGGCGCAGCTCCGTCTGAGGGAACTGGGTCATGAGAAGGACTCCCTCCAGAGACAACTGTCCATCGCCCTGCCACAGGTACGCCTGTGTGTGTGTGTGTGTGTGTGTGAGAGAGAGAGTTAGTGACGTGGTTTGATCGAGGCGATGTAGGGACCGATGTAGGGACCCGGGTTCAAGACTGTTTTGACCTCCTCTATCACCTGTAAAGCCCGTGGGACAGCTTGGATGTTAGGAATAGCAAAAGGAAGCGAAATTAAAAATGAGATATCATTATTATGGATGACTGGGCTTCTTTTGGAACGGAGCAGAGACCAGCGAGGAAAGAAAGAAAAACAGATGAGAAAGAAGACGATGACCTGCTTTTGCTCATCCTGACCCGTTCTGGTTTGAATCACACTCGTCTAGTCTTCACTGTTACGTCTCAGGGGAGCAGAGCTTATTCATAACACAGCTCACACTCCATCCTCACTACCCCGAACGAGCCGGGCACTCATGACATTTTAGCTGATGATTAACTGTCATACAGATAATATAAACGATGGAATCGTCTGCCTCTTTCAGCAGGCCTGTATGCTTAATAATAGTGTGGTAACGTATACACAGTTATGATAAACAACATCAATTTACTATCTGTAAAGCTCTATAAATAAATGCGTACGTCTATAAGCTTGAGAATAATAGCTGAATAAAATAGAATAAAATCATGAAACTTTACCATGATCCGATGCATATTGCGATATTCCACATAAAAACAGCTGGAATACAGGTTACAGTGTCTGAGTCGTCTTAATCCATCACACTGATAACTCAACAGACAGATTGAGTCAAAACACTGTACTGCGCCATCTACAGGAGCGGAGATTGCAGTTCACACCCCATTTAAAGCTTGTTTTTCTTCCTTCAAAAAAACCCCGTATTTGGCCCTAAAAATCGAAATTCAATATCGCGATATATTGCTGTATCGATTTTTAGCACAGCCCTACTGTTGCCTAAAGTGACTGAACAGCCAAATGCCTCCAAATATACAAAAATAAAATGCAAAACATGACAAAGAGAACATTTCAGCAAAAAAACCCTCATTCTGCTGACATGCGTGCCAAGAACATCATCATGTGATCCAAACGGAAAGGAATCATTTGTACTTATAATAGGTTTACATGGGAAGAACAAAGCTTAACGTAAAATGATTCCTTTCCCTTTGGATCACAGGTTCATCATTTCAGCAGTAGACATGACTTATGATCAGTAGGAACTGAGAGAAGGTCAGTACTATCTTTGAGGAGTATTCGGGTAACATAACTCGAGTACATGCATATAGAGCATCTTATATGTTTAAAGAAGCTCATAATATGTCATTTATTCTAACTTGATTCTATTCTATATCATCTCATGACTGTCCACGCCGAGTGTGAAGCAGATCTGTGGTGGAACTTGAGTAATAACCACTTTAGTGTATCACGTTATTCTCAATGCATGCATGTAGATGTTTGATTTCGTCCAAGTGCCTATAATGACTTAGATAATTCAAGGGAAATGTTCAAAAATGCATTTAGGTATTGCACCCTTTAGATATCATATTTTAGTCGAATCTACTGTAGTGTAAACCCTAACTTCATTATAATTAGTCAACAAAAACTAGACTAAAAACAATTCAGATGAGTAAATTGACTAAAGCTCAATTATGTTTCAGTCAAAAGACTATGACTAAAACTAACTCAGAAGTTGCTGTCAAAATTAACACTGCAGACAAGAAGGACAAGAGTTAAGAGAAATGAAAAAGTAGAATAAGACCTAGTTGGAGACACAGGACACGTGGGAAAGGAAAGAGGACGGCGTGGAAGCGCGCTGCGTTTGGGAGTTTTTATGTTGTGCTGTGTTGCGTTTCGCCGCTTGCGTAAGAGCAGAGCGCGTTCAGGAAGACAGACAGGACATGTAAGGAGCGTGAGCGTGGGCGTGTTGCTGTTTTTGAGGCCCGACTTGAGCACGGAATTGTGGGATTTTTGTGCCAAGCGTAATTCTAGCCCACTCTCAGTGAGGTTCACTTTCACAGTGCCAATGTGCCATGAGCCCACTGTGAGGCCATCTGCAGCCCTCCACAGCGGACCGCGGCTAATCTCGTGAACGGGTTCTTCACACGCGTGTTTATTAAGAGATCTGAGACGTTATTCATGAGAACTTGAGGGGGTTACGTGGAATTAGGCCTCTCTGTGTCGCTGTGTTGCAGAACAGGCTAAAAAGGGTGTGTGGAAGCGGCTGGGACTCTGGTTTGAAGTCTCTTGTTAGCGTGGGTTCTGATCTCAGTTTGGTTATGTCCGAGCGATTTGTATTTTTGAGCAAGGTCCCGATCAAGTGAGAAGAAAAGCCAGCCTGTCTTTCTTTTTATGTCTGCTAGCAGTTTAGCTATGAATTAGTGTTTTATCTGTAGTGAAAACTGTGGGTTTAACCGGCTTTGGCAATGTAACTCATCCTTTCTAAAGCAGGATACAAACAGGATTTAGTACATTAGGAAGCATGCCTTACTTACCAATAGGATTGTTTGCTTTTGACAAACTCTGAAATTTGAACTTAAGAAGGTCAGAAGGCCATTCGAACTCTGATTTGTTAGAATTTGGAATCAAATTTCCCAATGAGAAGTACTGTAAATAGGATTAATCTGTTCCCGATCTTTGGAAGATCCCATGTCAGCATTTTTGTTCACATTTTGGCGATATGGTTAAACAGTTAAAATGGTTATAATCTCCGTTCCTTGATTAGTGATTCTAATGTGTTAGCTGAAGCTCTTAATGTGAATGTTCTGAGTCAGAATGTTAAAGTTGGAGTCCTAGGTCATCAGCAGCTCGGTCGGGTTAATAAGAGCTGGACTTAGATCCATGAGTGAAGCTCCGATCAGCCGTGGATGGTGTTTAATGAAAGACGGCGAGTTTAGCACCAGCAAACAACATGAAGAAATCCAGAAAGGACAGAGCTGACGAAGATCTCCCTTTACATTTCTGACTGTTCCATAAAAATGCTGTAGAAGCTGTACTAACAATGGTCTTCAGTGTCGAGCAGTGAATCCATTAAGCGCATCCAGATCCTTGTCGGGTTGGTCATTAAGAGCTTCATCTTCCAAATGTAAACGGAAACATTTTCAAAGCCGATAGATTTTATAACTCGGCATAAATCCTTGACTTGTGTAATGGATGGCGTTGGCATCGATGCTAGGTGTGTGTGTATGGCGGAGTAATACTTATGGAGCGTCCGTCAGAGCGCCATCATCGTGCAGTATTGGTACTCCTACAACGTCTGTCAGCCAATCAGACTGTGGCGTCGAAACCAGTGTTCATTTTGACAGCAGATTTTGATTTAGTATTAGTCGTAGTGTTTGACTGAAACGTAATAGAGTTTTAGTCATAATTTAGTCATCTGAACTGTTTTAGTTGTAGTTGACCAATTACAATATCATAGTCGACTAAAACTACACTAGATTCAGTTAAGTAAAATATTAAATGTAAAGACTGCAATATGTAAATGCCTTATAACATTTCCCTTGAACTATTTAAGTCATTATACACACTTAGACGAAATGAAACCACTACATGCCTGCATTGAGAATAACAGAATACATTAAAGTGGTCATAACGCAGTTCCACCACAGATCTGCTTCAGACTCGGTGTGGACACTCATGAGATACTGTAGAATAGAATCAAGTTAGAATCAATGATATATTATCAGCTTTATTAAAGATATAAGATCGGATATATGTGCATGCTTAATAGACATTTATTCATAATTCCATTATAAAGCGGAGTTATGTTACCCGAATACTCCTTAAAGGCAGTGTGAGCACTTTTTAGACCAATTAAAACGCATCCACGCCGTGAACATATTATAATCTCTATGCATGATTAACTTAGAGTTCGTTTTCAACGCACTACCGTAATACCGCTAAAATAGGAGCTCGCGCCATTTAGGTGCTGATAGTTTGACCGCGGTTTCATGATTGCAGATGTCGTTTCAAGCGTGTTGTATTTTTACCGGAGATGGCCGCCCTACACGGTTTACAAAGAGTCTTGTTTCCCTTGACATCAAATAAGAAATGTGCGCAAATATAGACTCTTCTTTCTCTGTGTTGACATCGTCGAGTTGGTATACAGAGGCTACTTATACGGTCTCCCCTGGGTTGCTGATTGGATCGCTACCCAACATGTCCCGCCTTTCCACACATACTAAAGATATGATTGGATGTTTTCCTACCTTGTCCCTACCTTCTACCAAACTAAATCAGATCTGATTGGATGTCGTCTCTGTCAAACATTTTTGTCTCGTTTTTATTCGTTGGCAAAAGTGTCGATTCATTTCGTCCTAGTTTCTGACCTTAAATTAATTCTAATTTAGTCATCGTCT
The DNA here is from genome assembly GCA_025084515.1 of Ancistrus triradiatus. Lineage (NCBI taxonomy): Eukaryota > Metazoa > Chordata > Actinopteri > Siluriformes > Loricariidae > Ancistrus > Ancistrus triradiatus. The sequence goes on along the minus strand of JAJAGP010000363.1, from coordinate 338,147 downwards.
CGCTTTTGTTAGAAAAAAAAACTATGGCGAAAACTATGACGAGAATCATACGTCAACGCAATTAACACTGCTCGGAACTAACAGTGGTGTGATATGATAGAAATATAAAGACTGTTATAAAGACACACATAAGATGAATGTAGACTTGATCTTAAATCTATTGACTGTGGCCTACCTGTGTGTGTGTGTGTGTGTGTGTGTGTGTGTGTGTGTGTGTGTGTGTGTGTGTGTGCAGGAGTTTGCAGTGTTGACCAAAGAGCTGAATGTGTGTCGGGAGCAGCTGCTGGAGAGAGAGGAGGAAATTGCAGAGCTCAAGGCAGAGAGGAACAACACACGGGTCAGTATCCTCAGTTACACACACCGTGTGTGTGTGTGTGTGTGTGTGTGTGTGTGTCCGTCCTGTAAGTCCTGTAAGCTCTGAGTTGGATCCTCCATGGATCAGACTTGTTTGTCCAGAACATCCCACAGACACTTGATGGGATTGAGATCTGGGGAATTTGGAGACCAGGGCAACATCTTGAACTCAATTACAAGCTCCTCACACTGTTCCTGAGCAGCTTTCTGTGTGAGAGAATGCATTATCCGGCTGAGAGAGGCCACCGCCATTAAAGATTATGGTTATCATGAAGGGTGTACTTGGTCTGTAGTTTGGGTACATCCACATGAAGGCCCAGGGCCCAGTGTTTCAGAGCAGTATTATTATTATTATTATTATTATTATTATGGGTTTTATGTATCATTTTTTATACAGCGAGTGTCACATTAACATTTACCAAATTAAGCACTAAGAATTTCTTACGTTTGGTTTTTGTAAATAGGGAATGATAAAAGAGATTATATAAAAGGACTGGAGGTTTTATTTGTTTCTAATTTAGTTGTTTAGAGTCAGGGTCCAGGCCAGGGTTACCATGTACTGCATGTATTTTTTGTTTTCCGTTTTCTTTATTTCTTTCTTTCATCCTGTTATATTGCGACATCTACTATATCTCTTTCTTTTTATCCTTCTTTATCCTTTCATTCTTTCTTTATTCCTTTATTCCACCATTTCCTGTGACTTCCATTATTTTTCTTTTTCTCTTTATCTCACCTTAATTCTTTCTGTTAATCTTTCTATCTTTCATTTTTTTTCTTTATCCTTCTTTATGTTGTTATTTTCTTTCTTTTTCACAATGTCTATCCTTTTTGTTTTTCTTTTTATCTATTCTCTCCTTCTCTCTTTACCTCTTTCTACACTTTATTTTTCTTTCTGTTTTATTTTATCTTGCTTTCTTTCTTGCTTCGCATTTTTTGTTTCTGTTTAATTGTATTCTTTTTTCTGTTCTTTCTTTTTGTTCTTTCGTTTTTCTTTTTTTCTCTTTTAATTTTCTTTTTCCTTGCTTTCTTTTTTGTTTACATCTTCCAAATTCCTTTGTATTTTTCTCTCTGTTTTCTTTCATATATCTATTTTGTCTTCCGTCTTTCTTTAAATTTTGTGTTTATGTTTTGAGTTTTCCCTTATTTGTCCTTTCCTTTCTTACCTCCTTGCTTCCCCTCTATCACCCCTCGTCTGCAGTGCTTTGCTTCTCTTTATGGCTGTTCTAAATTTATTCCATATACTGCTGTTGGACTGTTTTTTCTTTCTTGTTCCCTTTGCTTTGTTTGTGTCCCTCAATATGTGATACACTTGTGTTCCTTTTGTGTTTCTTTCTGTCTTTCACTTTATCTTACAATGCCTATTGTTTTCCTTTGTTCTCTCTTTTGTTCTCTCTCTCTCTCTCTCTCTCTCTCTCTCTCTCTCTCTCTCTCTCTCTCTCTCTCTCTCTCTCTATCTCTGTGTCTCTGTACAGCTGCTGCTGGAACATCTGGAGTGTTTGGTGTCTCGTCATGAGAGATCTCTGAGGATGACCGTGGTGAAGCGACAGGCTCAGTCTCCGGCCGGAGTCTCCAGCGAGGTCGAGGTTCTTAAAGCCCTCAAGTCTCTGTTTGAGCACCACAAAGCTCTGGACGAGAAGGTGATCGCACACACACACACACACACACACACACACACACACACACGCACACGCATTCCTTACTATGATGCTCAAAAAGCTCTCTCTCTCTAAGGTGCGCGAGCGGCTGCGAGTGGCTCTCGAGCGAGTGGCTGTTCTGGAGGAGGAGCTCGAGTCGTCCACAAATGAGGTGATTACTGCTCTATCTTCAGCTATCATCCTCCTCTACCGTCAGCTGTCTCTCTGCTCTTCCTCATCCTCCTCTCCTCTTCCTCACAGGTTCTGTCTCTGAGGGATCAGATCAAGAGGCGAGAGCGGGGTCAGGATAATGGTAAAGAGGTGAGACCTCCTTCCTCTCATCTCTCTCTCTGTCTCTGTCTGCTTGTATTTCGGCTCCTCCGTCTCACCCGTCTCACCCCTCTCGTCTCACAGCGTCTCCCAAACGGTCCGTCCTCTCTGCTGGACGATGGAGAGATCGACAGACAGAGGGAGGGCGAGATCGAGCGCCAGAGGGCGGAGCTTTCACAGCTTAAAGAGAGACTGGCGCTCATGTGCAGACAGGTGAGAGAGAGTGTGTGTGTGTGTGTGTGTGTGTGTGTGTGTGTGTGTGTGAGAGAGAGAGAGAGAGAGAGAGAGAAGTGGACACATTTTGCATTAGAAGGCTCCATTTGGGACTAACAACTACACGGTTGCTATAGAGATGAGTGAAGTGTTGCTCCCTCTGGTGGGCAAGAGCAACATTGCACTCAGTTTTTTTACCACAGTTACATCACTGTGTCTGTCTGTCTGCATGTATGTTTTACATGTTAATAAAATGTGTTAACAACAACAACAGTAATAGTAATAATAGTAAATACATTAACCCTAAATGCTGCTGATTCATGGTGATGATGGCACAAGCAGACGCCCCCTGTATGGGATGGCACAAACCCATCACAGGTCTGGGTAGGGGGCGCTGTTGCTCGTTGTGCCTCATTGTGCCCAGAAAGCACTGCAGATTTGAGCGGGTCCCTGTGGATGATGGGCTAGCGGATTAGAAAGCTCACTTACCTTGGAGAGTCGACATGTCTACGTTTGAATTTGGTGGTGCCCAAACCTTTGCCTGAGACTTCTTTATTTTTTTTTACTATGATTTTTTCCCTTCTTCCTTGCTGTCTTTTAATTTTATTCTCTTTTCTCTTCTTTCTTTTTTTCTTTCTTTCTTTGTCTTGCTTTCTTATCCTTTTTTTCTCTCTACTGCAATGTCTGTAGTCTTTCTTTCTTGCTTGCTTTCTTTTTTCTTTCTTCTGTTTTTCTTTCTGTCTTACTTTCTTCCCCTCATTTTCTCTCTACTGCAGTGTCTGTCTTTCTAGCTGTCTCTGTTTTTCTGTTTGTCATTCTTTCTTTCTCTCTGCTGCAGTGTCTGTTGTTTCTTTCTTTTTTCTTTCTTTCTGGCTTCCTTTCTTTCTTTTTTTTCTACTGCAATGTCTGTTGTCTTTCTATCTTTCTTGAATCATTCTTGTATTAAATATAAATATGTATTATTGTATTAAATGTTTGTGTGTTTGTGGGTTTTTTGTTTAGGTTGGTGAGATTGAGGAGCAGCTCACGGCTGCCAGGAGGGAGGTGACCAAGACCGAGGAGGCCAATCAGAAGCTGCAGCGAGAGATCAAAGAGGTTTGAACCGTGCGCACTCGCACTAATCTATTTCTAGACAGAAAGAAGTGATGTATTCTGTTTGAACGGACCGTTGATATTGAGTAACGATAGAAATAAATTCAGCTTATAATGAACGCTAAATCGGACAGATGCATCGGACCCGCCCGAGTCTTCCTTGCTTAAAGTTTCGAGACAGTCCTGAGGCACTAGTGAGGGGATCCCCCCCCATCCTACCTCATCTATCCTTGTCTTGCCTCCTTTTTTATTGTGTAACACGCTTTGGGTTATATTCCTATGTTTTTAATACACTCTTCTTATATGTACAACGTGTTTGCCTTAATGGATTTTGAGCCTAATCTTTAAGCACCGGTGCAGAGCAGCTTCTGTGTGTAACGCTTCATCTTTTTGGTCGCCCTGTCACAGGCCCTGTGTCAGAGGGAGGACATGGAGGAGAGAATCACAACCCTAGAGCGCAGGTATAGTCTTACGTTACATTTCCCGTCCCGGCGTTTAGCAAACGCCCTTATCTGTGTCGAGACTTGAACCCTCTGCCTTCTGCTCAGTAGTGCTGTGATGTCTTAGTGGCAGTGGCCAGAAGTTTACATGCACTCAGTAATCAGATAATGAGAAACCTCCGGGTTTAAAAGACTCGGGTAATAATTGGATTTCTACTTGGCAACCGGCCAATGATCTCACAGGAAGGTGTGACGTAAAGCTACATTTTTAATGTCAAATAGTCAAATGATTCATTTTCTTGACTATATAATTGCATTTCAGTGTCAAAGTGTTCGGCAGCCGTTCAGCGGGTGCTGTGTTTAGTCGCAGGGTTGCCAGATCCCACAAAATATGAGTCACTGCTACCTTTCTATCAGCTTGAACCAGTCTGCATTCTCCTCTGGCATCAGCGTGGCATTTTCACCCCGACAACTGCCCTCACTGGAGATTTTCTCTTTTTCGGACTGTTCTCTGTAAGCCCTACAGATGGCGCTGTGTGAGGGAATCCCAGAATGGATGTTTCTGTAGTACCGCAGTAATGTACGCTAAGTGTACAGTAAGCGTAGAGGGCACTGCTTATATCCTCTCTGTGTGTGTACAGATGACTCAGTGGCGTCTCTCTTCTCTTGCAGGTACCTCAGTGCCCAGCGGGAGGCGACGTCTCTCCATGATATCAAAGACAAGCTGGAGAACGACCTGGCCAGCAAAGAGTCTCTGTACAGACAGGTACGAGCTCAGCGTCTGCTCTGGATCCCAGGTGTAATTCAGCAGGCGCTCTGTGGCTCAGGCGACAGCTCCAGAGGCGTCAGCTGCTCCATATAACGTCACACGAACATGATTTGCTTCTGTTTCGTTGTGCTTTCGTTGCATGATGATAATTGAAGTACTCTGTTTTCAGAGATAATTGTAAAGGTAATTATATATACATATGTCAGGGTTAAAATCTTCCCAAAAAGGGAAATGCCTTCCCTTAAACACACAAAGAAGTGGCTAGAAACAGAATGTTCTAATTATACAGTGCTTAAAAAGCGCCGAATGTTCTTTTCCCTCATACTTCTTATAGTTTCTTCTTCCTATCCCACACATTTCTGTGATTAGTGCAGGCCGAACCGCTTAACGTACAGACACGGTGCAAACAGTGTGTGGTGTGCTGAGACTTTTGCAGTCAATCCGACTCATCATGTTTAATAGAGCTAAATGAGCTAAGTGTTCAGATTCAAATTTAGGCCAAAAGTATTGGGACACAAACCTGCACGTGTCCGAAAGTATTAGGACACAAACCCACACGTGGCCAAAAGTATTGGTACACAAACCTGCATGAGGCCAAAAGTATTGGGACACAAACCCGCACCTGGCCTAAAGTATTGGGACACAAATCTGCACGAGGCCAAAAGTTTTGGGACACAAACCCGCACATGGCCAAAAGTATTAGGACACAAACCCACACGTGGCCAAAAGTATTGGGACACAAACCCGCACCTGGCCAAAAGTATTGGGACACAAACCTGCACAAGGCCAAAAGTATTGGGACACAAACCCGCACCTGGCCAAAAGTATTGGGACACAAATCTGCACAAGGCCAAAAGTATTGGGACAACAAACCCGCACATGGTCAAAAGTATTGGGACACAAACCTGCACAAGGCCAAAAGTGTTAGGACACAAACCTACATGTGTCCAAAAGTATTGGAACACAAACCTGCACGAGGCCAAAGGTATTAGTACACAAAAATGCACGTGGCCAAAAGTATTGGGACACAAACCTGCACGAGGCCAAAAGTATTGGGACACAAACCTGCATGAGGCCAAAAGTATTGGGACACAAACTCGCACCTGGCCTAAAGTATTGGGACACAAATCTGCACAAGGCCAAAAGTTTTGGGACACAAACCCGCACATGGCCAAAAGTATTAGGACACAAACCCACACGTGGCCAAAAGTATTGGGACACAAACCCGCACCTGGCCAAAAGTATTGGGACACAAATCTGCACAAGGCCAAAAGTATTAGGACACAAACCTACCTGTCCTGTGGCCAAAAGTGTTAGGACACAAACCTACATGTGTCCAAAAGTATTGGGACACAAACCTGCACTAGGCCAAAGGTATTAGGACACAAACCTGCACGTGGCCAAAAGTATTGGGACACAAACCTGCACAAGGCCAAAAGTATTGGGACTCAAGCCACATTCTGTCTTCTTTCCACATTTTAAGCGCTGTTGTAGTTCCTTCAGGAAATCGGGTCTAGTTATAATATTTAAGATTTCAGTTGCTGAGGTTATTTTTGCACATTCTGTCAAGTTTTCAAATAAGAAATTTAAAAAGTGAGAAAATGCCAAGTAAATATGTAAACGTTTCTTATATTTGCCACTACAAGATAAGTTAAGATCATTAAATCGATTTGAGTTTTATCGAGTGATTTTATTTCATGATCTACCTGAAATGATCTGGCAGGGGAGTGAGAGTCTGAGTTGACTGGATGACTCAAAAATAAGTAAAAAATGCTTATATAATAATCTCATAACGAGAAATGCTACGTTGATATTTTCCAGCTTTAAGTTACATTACAACGAACTGCTACAAAATGAGGGTTTGTGATCGGACCCCAGCTCCTGCTGCAATTCTTACAATAAAGAAACCGGTTCTAAAGAGTTTCCTCTAACGGTTCACGAGTCCTCCCTGTAGACGAGCTTGTTCATCAGAATGCTCCGTGTCTCTTCATCTCCTCCTCGTCGTGCCTCTGCAGAGTGAGGAGAAGAACCGGCAGCTGCAGGAGCGCCTGGACGACGCCAAGCAGAAGCTCCAGCAGACGCTGCAGAGAGCCGAGACGCTGCCCGAGATCGAGGCTCAGCTCGCCCAGAGAGTGGCTGCTCTCAACAAGGTAACACACGGCACACATCCCGCTAAATAAACACCTGCCGAGTGCAATTAACACGTCGAGCGTCCTGCTGGACACGGAGAAACACCGGCACCGTTCGGACTGCTGAGGGAGGAGATCGGGGTAGAGCCGCGGTGACACCCTGGCTGTTTGGGCATCGGTGGCTCTGCTCCATCACTGAGTCAGGAGTGAGTTATGTGTCCAGAGAAAGCAGGCTATAAACGAGCTAGGGTAAGGTGCTGAATGAGCACCTGCTGTGAGCAATTAACACCGTGAGCTGTCCTGCCGGACGCCAGCGGACGTGCAAGTGTTTATTTATGCAGTAATACACCAGAGGGGGCGCTTTAACGTGAGATACCGGCACGGCTGTGATGCGATATCGTCAATAAAGTCACGTGAAAGCCGTCTCTCAGCCAATCGGATTGCGGAGTCGGAACTAACTGTGGTATAATTGTTGATATTGAATAACGATAGAAATAAAAGCTCACTTTGCCCTCCGAGCTGAGTTTGGTTACTCTGGGTGGCTGCTGTCACCAGGAGAGAATTCGATTTGTTATCTAAAATAAAACATCCTTTTAGTGCTGTGCTAATATTTAACCTAAATGTCTGGGCTCAGCAGTTCCGTCCTGCGCTGCCGAATCCTTCCTCTGTCTCTCTCTTAGCCTCTCTCTCTCTCGCAGGCTGAGGAGCGTCATGGCAACTTTGAGGAACGTCTCCGACAGCTGGAGGCTCAACTGGAGGAGAAGAATCAGGAGCTGCAGAGAGTGAGTCATGCATGTCCTGTCCTCTGAGCAGTAGCCGCTCTGCCCTGCATGTGTTTAACTCACCGCAGAGCACGAGTGTTTGCACTAATTATCATCCTGGGTGTGAGAAACGCGCTCCAAAAGTTATTATTAAAAGGGGAGGAAAGTGGAGATGCAGAGGCCGGAGGCAAAACCCTCTGCTAGAGAAATGCATCGTCAGGCGTCTCTTCAAAACACAAACAAATTAAGAGAGCTCAGTGTCAAATAATAGGGCCTTAGATTACGTATTACATACGAGCCTTAATTATAGCAGCCGAATGCTGATGTGTGTTGTGTGTTTAGCATATGAAGAGACTTTTGGTGACGTTCAGGACTAGAGATGACAGGTATGCCCTACATAACATGGATCCGGATAGCGTCCGATTGGATGTATGTTCAAGTCCCGATTAGGTTATTATTAGGGGTAACCATTTCTAGAGGGCCTTTCACAAACCCAAGCATGCTTTACAGAGACGGGAAAAACATAAGATTTAACAGGAGAAGAGTAGTAAGAAGTCAAGAGTTGAATTTTAGAAGACGACTGGGTCGAGCAGTCACCAAGTGATGTAGGAAGGAAGTTCCATAGCTTGGGAGGGGTGGCACCGAAAGACCTGTCACCCACTGTCCAGAAGTCCAGTGCCAGAAGACGTTAGGAACGAGTTTATACGTGATCTGGTGAGATACTGGCTAGCAGTGAAGCTGAGGGAGGACAGGTGAGAGCGAGGACTCTCTATTTTCATTTTCTCTGTGTAAACAAGGCAAAACAATGCAGGTTGTCTTGAATTAGTGCTTCAACAAAAACCCTGCAATTAAAAGAAATGACTAGAAACAGGGGTTTAAAATGGCAAACAAAATGCCCTGTCGTAGCTTCACCATTCCTTAAACAACTGTGAACAAGCCTAAGTGTTTGATGTATGATGGCACCCTCTGGTGTTCTGAAAATGCAGCTGCATCAGGTGGTGTGATAAACAGAACACGACATGGTACATGTCCACGATGCTCACCGTGACGGTTTTGAATCTGGTCACATGGTTGCAACCGAGTTATTATGCTAATGTTCTGACCGTTAGGAGCCCGCGTGTCCCTTCATTAGCGCTGCACTGGCTGCTGTAGGAAGGGTCTTTGCACTCCCGTGAGCCGTGCCTCTCTTTCTCTTCTCTTCTCTCAGGCGAGACAGAGGGAGAGGATGAACGACGAACACAACAAGCGTCTCTCAGACACCGTGGATAAGCTGCTGTCCGAGTCGAACGAGCGTCTGCAGCTCCACCTGAAGGAGCGAATGGCTGCTCTGGAGGAGAAGGTCAGTTCCTTCATCCTCCTCGGCTTCATTACTGCTAGGCTAGTCCTTCTCTTTCCTCCTCTTCCTCGTTGGCTTTTTTCCTCTTTGCTTTGTTTTCTGTCTCTTTGTTTTACTCTCAGCCCGTTTTAGCTCATTTCTGTACATTCCTTCTCGTTTCTATTGTTTCACTTTCATTTTCTTACATTTCTCTTTCCTGTCCTTGCCTTTCGTTTTCTTTTTTATATGTTGCTTATTTTTTTTCTTTCCTTTTGATCATCTCTGTTGTCTTTTTTTCTCTTTCCTGTCATTACTTCCCTTCCATTTCTTTTTACGTTCCCTTCGTTTCATTTTCTTTCATTCATCTTACTTTACTTAACCTCCCTTCACTTGCCACTTTTTTTTTTTTTTTCTTTTTTCTTTCCTTTCCTTTTCTTATTTCCTTTAACTTACTTCATTTCTTTTGTTTTTTATTTTCCATTCTTTAATTTCCTTTAATTTACATTGTTGTTTTTTTGCTTTTACCTAACGTTAATTTCCTTTTCTTTATTTTCCTTTAATTTGTATTTCCTTTCATTTTTCCTTTTCTTTCTTCCTTTTCCTTTCCTTTAATTTCTTTTCTTTCACATGATTTAATCTCGTTTGTTCCTTTTCTTACTTTTTCTCTTTCTTTCCTCTGCTTTCCTTTCTTTTCACTTTCTTTTCTTTCATTTCCTTTTTTTTATACTTATCTTTATTTTACTTTTTTTTATTCTAATGTGTTTGGTTACAGCTCATATAATCTCCTTTGGCTAGCTTTTTGAATTTCCAGTCAGAATCCATTCTGGACTTTGTCAGAGTCAGCGTGGCCCTGGAGGACAGCGTAAGAAATGCTCTGGAAGCTGAATTCAGAGAAAGGTTCACCCTGACCTGAATCCCCAGTACAGACATGTGCTGTTCCTGTACCAGGCCTCTCAGGGGGAGCCATGATGAACCATTAATTAAACCCTGACAGACTGATTCTGTGTATTTCATTGTAGAATGATTGAGATTTGTTTCCTGTTCCACAGAACGCTCTGTCTGAAGAACTCGCCAACATGAAGAAGATCCAAGACGACCTCCTGGCAAACAAGGTTCATTTTTTTTTATTTCTTTCCCTTTCTTTTCTGTCCTGTTCCGTTATTGTTCTTTCCTATTTACTGTTCCATTCCCTGACTTTCGGTCTGTTTCCTCCTCAGGATCAGCTGATCGCCGAACTGGAGCGACTGCAGCTGGAACTGGACCAGCTCAGAGGCAGGTCTGGCTCCTCCTACTCTCGGTAAGCTCCTCCCACTCCTTATTATAGTGCAGTATTATGTGCTATGGAGTCCGGGTTACGTATGACTGATGATGCGAATTGCGGGCTAAGCCTGTTATAACTAAGTCCGGGTTAAGGTGCTGGTCCTGTCTGAGCTTTTGTTCATGTGATCTTCATTTTCCTTGGAAAAGCCTCTTCATTTGTGAAGCTTTAAGTCTTGATTCAGTCTGAGAATAAAAGAGTGGCCGTACCGCTGAAGCGGGAGCTATGTGTCCGTGTACAGAGCTGCAGCAGGAAGGGAGTGAGTGATGAAGATGAAGGAGTGATATCATCTTTATAATGGACTTTCCAGCTTATGGTCGCTTAACAAAGTGTAAAGTGCGGATGTTCAGTAAATCACGTGGGAGGAAATACGATATGCTGACACGTGAAGGATTTAGCGCGCCCTAAAAACAGGAATGTAGCCTTTAATGTCCGCCTTACATTCTGGGAAACATAGGCTTGCTGGAGTTTAGATACTTTATGTTAAACAATGCTAGGATTTAAAACATGAACAGGATTTTAAAACATATGAAAACATGGGCGGCACGGTGATTCTCTTTTCTGTCAGCAGGTGTCACTAGGGTTTTCTTGTACTGGCTTTTCTGTCATTTATACAAGAATTAGATCTAGATAAGACATTTCCTGCTATAAATCTTAAGAGCGTTGTCCTTAGAGAGCAGACGTTGAGCTGATGGACGTTAAATGGTGCAGAACTGCACACAAACGCCACTAGACCTGTTGGCAGACGGCATGCAGCATGTCGGTCCTGGAACATAGTACCGATATAAAAGGAAGTTAAGGTCAGGAAGTGTGAGGCCCACCCTCACCATTTCCCGAGGGCATGAGGACTGTTGTTGCCGATGTCCAGGGAGCTGAATAAGCCGATAAAATCGGATAATCTTTTGTATTTCTCCTCAGCTCTCTTCCCGGCAGCGCTCTGGAGCTCAGGTACTCTCAGGGAGGCGGATCCCTGCCCGCTGGCTCCACCACTCACCTGGATCACTACGGCAGCACCGGATCAGGGGGCGTGGTCAGACGGGCCCACCGCGGACGCTGGGGCGGAGCCAGAGAAGACGCCAGCAAGGTCTTGGGCTTTAGATTAGATTTGGATTAAAGTTATATTGTGTTGTTTGAATTCTCTGTGCACTACATTACCCATAATGCACCATAAATCTAGTGGGCGGTACTTCCACATAGATAGCACTATATTATAAACCTTAGAGGAATCATAAATGCTATTTGAATACTTTAGGGCCAAGATATGCTCTGCCAAAATATATAGTTTTCGACAAAATCGCAGAACGTATCACGATATCATTGACTGTCAGTATCGCACCCCCCTACTGGACTGGAGGAACGTAGTTCTGGATCAGCAATCCCTCCTCCCCTGTGCAGTACGGAGATTGGGAGAGCGGCGCTCTGCTCGGCCCCGGGTTCGAGGGCGGAGTGGAAGGCGGCTGCTCCGACGAGGACGAGGATCGTGAGACGCTGTTTGGCTCGGAGCTGCTGTCTCCCAGCGGACAGACCGACGTCCAGACGCTGGCCATCATGCTTCAGGAGCAGCTGGAGGCCATCAACAAGGAGATCAAGTACGGGAAATATTAAGACTGATTATCTGTGAGATTAAAACAATACGGGAATCTGGGACCGGCTTCACAGACGTGTCTTAAAGAAACCGTGTGTGAAGAACTTCATTCTTAAGAACATTACGAAAAATTGTTACCTTTTTCTCAAGAACAGTTCCAACCCCAAATCAGACCCCAAAGTTGGGACGGTATGGAAAATGCAACTAAAAATATAAGCAGTGTTCCTAAGATGTTTCATGTTTTTTTTGGTCAACTTCATTTGATTTGCTAATAAACATCCATTCCTGCATTTCAGGTCTGCAACACATTCTAAAAGAAGTCGGACGGGGTAATTTAGGGCTAGTAATGAGATAAAAAACAAATAATGAAGTGATTTCAGACAGGTGACTATAATCCTGATTTGGTACAAAAGCAGCATCCACGAAAGGCTGAGTCTGAGGAGTAAAGATGGGCAGATCAGTAAATCTGGTGATAAACTGCAGATCCTCTGATCATCTTTACTCCTCAGGACCTATCATGGTTACTGCTTTTGTACCAGAGCATGATTATAATCACCTGTTTGACATCACATCTGTATTTGTCTTTTATCTCATTCCTAGCCCTAAATTGCCCCGTCCCAACTTTTTTGGAATGTGTTGCAGGAGGGAAATGCAGGAATGGATGTTTAGTAACAAATGAAATGAAGTTGACCAGAAAAAACTGAACTATCTGGAGTTCATACTGCCTGCAATGAAATAAAAGTTCAAAAAAGAAGATGTAAGGAACACTGCAGGCTTTTTTAATTTGCATTTTCCTGACTGTTCCAACTTTTCTGATTTGGGGTTGTGTAAGAACAAGTGGTATTCTTGAAGCATTACGTTCTTAAATGTGTTCTGGACCTTGCGATGGCCTCACACTTGCCTTAGGCTGTAAGAATGGACAAAGTAAGCATCGAAACTTTAAACAGTTTAGTTATTGGAAATAACCAGTATTATTTTTCTGGGGGGATTTTGTCCTGTTCTTGTTCCACAGTCACCTCTATTTCCTGTTTGCTAAATTTTGACGCTTGGTTTGATAAACGCTTGAGAACCTTTGCAAGTTTTTTCTGAAGAAAGCTTTCGTGAATGCGGTCCTTTATTATTATTATTGGATGATACCCAGGGTTTCCTCGTTATCTCCTGACCGACCTGCATGTAAACACGTTGGATGAATGGTTACCAGATTTGGACTTAAAGTATCTGTTAACTGTTGTTTCTCAGGCTGATCCAGGAGGAGAAGGAGAACACCGAGCTGAGGGCGGAGGAGATTGAGAGCCGTGTGAGCAGCGTGGCTCTGGATGGGCCCCCCATTCCTCCGTCTTCTCTGGGCAGAGACGCCAGCGGCAGGACCTTCATCCCCTCATCGCTCACCTCCTCCACGCTGGCGTCCCCGTCTCCGCCCAGCTCGGGTCACTCCACCCCTCGACTGCCCCACTCTCCGGCACGCGAGACCGACAGACAGGTGTGTTGGTGGGGGGAGGCCGAAACTATATTTGAACTTGGCAAATTTGTTGCGTTATGCTCATTTGTCTTTGTGTGAATGACTGAATACTTTTGTTCACCAGAACAACAAGGAGGACGATCGGTCCCTGGCCCTGCTGGACTCCACCCCTCCTCCCACCCCTCGGGCACTGCGATTGGACCGAATGAGCCACACCCACCCCGGAGCCATGCTGGATGACAGCCGCGAGTTCCGCAGGTTGGAGGGATTTGATAAGATTTCCCGTTTTACGTTAAAACGATCATCTCTGTGCACTTGAATGGAAATCCCTGTAATTATAAACAAGTCTCTTTTCTTTCTGCAGCCTGTCAGCAGATGGCAGCAGCTCCAACAGCAGTCAGGATTCCCTGCACAAGGCCAGCAAAAAGAAAAGCATCAAGTCTTCCATCGGCCGTCTCTTCGGCAAGAAGGAGAAGGGACGCATGGGCCAGCCGGGACGCGAGTCTGCTTCACTGGGTGAGCTGAGAAACTGGAGACAAGGAATACTGAGGGCATTGGCATGAGGGACAAGAAAATAAATAACATGGACATGGGGGACAGGAGGACACAGAACAAGGACATGAGGGACAGGAGGACAAAGAGCAAGAACATGAGGGACAGGAGGACAAAGAGCAAGAACATGAGGGACAGGAGAACAAAGAACAAGGACATGAGGGACAGGAGGACAAAAAGCGAGAACTTGAGGGACAGAAGGTCAAAGAGCAGAAGCAGGAGAGACATGAGAACAAAGAACAGAAACAGGAAAGATAGGAATACAAAGAGCAAGGACACGAGGGACAGAAGAGTACATAACATGGACATGGGGGACAGGAGGACAAAGAGCAAGGACTTGAGGGACAGAAGGTCAAAGAGCAGAAACATGAGAGACAGGAGAACAAAGAGCAAGGACATGAGGGACAAGAGTACAAGGAACGGAGACATGAGGGACTTTAGTAGAAAGAGCAAGGACCTGAGGGACAGGAGGACAAATACCAGAGACATGAAAGACAGGAGGACAAAGAGCAAGGACAGGAGGACAAATAGTAAGGATGAGGGACAGGAGGACAAAGGGTAAGGACATGAGAAACACGAGTATGAAGAGTAAGGATGTGAGAGACATGATGGACAGGAGTGATTATGAAAATAAGGGACTTCAAGAAGGGCACACGAGGGACAGGGACACAACTGGCTGAGACACAGTGTACATGATGGACAGTTCAGGGACATGATGTGTTGGACATATGGCACAGGGACATAAAACATAGAAGGACACGGGATGAGAAGGGAAGAGACATGAACAGACAGAAGAGTCTGAGCTCATGAGCGACTGGGACAAAAGAGAGAGTTTAACAAGAGACGGAACCCTGATGGATGGACAGTGAGACAGAGACATGAGAGGATATGAGATGTTGTCCTCAGTGTCTCATGTACAGTAGTGTTGAAGGTGTCTGTGGACACAACATTGGTGTAACAAAATAACCCGGACTATTTTTGCAGCCTCCACACCCTCTGATGATCTGGGCACCGTTGACCCGCTCGGTCTCACCAAGATGGCCGGACCTGTGGATAAGGACAGACGCAGCAAGAAGAAGTATTGCTCTTACTCCTCTTACTCCTCCTCTTAACTCAGATCACACACTGCACTCTACCCTCACACAGCACACACTGATGAAATCCTGAAGATCTCTCTCTGTCCTCTCCATTCATTCAGGCATGAGCTGTTGGAGGAAGCGTGTCGTCAGGGACTGCCCTTCGCCTCATGGGACGGTCCCACCGTCGTCTCCTGGCTGGAGGTTTGCATCTGCTTTTGCATCTGATTTATTTTCATTTGAATGTTATTCTTTTCTGTGCCAGATATGAGGAACAGGACAAAAAGTGGGACAGGAACAGTCTGGAAGATGAGCGATTGGAACTTTAAGGCCAGGGAGATGAGGGACTAGAACCTGAAGAGTGGAGAATGGGGAACTGGACTGGAATATGAAGGACTGCAACATCAGGGATTAGAACATGGGAGCCAGAAACATTAGGGCTTCGGACATTAGGGACTTTGATATGAGGAACTGAAAAATGAAGGACTAGAACATGCCGGACTGGAGCATGGGGAATTGGACTAGAGAGGGAAGGACTAGAACATGTGGGACTGAGACATAAGGAATGGGACATGAGGAACTGGGAAATAAAGGACTGTAACACGGGGGACTAAAGAATGGGGTACTGGAAGATAAAGATCTAAAACCTGAAAAGGCATTAAGGACTGGAACATGGGGGACTGGACCATAAGGGACTAGAACATGAAGGACTAGAACATGAGGGACTGGACCATAAGGGACTAGAACATGAAGGACTAGAACATGAGGGACTGGACCATAAGGGAGTAGAACATGAAGGACTAGAACATGGGGGGCTGGAAGATAAGGGACTAGAACATGAAGGACTGGACCATAAGGGACTAGAACATGAAGGACTAGAACATGGGGGGCTGGACCATAAGGGACTAGAACATGGAGGACTGGACCATAAGAGACTAGAACATGAAGGACTAGAACATGGGGGGACTAGACAATAAGGGTCTAGAACATGGAGGACTGGACCATAAGGGACTAGAACATGGAGAACTGGACTATAAAGGACTAGAACATGAGAGACTGGACCATAAGGGACTAGAACATGGGGGGCTGGAAGATAAGGGACTAGAACATGAAGAACTGGACCATAAGGGACTAGAACATGAAGGACATGGGGGGCTGGAAGATAAGGGACTAGAACATTTAGGACTAGAATATGAGAGACTGGGACATAAAATACTGGAACATGAGGCACTAGAGCCTGAGGTACTGCACCATGAAGAACCAGATGAGGAGGGACTAGAACATGAGGTAAAGAAACAGTGAGTTGAGCTTTGAAACGTCAGTCTGTCTCTTTAATCTCTCTCAGCTGTGGGTGGGGATGCCAGCATGGTACGTGGCGGCGTGTCGTGCCAACGTCAAGAGCGGCGCTATCATGGCCAACCTGTCGGACACGGAGATCCAGCGCGAGATCGGCATCAGTAATCCTCTGCACCGCCTCAAACTGCGGCTGGCCATCCAGGAGATGGTGTCCCTCACCAGCCCGTCTGCCCCCGCCAGCACCCGCTCTGTAGGAACCGGCACACACACCGCCCTGATACGGGGCACCGGGACCGCTTCACACACACTCCGCTTCACCTGCTGCTTCTGTTTCTGTGCTTTCAGTCGACCAGTAACGTGTGGATGACCCACGCCGAGATGGAGTCCCTCACCGCAGCCACCAAACCAGTTAGTGACGCTTATGTTCAGCTGATGTCCGATACGAGTCTTAGACTAATGGTTATAGTGCCTCTGTTACTCTACTCGTGTTAAATTGTTTTTATATTTATATATAAAATATAAAGAATATTTATTTATAATTTATTATAGTTGTTAAGACCTCGGTCATTCAAGCGAACGGACGTTATGGACCTGTAATAGTTCTAACCCAGTGTCACTTTATAATCATTTTCCAAAACAAAAATGCAGAAACATAAGAACAAACTTTTGCTATTCTGTAGTCACGCCCATTTCAGCAGGGTCTTACTGGTACCAGTCACCATGCCAGCCACAGTGCACATTATTTTTTATTTCATTTAACCTGCTATTTAACCAGGCGGGTCATTAAGAACTGATTCTTATTTACAATGGCAGCTTGGCAAAAGCCGGTGAAGATGAAGACGAGCTTGGCTAACAGGACCTGAGAGCTGCGCTGCTGAAGCTCTCTCATGAAGGATTAGATTTGCGTATATATTTAATTATTTATTATTTTACCACCACCTAATCACTGGAACTGTTCTCATTGAGTTATGGTTTTATAACTGAGCATTGAACCCGCTGACAGATGACGTGAGGACCACGGACAGTCCGATGCCCTGGCCAATCCTCTGGACACGTACCAGCTACCTAAACATTGTTGCGGACCCAGTGCACCCCCCATGGCAGTGGCCAGCAGGGCAACGCTCCCTGCTACACTGCAGAAATTGCTCAGGAATGGTTTGTGGAAAATGACAAGTTGCCATGTCCTCCAAAATGCCCAGATCTCAATCCTGCAGCTCGCCGCTTACAGCACTTGCTTCCGGAGTCTTGATGCCAGATACCTAGGACACCTTCAGAGCCTTGGTGGCCCCTTAATATTAGATCCCTGACCAGTCGTGGCCAGGTTGGGTGTTAGTCGGGGAGGGGAAGTCGAGTCCTGTGATGGACTGACCAGGATGAGCAGGAGTAAAATGGGATCGCAGGGACCCGGTTCGAGCCCAGCAGCACCTTCTGGTGGGGTTTGGCGTGACTTGTAGGTACGATTGGACCTGCCTGAGGGGTGAAAGAAGGGAAGGGGGATCATCCCTGATCAGGGACCGTGTGTTCTCCGGGATAGATGGCAGAAAATAATATAAAATTCATTTTAGTTTGATGAAAGTCTTGTGCAGTTGGTTTTGGCGTGTCGTTGTGGGTGACCCTCACATGTGCGCTTATGCTGGCTGCTCAACGGTAATAAAATCTGGAATTTAATTAGTCTGGATTTTATTGATTCTGTTAACTCCGTTTAGCGGCGGCGGCTCAGTTGTTTGTTCTTATTCGAGTCGGATTTAATCAGCCAGCCAGTTGGGTTTCATTAGTGGATGGAAATGGACATGACATGGAGATTTTACTGGCTTTAAAGCGAGGAGCGTTTCTCGCCGGTGGAACCAGACCACCCTGATTGTAGAGACGAGGGACGTGTTGTGTTGGATATGTGTTGATCTCTCTCTCTGTCTCTCTCTGTCTCTCTGTCTCTGGCTCTGTCCCTCTCTGTGTCCTCACTAGGCTTTAGTGTTTAAGCATCTTCTGCTTTTCCCTCAGATATCTGTCGTAGCGTACACTGCTTCCACCTAATGACCCGGTCACTAACAAACTGTTCCTCCCTTTGTCCCTTTCTTCCTGTTCTCCCTCCACCTGTCTCTCTTCTTCTTCCCCCTCATCGGCGTCTTCCCCGCTGCTCCTCTGCTTTCCGTCCTTTCCTGTCCCCGTGTCTCGCTTTAATCCTCGCCCGTGCAGGAGCTGAAGGAGTTCAGCTGGGATCAGGTACGTCCAGCAACAACCATAACGTGTAAAAATAGCACATATCAGATAGGAATAATAATAATATCGAAACCCTTGTACGTTAGATCCTGGCGTACGGAGACATGAACCACGAGTGGGTCGGGAACGACTGGCTGCCCAGCCTGGGGCTCCCGCAGTACAGGAGCTATTTCATGGAGTCTCTGGTGGACGCCCGAATGCTGGACCATCTGACCAAGAAAGAGCTGCGTGGCCAGCTCAAAATGGTGGACAGCTTCCACAGGTAAACCCAAATATTTATGAATATCTGAACTTGTGTCGAATAAAGTCACCTGTAAGTTCAAAGCCAACTGAAGAGGGGCGCTATTAACACCTCGAAAAAATAACCTTGTATTAAGTCAGATAAATAAGTCGAAAGAAGCACAAGATTACGCAAACTAAAGGTTCACCACAAGGGGGTGCTGTAACAACTCGTAAAAAGTGACTATATTTAAACTGGTGAACATGAACACAAAGTGAAAAAACCCTTATATTCAGCAAACTCAGAATTTACCACAAGGGGGTGCTGTTAACAGCTAATACAAAATAAAATTAAAGATTGTCCACAAGGGGGTGTATTGTGTTTTTTTAGTCATTTATTTTAATGAAGACATAGGCCAGAGATCAAGTAACCACAATGCATTACAAATACATCCCTTCAGGTTTACATTTTGTAATGAGAAATGAAGTAAATTTATAAAAAATGAGGAAACCTCACAACAAAACCATGCAAGAACACCCCTGACGCCTTAACGACAGCTTTTTGCGTGGGTATTGTAATATTGAGTCACCACAAGAGGGCACTAATAACACACAGCGTTGGTGTTTGTTATCGTAAAGAAACAAAAGTCACATACAGATTTACCACAAGAGGCGCTATTAATCTGTAATCTATTGTGCATCGCAGTAAAAAAGTCCTCATATTTCACAATGAGTCACCACAAGGGGGTGCTGTTAACACTTAGTAAAAACAACCTATTTAGCAAACAAAATATTCACCACAAGGGTGTGCTGTTAACACCTTGAGTGTATTATAATTGAAATGACCTCCTATTAACAAACAACAAGGTCACCACAAGAGGGCACTATTAACACAGCAGCTTTTGTGTTTGTTATTATTAAAAAATACCAGTATTTTTAGCAACCTGCAGAGTTACCACAAGGGGATGCTATTCATTTCTAGTGTGCATCGCAATAAGAAATACCTTATATTTCGCAATATAAGATTCACCACAAGGGGGTGCTATTAACACTTTGCGTGTATTGTAATTAACAAACCTAAAGCATAACCACAAGAGGGCACTATTAACACAGTAGCTTTTGTTTGTTATTATTAAAAATACCAGTATTTCTACTACCAGATAGAAAGGGGCTGCTATTAATATCCAGTATGGACTGCAGTAAGAAAGGTGCTTAAGTGCTCTAACCTTTGATCCGTGCTCTTGACCCCCATGCTGTTCTGATATTCAGGGTGAGTCTGCATTATGGCATCATGTGTCTGAAGAGGCTGAACTACGACCGGAAAGAGCTGGAGAGGAGGAGAGACGACAGCCAGCACCAGAACAAAGGTCTCAGCCAAAGCCTTTTCGGTTGTTTAACTTTTTCAAGAAATTGTCTCGCATTGTTTCCACGTCAGAAATCGGAATCGTGAACTCGGTATCGTGGATTGGGTCGTGAGTGTATCGTCACGCCCCTACTATGTCGTGTTCCAGTGTTTCGGATGTAGGGAACCGTGAGCAGGGAAGCGCTTTGAACGCAGCGTACGACTGTCTGAAGTTTAACGCGTAAGACGTTGTGTAAGGCGGCTCAGGAACTCTGCTCACAGACTGATTAATTCAGGAAACGTACGCCGATTTCCGTTCCGCCCAAATTCCGAATGTTTCCTTATGTACCATTGTCTGTGAGGTCCTGATACTGAGCCGCTGAGTCACGGCGTCAGGAAACTCAACAGTGGAACCACTCGAGATTGAAAAACCAAGGCTTTAGAGAGAGGAAGGGAGGTTACCCAGCATGCATTTCATTATAATAACACTATTAGCGTTGCTTAGATCCCAGAATGTTGTTAAACACTCACTGCCGTTCAAGCTAAGCTCTGTCCACAGCGCCTGCAGTCTAAGAGCGATTTATAACGTTTCTAACACCACGATGATCTCTACAAACAAATAGGTGGCTACAGGGAGTCGGGTCAGTCCAGAATTCTTACTTATCCCAGTCACCATCAGTCACTGAGCAGCAGCTTGTTATAAAACTCTGCACGCTGCTGGACTCGTGTTATAACTTAGGCTCTAATAATGAAGGTGTGAGAATGCGACTGGTGTGAGAGAACATGTGGCGGAAATTGCAGCGGATTCGATCATCACATCTGCTTGTGCTGGTGTGCAGATGTGATGGTGTGGTCGAACGAGCGAGTGATGTGCTGGGTCCAGTCCATCGGGCTGAAGGAGTTCGCCGATAACCTGGCCGAGAGCGGCGTGCACGGAGCCCTGCTGGCCCTCGACGACACCTTCGACTACACCGACCTGGCCCTGCTCCTGCAGATCCCCAACCAGAACACACAGGTCAGTGTGTGTGTGAGACCGGGTGTAAGCTTAATACATTTCTTCTGAACGGAGAAACTTCAAAATGATTGCTGCTGTCCAATCAGAACGTAGCTAAATACTAAGTCCAAGTTCAGGCTTTACTCGAGTCTCCAGTCTCTAGTGTGCGAGTCCAAGTTGGACTTGAATCAAGTCTGTGGCGTCTCTAACATGAGTCCTAGTCGAGTCTCTGATGTGCAAGTCGAGTCACAAATGTCTGATTTGAGAGTCCAACTTGAGTTTCTAGTGTGCGAGTGAGCCTGAATTGAGTTCTAGTCAAATCTACAGTGTGTGAGTCGAGTCTCGGGTGTGCAAGACCAAGTCAGATATTCAGAGTGCAAGTTTGAGTCGAGTCTCTAACATGACTCCTAGTTGACTATCTAGCCTGTGAGTCGAGTTTGGAGTCTCTGGCTTGTGAGTTCAAATTGAGTCCCGAGTCCTGGTTGAGTCTTTAATGTGCGAGTCAAGTTCTGAGTGTCTGATTTGCGAGTCCAAGTTGAGTATCTAGTGTGCTGGCGAGGCTCAATCGAGTTTTAAGTCTCTAACACGAGTGCTAGTCGAGTCTTTGATGTATTAGTTGAGTCACTGATTTGCGAGTCCAAGTTGAGTTTCTAGCGTGTGAGTGAGTCTGAATCGAGTCTTAAGTCTTTCACGTGAGTTATAGTCAAGTCTATAGTGTGTGAGTCGAGTCTCGGGTGTGCAAGACCAAGTCAAATATTTAGGGTGCAAGTTTGAGTCGAGTTTCGAGTCTCTAACGTGAATCCTAGTTGAGTCTCTAGTGTGCAAATATGAGTCGAGTCTCGGGTGAGTGAGAACAAGGCAGATCTTTAGGGTGCAAGTCTGAGTCAAGTCAAATCTCAAACATGACTCGAGTCTCTGCTGTGCGAGTCTGAGTTGAGTGTCAAGTTTCTTAGGTTTGGTCTCAAATCTCTTACGATTCCTAGGCGAGTCTCTGCTGTGTGAGTCTGAGTTGTCGAGTGTCAGGGGTACAAGTCCGATACTGTATAAAGAACTATTGAAATGAAATTTGACTTGATATTTTGTCTTGAGTGTCTTGTATGTGAGTTGAGTCTTGAATCTCTAGTGTGTGAGTCCAAGTTTAGTCTGTAGTGTGCGAGTTGAGTCTCATCTAAAACTGTCGGGTTCGATTCGGCTTCACAGACCTGCCCTTTGATTATAGAATAAACTGAAACTCCATTCGGTAATAGCTGTGTTTATAGAAAAGAGGTACATCAGCACGACCCTGCTGCTCAGTCTGTAGTTCGTATAGCGAGTAGCCTCGTCTGCTCACTCATGTATCATGTTAGTGCATGAGCTGGTAGTCCTGTTGGTGGACCAGCTGTTCTGGAATTTTAATCCAAAGGTCGTGAGTTCAATTCCCAGCCTCGCCACTGTTGGACCCTTGAGCACGGCCCTAAAGTGCCCGGTTTAGATGAACCTGAGATCATCATCAGCAGGATCCTGCATTAGGACTCGTATTAACCCAACAGATTCCCAGATGTTGACACCACATCATCTACAGTAATGATCCAGAGGAGCGCAGAAGCCAGGGGAGCTTTTGAGAAGATCTTACCTCAGAGCAGGAAGCCAATTAAAGGCACGTCTGTCCTGTAATCAGTCAGTTATCCACTCTTTAGTGTAGAAACGCTCCGATAATGAGAGGCAGGCAGCGGAGGGAAGCAGCGCTGTGCTTTGTTAGTGTTTACTGAAGCACGTTGGCTCGGGATCTTCCTGGATTGGCATCAAAGAGCAGCTCGAGCAAACAGACACCGAACTGTTTTGTGGCGTTAACATAAATACCTGACCTTTACAGCTGATTACAGTCCTGATGGTCTCCCTCGGCTCTGCTCCGGATGCATGTAACACAAAAGAGAATCAGTCCCAAAATCTAAAGTACTCCTCCTGATTAAACAGAAAGCATCACAGAGACAGAGAGGCAAACAGAAGGAAGCAGAAACAGCAAAAGCAAACAGGAACGGCATGAACGCATCAAGAGGCAGCAGTGAAGCTTAAGAAACGTCTTTAACTTTGAATTCAAACTCAATTCATCCAAGCCTCAAGCCTCTGGAACGTTCTGGAGTGCGAGCCTGAGTCTTTAGTGTGTGAGTCCAAGCAAGTCTTTGCCATATGAGTCTCAAAGTCTCACGTTTCTGCTGTACGAGTCCAAGTAGAGTCTCAAGTCTCTGGTGTAATGTTCCATTCTGTAGGGTGCGAGTCCTACTCAAGCCTCTGTTGGACGAGTCAGAGTCGAGTCTCGAGTCTTTGGCGTGAGAGCCCGAGTTGAGTCTTGAACCTGTGGTGTAAGAATCCAGGTCAGTTCTTGAGTCACGACCCTGTGAGTCTGAGTCGGGTCTCGAGTCTTTAGCGTGCAAATCTGAGTCTGGTCTTGAGTCTCTAGTGGGCGAGTCAAAGACAAGTCTTTAGTCTCTAGCATGCGAGTCAAGGACTCGAGTCTCTGGCACGTGAGTCAGAGTAAATTCTTGAGTCCGATTAGTCAAATCAAGTCTCTGTTATAAGTCAGAGTCAGGTCTTGAGTCTCTGCTGTCCGAGTCGAGTCTCTACTGAAGGTGTTTGAAACGTGTCTTGCGTATCTAGCATGAGCCGAATCTCGCAGAGTCCGAGTCGGGTCTCGAGTCTCAACTGAGCAAGTGTGAGGCGAGTCTTACCTCTCTTGACGTGCAAGGATGTGACGTAAACTTCAAACTTTATTCACTGAATAATGAGATGATTCATTTCCGCAAGCGTACACTGCTTTTCAGAGTTTGCTGTTTTGCTGCCTTTAATTCCGGGGTTGCCAGATCCCGCCAGAGAACTAAGCTGCCATGCCTATGGAAACGAGCCTCTTAGAATAAGTGGACCTGGCAACCTGCAGACTGAGAAAACTCGGGGTGTGCTGTTTACATGCTGTTTAACTCAGTCGTAGCCGTCCTGTGGCTCAGAGGTAAGAGCCAGCGGGGGTCCTGGGTTCAAATCCCGGACTGGACTTACGACGTGAGGGTCCGGTGGTGCGATCACGGAGCCCTGCGATGGACTGGGCTTGTGATGAAGATCTTTTGTTTGCTTTCAGGCTCGCCAACTGTTGGAGAAGGAATACAACTCCCTGATCACCATGGGAACCGAGAGGAGGCCGGATGAGGTGCGTGTTGCGGAGATGAAGGTCCTATCAGGGTGGAGTGTACATGAGATTCGTGTGGTGAGGGTCTGACGGGCATGGCTTTGGCTGTTTTGCAGGACGGCACCAAGACCTTCACCCGCTCGCCGTCCTGGAGGAAGATGTTCAGGGAGAAGGACCTGAGAGGGGTGACCTCGGACTCATCAGAGACGCTGCCGGCTAACTTCCGCGCCTCGGCCATCTCCACTCCGTCAGTGACCCTGCGCAAGGTGCAGAGTGAAGGTACGACCCCGCCAGGGCCCACAGCCAGCAGCTCGGCTCCACGATGCGCTGGCATTGAGGTGAAACGGGGGCAGTACGTCGGTCAGACCTGGGTCACATGACCCAGTCCTGAGAAACTGACCCAGAACACTTTAGATAAATGTAATCCACATCCAGGAGGATTTCCATTTTCATTCCACATACTGGTGCCAGCGCGGCAGTGCTGTGGGTCAACAGTCCAGTCCCTTAGTCCCTCTGCTACCACAGTCCCCGGGATTTAAGATCATGGGTCTAATAAAAAGGATCCCATTGCCTCTAGTTTTCGTACGGCCCCGATCGCAAAGCCCTGATTAAGGAGGGCAGATCCTCATGCAGCCAGGTTTCAGCAGTCAGACTGCAATCATATAATCACTGACTGATTTACTGAAAGCTGCCAACTTTTATTATGGATACTTTCTAATATGTATGATGTTTGGCAGAGGTTTTTATTCGGTGCCATAAAAGTGCTCGAAATAAGCCAGAGCAGCCATTTTGGCCGTGTCCCAAACCACACACAGCTGTAGTGAGCACACGGGCTGTCAACAAGAACTGCTCAGATGACTTTATCGGTGTTCATTAGAGAAGCAAAGCCCTGTCTGACTCTCTCTCTCTCTGTCTCTCTCTCTGCAGTGTCTCCGAGGGGCGAGTCAGCATCAGTGAGAACTTATTCTTGCTAAAGGCCTCAATAGGTGAGCCATTATCAGAGGTCTTAATTGCATGAACACACACAGACACACACTCGAGCCGTGGGTTTATGAGCGTGGCGGGAATGCTTTGATTGCACGCGCGGCTTTCGTTTATGAGTCTTTAACAGCGCGATGACTCCTGCTGCAGTTTCCACACGTCCTGCGGCCTCCTCGTCTCCCGCCATGTAGCGCAAGGACGTGAATCCAGGTCACGCCAGCCGCTCACGTTGCCCTTCTCTGTCTCTCCACAGGGGGCGCCGAGAGCACACAGAGGGGTGAAAAAAAGAAGCAATGATTATTTTACAGTTTAAATCCATCCAAAATCCGACCGGTCTGACCATTCTGCAATAACAGAGGACGAGCCGGGGCGAGAGGGGCAAAACGAAGGACTAAAGACCTGACGAATGTAAGCCGGAGAGACTCTTATCTTTCGCTCTATCGTTCTATCTCTCGTCCCTTTCCGTCTGTGCCACGCTGTCTCCGTATCAAATCGTCCGATTAAGCAAAACTGCCACTTGTAAACATTAACGACCCCCCCCCGTCCCATTTCATTTGGACTGACCCTCTGGATTGGTGCCCATTTGCCTGGATCGTACCATGTCAGACAAAGGGGAGTCCTTGAAAACGATTTCCACTCTTAACTGGACGCGTAGGAAGACGAAGCCTGAGGCGAACCGAGGAGGGGCCCGAGTAAGGGATCGACACGCAGGGGCCCCAAAATGATTTGGATCCAATAACGCCAGGCTTTTGCACTTTTTAAGTGGAATTTGCGACGCGTCCTGTGAGCGAAACTTAGCGCGAGCCTGTGAGAGGGATAGATAGAAGGGGAAAAACAAAAAGAGAAAGAGAGAGAGAGGTGGGAGATGGAAATCAGGAGCGTCCTCGTAGACGCGTTTACGCAAGCCATAAAAAGGACGAGGACGAAAAAAAATCCAAGAACCAACAAAACAATACAAGAAACGAACAGTCGGCTACTCTGTGTCGCGATGCATGTCAAACACTCGCCATCACGCCGGACTCGACCTCCGGGGTCATAAGACTGTGTGAATCCCAACCGAAAATAATCCAGTGTACATTATCGCCGTCGAGCGACTACACGAGCCTGGGGAACAATTTGTAAAATGGTGTGTATTTTCTTTTTTTTTTCCTTTTTGATTTTGTATGATAACTATATTTATTTTCTTTATGTATGTATCGGATAACTGTATGTACATGTTCATTTAATACCTAATGCTGACTGTAAGGTTGATTTTATCTAGTTCAAAGCGTAAATATCTTTAAAAAAAAAAAAAGTATGAAAAACTACAGTCATATGAAATTATGCTACTTGTAATGTGTACATTTCGAGGACTAAACTTGTGTTTGATTTCAAACGACGAGCCGCGGCCGCGAGGACGAACCCCACCCCACCCCCACTCCACCCGCCCACCGGCATCGAACGCGCCATCTGTGAAATAAGTCATAATGCCACCGCGGGGATGTGAGAAACAAAATAAAAGCGGTCCTGACGGCACCTCAGGTCATGTCGGTGTGTTTGTGGTCGGCGCAGAGGGACTCTTAGAGCATGTACCGGGTTTTGTGTGTCGTGTGTGTGTGTGTGTGTGTGTACATGAGTGTACATGTGTTCCGCTGTGTAAATGATTGACTCGTTGTTGATTCGCTGCAACCTAAGACTGAGGACATGTATGTATGTTTGCAGAAAAAAAAGGTATTTGTACATGTGCAAATATATTCATTAAGAATCCGTGCAGTGTCCTTGCATGCTTGTGTGGGTGAAACGGACGGCGATCCACCGGAGAGGGACGGACAGGAACCAATAACAAGCCCAGTTCTGTCAGGTACAGGAATGGGAAGGGGAATCGGTTTGGGCATCCTGAGGAGGAACGCTGAAAATGGGGAGCCTATGGTGGTCCAGGAAACTGCGAACGGAGCTTTTGGTGCCAGGAAGAGTTCATCTGGACTTTGTTCCCGTGCACTGTAACTACAACCTCACCTCGCCAGGTGCGGGGTACGTACCGGAGCAGCTTTATGGTGGAGGGCTCATTCGCCAAACCAAGACCTCGGCCACTTCGGTTGACCGGGCGGGGCTTCCCTGGGAGTTTCCTTGTTACCTGTCTGTGTGCCGCCTCACCGGAGGATCCCAGGCTGGGTTTGTGGATTTTGCTTGTTACACGAGTTCACAGATGCCCACGTTTGGCAAAGGTAAGAATACCACACCTCCTACATGTAGGCTGTACTCACACTAGGCCACCTGTGCCGTACCCGAGCACGTTTGACCCCCAAAGGTGCGCTTCGTTGGACTAGTAATCACGCCGTACTGTTTTATAAACGTACGATCAGCCCATTCTGATTTTCTTACTGATTTTCTTTTTAACGTAGCCGGACCTTCACACCGAGTGCGCTACGTTTTTGTCTAAACTCTCTTTAAACTCCCTGGCTGCTTTTGATTTCTTTAATTTCCATTCTCTTAATGTGTCGGAGATTTCTCTAACTCTAAAAAAACAAAAACACAAGTGAAGATGAGTGCCGGAAGCCCTAGTGTGTGTTTTTGTGAGCATGAACAGATCAGAATGCACTTAGATAAATAATCTCCATCATTCTCCAGCCTTTCAGTTCTATTCCACCAGAGCTTTTCTTTCATATCCATGTTTTTAGAGGCAGCCTGTTGCTCGTCCTATAAGCTCCTGATGAGCTGTTCTGCCCGGCGATCGAGCTCTGATTGGTCAGCCTTATTTTAATGCAAAGAAGAACTGTATCTGTAGTTTGGAAGTTTTTTGGTTTTAAAAAATGAATCCAAAAAGTACTTTTAGTAAACCTTGTAGTCGGATTCAATACCGTTAACAGTGGCAGCAGTGAAACAGTGAAGCCAAAGGCTCAGATATGGCTTGAAGAGGCATTTTCTCAAGGCTGCATATGCGAGGCAGAAAAGCAAGCGGTGCAACTATGAACACAATCCAGTGTGGAGAGAGACGGGTTCAGAGACACTGGATTCAATTTATGTCTTAGCAAAAAAAGTCGCATGTCCAAAAAACCTTTTCATTCTGTGACTGTTCCCTCCGTCCTGAGTCTTTCATATATTGTGTAATTTTGTGGAGCCAAAGCCTTCATTAGATACATGATCAGAGATGCAGATACAAAGCCCAGTCATGCCCACCTTCCCCCCAAAATACTGTGATTATTCCACAAAACTGGTATCTTTTAAAAAACCATGATTCCAAACCTGCATGGCTTCCACTTCATCTTTTATTAATGCCTTTATATATTGGAATTACATGGAGTCTACATGACATCCAGTCCCGTTCGGACAGCACGCTACAAATTTCAGTAAACAAGGATTTCCACACAAGGGTCATCGCTTTTTGAAACTTCCACGTGCACACAGTGGTGTGGGCGTGGCACTAAGGCACGCAAACTCCTACCCCCGGAGGCGTTTCGGGTGCCTCTCGGAGGCCACGTACATGTATATGTAACCTATAAATATGTACACAGTTACACACTTACATAGATGCACGTGTTTCCCGAGAACATTTACAAGGAAATATATTAATATCACAGGTACTCATGCTGACGGACTAAAGAACAGTAATAACTTACAGCCTGTATATAATAAAACACATCATAATAAATCAAAACCATACAAAACAGCACTGGTGAAATTTACAGAAAGCTACGTCTGATCGAGAAGCCTTGAACTGAGGTTTCATTGTTTCATTGTGTGGTTTGGAGTAAATGGACTGGCCTGGTGACGGGGGGTCAGGACGAGAGAGAGAGACTCCGGTTCGGTTCATGTGAGGTTTTAGATAAGAATGTAGTCGGTCTGTTTCATCTCCACAGGCACATTTGATTTCTCTCATCTCTAGTCAGATCTTATTGGTTGTCTCTCTCTCGGTCTTTTCATATCTGCACAGACGGACAAATAGAACATTCAGGGCCAAAAGTCTGAGTCCACCACCAAGAACTGGCTGATTGAATCAGGTATGAAGAATATCTGACCCAGTCCATCCTGATCATTCAGTAATACGTAAGGAAAATTGATTGCAGCTCCACAGAGTAATCGAGCTTCTACCCAAGGATGGATGTTCATGGATTTGTTACGACCTCGACCTCCTTATCTATAGTTTAAGACTCATTTTTGAATTGTTTTTTTTTCTGATAAGGAGTAATGTTAATTGAACGACTACGTTACAGACCCCAGGAAAATCCCCCTGTTTCATTCTTTTCTGATTCATTTAATTTAATCTAATTGTTTGTTTTGTTTTTGTCTGTGTATATATAATGTTTAAGTATAGAATACAGCTCCATTGATGCATATAATGGCTTAAACAGTGCTGATTTTCTGGGGATCTGGACCAAATTAATTCAATTAACACAATACATTATTCCTTAAGGGAAAAATTCCCTTGGTTCTCCTCGTCTGATGGCACGAATGAATGACGAGTTCTGAGGTACCACTGTACAGGAGCGTTAAGTGTGTGTTAGCTAGGGAAAGAAGGAGGGCGATGCGATGCCGGAATGAGGTAGGAATTCTCCCATAAGAAATGATAACCCGAAGACTTTCTCCTGCAATATAAACACCCGAGTTGAGGTTGAGGATCTGCGATGATAAAACTGCGGCTGCGTTGACGCAGGATTACTTTAACAGGAAAAAAGCTCCTTACGCAAACACGACCTTAAGTCCAGTGTAAACTGTGACTGACTAAACACCCGATGTTGCCTCCTTGGTGGTGACCTCATACTTAACCCTAGTGTACACACATGACTTTCCTGTTCCCCTGCCCGTCACTCATCGGTTGCCCCGCCCTGTGGGTATAAGGCGGTTCTTGTGTGCTTTCGAGTACAGCACGCACACGCAGGCCGAGTCGATCCGAATCCACCTCCAGCCCGTTCCCTTGGCAGTGTCCGAGGTGAACGCCCTCACGAATGTCTGCTTGGTTTGGCACTCGCTCACCCAGTGGCGCTTGTCCACGCCGAGGCAGCCGCCTCCGGCCATGCCGTGCTCCCCCGCCTGCGCTCCGCGGTGGTCCGGCCCGCGGCACCGCGTCTCGTAGAAGTACTGCATCACCATGCCCTTTTTGGTGGGGAATTTGTCGAGCACGGTCACGTTTTGCATGAACATGTCGATAGCTGTGCGCCGGTCCTTCACCCAGTTGCTTACGGACTCGCAAACCGAGCGCTCGAGGCCCGAGGTTCCGAGCTGGCGCCTTCTGCGGTGCTTCGAAGGCGTCGAGGAGTCTGATAAACCCAGCAGGAGGTTCCTGTAGGATTCGCTGTCTCTGGGCGGCTTCGGCCTCGTGCTGTCGATCGAGCTCGTCTCGACGTCGCCGCCGTTCCCTTCGACGTCCTCGGGTATGAAACCCGACTCCAGCATGATGGGCAGAGGAGGCTGTTTGGGGGGCATAGGAGAGGTGGAGAAGAGCACTCTAGGGTGGGATGCGAGCAACATCAGTTCGTCGTCGACTTGCAACAGACCCTCCAGGCCTATGTCCATGCCCTCCGCGGGTACCGCCGGCATCGTGCCCCTGCTGGTTCCTTGTTGGTCCACCTGGTCCTGATTTCCTCTAGACATTCTGATCGGGGCCTCCCTCAGCTTCTGCTCCGACGTTAAACTTTCCACCGAAACGCTGCCCGATGCCTCGTTTGCACCCTTCGGTTCTGGATCCTCTGGCAGTCTGTGATCCGTCGCTGCTTGGCTGTCCTGGAAATGGAAGCTTGCTTGGTGTTTCGGGCTCTGTGGCCGGACAGGTATCCTGTCCTCCTCACCGCGCCCCCTTTCAGAGAAAAGGTCCTTGTTTGTAAACGTGTCGCCGTGCGTGCCGTTGTATTCCGCGCGAGAGTGGTTGGAGCTGGGGTTGACCAGTGACCTGGTGCTGATGTCGCCAGGCTCCATCATTGTGTCGACAAGCCTGGGCGCACTGGGACACCGGAGAAAGAAGAGGGCCGAGGCAATCACCATGGCAACCAGGGGAAGCCAGTGCATCACTCCCAAGACGTATCAACTGGGAAAGAGAAAAGCGAGATGGAGAAACAATGAGAGAATGGAAGATTCGAAGTCCACACCCCACATAGCAGCGGCGTGAGGAAATCCAGGCAGGCGTCCATCTCGCTGCATTCATAGCAAAAACTATAAAGTTTACACAGACGACGAGTTACAGCGCTGGCACACGCTGGAGGGAATAAAAACACGACCTAAGTGGAAACAGCAGAGGCTCAACCGACAAGAGTGGAAACAAATGCAGGAAATGTAATAATCTGATTTTTATACACACACTGTGTAGGCAAAAGTTGGTGGACACAAACACAAAAAATGGGGTCCAACATCAAACAGTCTTTGTACCAGATTTTGGAACATGACTGTGAGGACGGGTTCTAATGTCAGACAATAAGCCCTGGCTCACTTTTGGCTCACTTTATCTGTTTACATTTACATTTACAGCATTTAGCAGACGCCCTTATCCAGAGTGACTTACAATTGGTACAGCCGAGGTCTAAAAATGATAATAAATTATAATAGGAAAGAAAATTCTGTCTTTTAACTCCGACATTGTGGCTGTAAGCAGCCAATCAACACTGCTTATTCACCGGTGGTATCCTTAAGGCCAGGTCTTGTACTTTCAATACCAATTTCATACCCTCATGCACCATACTGGTTTAGTAAGTGCCCCTTACTTCTGCGCTGGTGGTACGAGGCTAATGTGGCAAACGAGAAACAGAAGTTTGTCCCCTTCAAAATCATCTCCATACATCCATGTCGACACTCAAACCGCATCCCGTTCCAAGTCCGTTCCAGATGCCCTGATGTGGTTTAGGACACAGTGTGACTTTCAGTCATCTATAAACAGCAACATCTTCATCCCAGGGGTGAGTAAAACAGCTAAGGATAATCTGTCAGGGAACAGACGAGACTCATGGAACATTCAACTTAACTGACATGTTATTTTTGCTTCCATAAAATCTCTGCAGAGGTTTTGTTTCAAAAATGAAACATATGCAATTTGTCAAGTGGTTTTTCATAAATTGCCGATTCGCTAGCTAGGAGCTGTGGGGCAACCACGCGAACCGCATGGCTCTGAGGAAGGGAAGACTGGACAGGGGAGTGCCCACTGTCACTGCCACAGGGACCCAATCCGAGCCCTGATGGATGGAGTAGTGCACCACCCAGGGTTCGCCTATGAATGTCGGGACAGTCTTGGGAGCCCAATGCAACGACAGGGCTGTGTCTGAAATAAATCCCTTCTAATAATCTCCCTACCCAAAACAATGGTCTATCTAATCTAATTGTGACCTAAGACTTTTGGTGACCTAACTACTGTACTGTACTTGGCCCAAGGTGGGAATCCACGCTGGACAGGGCATCAGTCCACTAACGAACGGACAGCATTTTGGAGATTTTCTTCGTTCGAAATGTTCGTTGTTCATTGACTAACTGCAATTTTTGGAGGTAGACCAACTTCTATAAAACCATTGTTGGAGAAGCCAAGACAAAGGAGCATTTGAACCGTAAACCCTCTGTGTGATTAAGCAAAGGGCAAATGAAATAGAAAACATTATTGGAGCTGTATGGCTATAAAAGCCCGACTCCAGACGGAATGCGTTCCGCATGCTTAACCTTGGAGCCGGTCATAAACAGCAGGCCTCCGACTGTCCCGGGTGAAAATCGTGGGAGCTGGCTGGTAGAGGTTTCATATCGTGTGGCTTTCGCTTTCTTTTTAGAAACGCTCCGATTGACCTGACCACCAGGGGGCAAACCGAGCCACGTTTTACAGTCTCACACCCCTCTGTGTGGTCTCGCTGAAGGCAAGCCATTGAGAAAATGGTCTTAAATTTCTAAAGGCCAGATGTCAATCATCGTGGCGGCTCTTATTAAGGTTGGCGGGGTGGAAGTGGGGGGGGGGGGGGGGGGGGAGAGAGATGATGTTAACAGAACGAGAAAGAAGAAGAATGCTCAGAATGCGAGTGATGTGACTGTGTACGAGACAGAATTGCTAGAAGGACTCGAGTAATTGTTTGAGTAGCTTTTGAGCAGGTTGGCCTGCAGAACTAAATTATGTCTGCTGGCAAAAATAAGGCTCCCCTGCCCCGCCCGGCCCGGAGCGCATTCCCTCTGTCGTACACGCAGATAAACACACAGCTGTGCATTCGGGCAAACAGCGAGAGGAACAAAATGACAGTACGTGTCTGCAAGTGAGTGCCTGCCATGACACGAAGGAATGTTTAATGATTTTAGCCTCTAATTTCCTGTTTACAGCCTGAACTGTTTTGCTGCTGTCATCCCACCCATAAATCACCGCCTAACACCTTCCAGCGGCACCACGCGAGCCGGCCAGCAACCGCTCTCGTATGAGGAAAGTTAACCAACTCCAGTTAGGACCTAAACAGGGTTAGGCAAGATCTATTGTCCCGCTCCGAACGATGCCAAGGCATGTCCCGGCCGCGCTCGCTCTCGTCCTTTGTAGGCCGTCATTGTGACCTCCATTGAATGACTGCACCCTGACGCGGACAATTACAGCCGCTTCCCCATCGAGAACTTCCATTCAGAGAACTTCAAGGTAATTCGCATGACAAACACAACTTCCACTGCCTAAGGGATGTTGGCATAGACATACAGTGGTGACCTAAAACATCATCAGATTGTCACACAAGTCCTAACAGTAGATAAAGAGAAGCCAGTTAAACAAATGAGACACAAATATTATACTTGGTCATTTATTTACTGAGGAAAATGATCCAATATTACATATTAGTGAGTGGCAAAAGTATGTGACCCTTTGCTTTCAGTATTTGGTGTGACCCCCCCCCCCCCCTTTAGAATTCTCTGATATCATTCAGAATTCATTGTTCCATCAATGATGGTAAGCCGTCCTGGCCCAGATGCAGCAAAACAGGCCCAAACCATGATACTACCACCACCATGTTTCACAGATAGGATCAGGTTCTTATGCTGGAATGCTGTGGTTTCCATTCTCCAAACATAACGCTTTTCTTTTAAACAAAAAAGTTCTATTTTGGTCTCATCCGTCCACAAAACATTCTTCCAATGGCCTTCTGGCTCGTCCACGTGATCTTTAGCAAACTGCAGATGAGCAGCAATGTTCTTTTTGGAGAGCAGTGGCTTTCTCCTTGCAACCCTGCCATGCACACCATTGTTGTTCAGTGTTCTTCTGATGGTGGACTCATGAACATTAACATTAGCCAATGTGAGAGAGGCCTTCAGTTGCTTAGAAGTTACCCTGGGGTCCTTTGACCTCGCCAACTATTACACGCCTTGCTCTTGGAGTGATCTTTGTTGGGTCGGCCACTCCTGGGGAGGGTAACAATGGTCTGTAATTTCCTCCATTTGTACACAATCTGTCTGGCTGTGCATTGGTGGAGTCCAAACTCTTTAAATATGTTTTTTTACCTTTTCCAGCCTGATGAGCATCAACAACTCTTTTTCTGAGGCCCTCAGAAATCTTTTTTGTTGGTGTCATGATACACTTCCACAAACATGTTGTGAGGAGCAGACTTTGATAGATCCCTGTTCTTTAAATAAAACAGGGTGCCCACTCACACCTGATTGGCATCCCATTGACTGAAAACACCTGACTCTAATTTCACCTTCAAATTACCTGCTAATCCTAGAGGTTCACATACTTTTGCCACTCACAAATATGTAATATTGGATCATTTTCCTCAATAAATAAATGACCAAGTATAATATTTTTGTCTCATTTGTTTAACTGGGTTCTCTTTATCTACTTTTAGGACTTGTGTGAAAATCTGATGATGTTTTAGGTCATATTTATGCAGAATATAGAAAATTCTAAAGGGTTCACAAACTTTCAAGCACCACTGTAAATAAAGTCACATCATCGCTGTCAGCACCATAAACTAGCTAAGTGCTGACGTTATGCAGAGCAGAGCCACGCTGGTAAATCCAACAGTACTGTCCAAAAGTCTTAGGCCACTATTAGATTTGTTGTTTTAGCATAACATACTATCAATGACTGGACCCAAAAGTTTGTTTTTGTCACTCCATAATCCTCTTTTCCGCTGATCTTCAGTCCAATCTTTGTGAGCTTTAGCATATCTTAGCATTTCCACCCTGTTCCTGTTCTATCCTTTCAAAAAAAACATTCCTGATCAAGCTTCTTCGGACTGTAAATGGGTCAGATACTGTTACTGCTGAAGTGTAAGGCGAGGTCTCAATACAGCCTTGCCACTGTAGCCTATAGAAACATTTTTTCTCTTTTATCAGTTTTTCATCCTGAATACACACTCCCTGCATTTTCTGGTTGTACTATAATAAAGAACCTGAGAAATAATTGTTTATGGTCATTATACCATTGCTAAAATGTAATGGTGGCCTAAGACTTTTGCACAGTACTCTGTTTCTCCGCCATATGTATGAAAAGCCAATTCCATCCTAGCTAGGCCTCTTCTATCGCATCGCTGAGACCAATCTGAGAGGGCAAAGACTAACATGTGCTTCCTCTTAGACACTTAAATTCCTATTTGCAACCGATGCTCACGCGACAGCTTGGAGTATACACGAGCAAACAGAAAAGCCAGGAAAAATGGCCAGAGTCGCTCCGATAAACAAACATGAATCACATCCTTTCCCTCTAGAAGGCTCTTTTGGACTCCCAGCCATAGACGATTGGAGGAAATCGTGACTGGGTGAATCCTTGGGCGGCCATCAACTCTAATCTTAACTAGGTCCCAATGAAATCAGCTGAATTCTCTCCCAAAGCCATTTTAGTTATGAGAATTTTCAGATGAATCTGTTCTTACCTCTAACAATGACAATAACCACATGCCCTAACTTTAAGCATCGGCATATGGACCACATTGTTATTGAACTTCCTCCAAGAAACTGTCGTCGTGTAAAGCTGTTTACTGGTCTTCAGTAAACGCATCGTCCGGAAACAATCCCAGAAACACTGGACACGAGGTGGGAATATAAGGCGGACGGTGGTGCCCAGTCCATCACAGGGCATCACTCATGAGAGCACCATCCCTACTGTAAAGCACGGTGGTGGCAGCATCATCTTCTCAAAGACTTGCAGCTGTAAGCATGACACGTGTTGATCTGCACTCATTCGCTGCATTACTACAACAGTTTTTAAGCAATATGCAGTGGAACCTCAGAATTTGAACCTAATTGGTTTGAACTCTGAGATTCCACTGTATAGTGCTGTGCAAAACTCTTAGGCCACCACTAGATCAGATATACCACTGTAGCAATAGTAATAATGACCATATATAATTATTTCTTAGTCTCTTTATTAGAATACAACCAGAAAATAAATGATATGTGTATGTGGTATAAAAAACTGTAGACTAGAGTGGTAAGCATTCAGTGTGACCTCCCCTAACACTGGAGAAACAGCAGCATCTGGGAGCTTCATCGGGATGCCAAGTTGACCCTTCTACAGTAAAGAAACCACTTTTTCAAAAAAGGAACAGGGTGAAAAGGCTAAGATATGCTAAAGCTCACAAGGATTGGAATGAAGATCAGTGGAAAGAGGATTATGGAGTGACGAATCCAAGTTTTTGAGTCCAGTCGTCGCCAACTTGTTATATATGCTCATTGCTAAAACAACAAATCTAATGGTGGTCTGAGACTTTTGCTCAGTGCGTTTAAGTTCCAAGTCGTAACACTACAAAACGTCTGTGAAAACTTTCTTTTTTTTATTACAGGCTCCACCCATTTCACATGCCAATGGTCAGTCTTTGAATACAATTTTGGCAGTGTCCCGTCGCCTCCGGGTGTGACCTCAGGGTTTGGAACTGATGTTGGCAACTTCATTCACGTTAAAAGACAAAAAAACAACAACAAAGAACTGGCAGTCAGACCAGGTGGGACAGTTACCGATCAACTCCGTGACATGAAGTAATGAAAGAAATAGCCGAGGGCTTTTCTGCACTAAGATGATCAGAGTTGAAAGATCAGGAAGCGAATCTGAAAAGCGTCGCCGTGCTTCTGTGCTGATCGTTAATGTTTTCTGGAATGCTGCGTGAGTTCTGTGGGTTTGTCAGGAAGGGGATTAATATGGTCCTGTTTACGTTTGAAAATGTCGCGCTCGCATGATCAAACAGGAAGGAATGATCCGGCTCAGATTATTCTCCCGTGTTATAAACACTCACGGCTGCTCGAGTCCTGCCGCTGAAAGCCGGGCACTTGTTTAACCTCATGTCGAGGACCTTGGAGATCTGTGCTAGACCTCGACTTGGTTTGACGTGTTTGTAATGAGGCGCATTCGTGGATGTTGCAGGGATAATGGAGGCTCTGTGTGTGTTAGGATCGGGGTGAGTGGGTTTACTGCGGTGGGTGTAAGATAAGGAGTGTCGATTTCACCTTTGTGTTAAAAAGCTCGGGCTGAGATAGCGGACAAAAGAGGGTTTGTTTATGCGCGATGATCTGTGTGCGCAGGCCTGAAGACTAATGTGCTGCGTTACGGGAAACGTGTGTGTGTGTGTGTGCGCGCGCGCGCGCGAACCTGGTATTTCCATGCAAGCGTAAGCGTGTGCACCCAATCAAGTGCATCATTCCAGCAAGCGGAGCGTTCCAGTGATAAAGTGCTACTGTCACTCACCGGCCCCTCGTCTCATGCACCTGTGTTTACCACGCCTAAGCACGCGCATGCCCTCGGATTCTTGAACTTAAGCGACTCGTAAATCAGACGTGTCAGGTTTACGAAGAGCAGTGTTTAAATTTTACACCTCGGAATTACTTATTATCGCCTGTCAGCTGGACTTGAACCACCTCAGATTCCACAATCCTTTCAAAACCTTTGCTCATTTCTCTAAACTCTAATCCAGAATGGTGTACAGTAGCTGAGCTTAAAGACCTCGCTCAAGAGCCCAATGCTGAAAGCTTCGTAATCTATACCACATACTTCTGCAGTACATGAGCCATTCCACCGAATGGGTGCCATTTCCATCCCCAAGTATAAATACTCAATATCATTGACTGTAAACAACTTTCTTGCATTGTTGTGCCACTTCATATCCTATATATGCCTTAATATTTTTCCATAAAGAAATCCATAATATTTTTCTTTCAGTTAACCATTTTAGTCTTGTCCTCAGGTTTTCACTCAGCCCTGTTACCCTAACAATTCCCATATTCTGAGATTAGGGAACCTACTGTACCACAAGTCACATGTTCAGTTGGAAGTTGTATCATCTGGATCTTCTGAAGATCATGGGAAGACCAAAAGTAAGTTCTCTCTTATTTTTCCTGTATATTTGATGATATTGAAACTACGACTGAGAAGGTCAATGTCAACTTACTATCCTGTTACCACAATTATTTTTAGACGTTATTTGTGTATTGTAAATAATTACTATTAATACGGACGCCATTTGTTTTTACGTATTTGCTAGTTCTGTGGACTTGGTCAGTAACAAAGACTGAATTATAATAATCATAAGTTACTGTTCTTTATTCAGCACTGTGTCTGGATGATGCACCTATGTGCGGTCCCCAAGCTACCTAGTTTTGAGTGTACTCTTTGGAGTGCCTCCTTTTGGGGTGCTTGAACAGGTGAGGTGCTAATATATGTCTCTCAGTCACCAATACCTTGATGTCATCATTCTTGTGTTGCCAAGAAAATGTGCTCTAAGGACCTTTCCTCTCTGTGCTACCATTGGTCTAATGGTGTGTCTGGATGTGAGCTGAAGTAGTGGACAGAGGAGCTTCTGGTTGTTAATGCACCTTGGGGTGCCATGTCACCGAGATGCATCGAGCAATCGGCCAGCGAAAGGAGTCGGACGGATCTCAGCATGATTTTAATTGTTGCTTTAGCAATGAAGAGATTTACATCTGTACGTTGTCATTTATAATTCATAGGCTAAAAGAAAATCAAAGTCGGCCAAACATATGTTAAAAAAAACAGAATAGGCCAAGAAAATTGCAACCGGTGCATCTCTAAATAAAATGTGTTTAAGATATCGGTTCTCACAGTGTTTCTGCTAAGAGATTGTAGAGCTATTTTAATTCACCATGATCATATCAAAGTCCCAGCCTGCAGTTTGGAAAACATCCTGCATATACACGTCTGGATTAGAGCAGGGTGTCACTTGTTGCTATTTGACCGCACAGTTACCTCCGGCAGGATACCGAGGAATTCAGGTCGACATTCAGATAGGGATCGCTGGAATCTGTGGCATAGTGTAAATACGCATCTGTGTACTTACATACAGCTTCTGGGTGGGGATTAGTATGAGTAATATGCTTAGTATGCCATTTTAAACACAGCTCAATCAGCGCAGTCACTTGACACGAAAAACGGGCGAAGGAAAAACATCCCCCATTTTGTTGGGGTAAGAAATTTAGTCGTGAATTAGCATTCATTTTATACGCTGGAGAATCAGCCTTGCGTTCAAAGCTGAAGCATTAACCCAGCTGTTATACTGGCTAACGATGCAAATCCGTGTATCGCTGATGACCAAATTTGAATTTCATGTGAAGTTTTGTGTTACAAAGACTTTAGCCCTATTCAGCTTGGATTTGTTTATCGATTATATTTTTACAGATAACAGAGATTATATCTTTACACCTCTGCTCTGTAAAAAGGCAGCAACAAGTGACTGTTTTAATAGTCTAATAATCCATCGATTATTGAAACGAATAATCAATTTTTTGGATTATGAACCTCTCAGATTATCAAACAACTCTTACGCAGATATCAGCCTTTACGTTTATCTTGAGGTTGTTTTATGCATTTGCTAATTAACAGTGAAGATAATAAAAATGAATACCTTATTTAAAAAACTGTTTTAATAAACTTTGCTGCTAATAAATATAATCACAATATATTTCTCTAATGTTGTGCAAAGTAGCAGAAATAATATTTAACAAAACCAAATCAGTTTCTCCAGCCTTAAACTCAACTTCAGCAGTTGAATTTGGTGAACGTTTGTACCAAACTTGTTCTCCACAGTTTAATTTGAATTATTT
The DNA here is from genome assembly GCA_025084515.1 of Ancistrus triradiatus. Taxonomy (NCBI): domain Eukaryota; kingdom Metazoa; phylum Chordata; class Actinopteri; order Siluriformes; family Loricariidae; genus Ancistrus; species Ancistrus triradiatus. The sequence goes on along the minus strand of JAJAGP010000363.1, from coordinate 297,971 downwards.
TAAACCATTAATGGTAACCCTTCCCCAGCTCCTCTGTATGCATGATTACCGAGGTTCCCCGAATTTGAACGTTCCTGTGGCGTTCCGACAGATGCAATGTTTAAAATTGTAATTTTGGGATTTGATATGGTTTGTTGTGTATAATATGTACTTGTGTTCCCAGTCTAAGGGCATTACAGATTCAAGAGGACACACATTTCAAAGGAGAACATGTTGAAGCTCATTCAAAACTCAGAAATACCAATTTAGTTCGATCACTCTATCGAAGTTCTCTGTCCTGGGAGGCCTGGATGTTTCACTTCCAGGCTAGATCCGCATTTCTGAGTTTTGATTCAGAGAGATTTGAATTTTTTATCTGAATTTTTCAAATCTGAAAATCATAAGTTGTCATTTCGAGTGCTTGTAATGTATTGTGGTCACCAGCAAACTTCACCACCACACAAGTTCAAAACACAAAAAACATTGTTATAATTCAGATTTATGAATTACGGCATTAAATATTTTAAGCTTATTAAATGTCACGAAAACATCCTTCCAATACACACGTCAGACTCAAATACTTTTGTCAGCTTTTAAGCTCCATAAACTACGCTTAAGAATATATGTTACTGTTCTGCTGTTAGAAAGGATGGAAGTTCAAATCCCAGAAGTGCCACGGAACCACCGGGCTTAAACCCTTGACATCTTCCTAATACTCCTGTGGATACAGAATATCACTGAGTTTTACACGTTTTTAAATGTTTTATTAAAATGTTGGTTTTTCTAGAACTTCACCATGTATCCTTAGTATATGAGCCACCCAGGTCATTACATGTATTGATCATTAATATAATAAACTGTAAAAAAAAAACATCTGATTATTCAGCAAAGTGTCCTACCTGCAAATTTAAGGTATATCATTTAAAACATTACTAAAAACCTAGACCACTGAAATATTGCATCTGTTAGCTGCCCCTGGTCTCTAAAACTACATTGTATGATTAAATACAATTAAATTTCCCTTAGCAATCATTTTTCCTGCACTGTTGTGTCACTCCACATCCAATCTATCCAGTCATTTAGCTCCATAAAGTAAGCTTATTTAGAACAATGTCATGTGTGAAGCAAAGTCCTGATTATGCGCAAACGAATCCGCAGTGTGATGTTTGACATCGTGGTAGATCAGCACCCCACTCGCCCAGTGGGAAACAAAAACCGACAGAAACAGAAGAATGAAATTAACAAACAAAAACGGAAATCAGTTGCAGAAGTTAATCGAGTCACGCTGGCGCTGGAATGCTGTTGCACTCTAGCACACGTGTTTCTGATATTAAGCACTTTCACATCACGCATCAGGGCCACCGTATCACAGGAATATCGGAATGTACGCTGCAAGCAGACGATACAGACGTGTACATCTTTGTTCGGATGGTGTTTGTAGCTACATGTCATGGTGGCTTCTCCTCCTCGTTCTCTATTGACAAAGTCCAGACACGTTCTCAGCTGTGCTTTGGGTGAGAATGCTTCCCATTAATGGGCTTCTCATGCTTTCCACCTTCGCCCATCATCTTTTTTAAGAGCTCTGGCGTAATTTTGTGTACAAGGACGTTTGATTTCTGCATTAGTCAGACAGCTGGAGTCTGACATGCCAGCTACCTGAGTCTGTTAGTAGTTATGAAGTGCTTTTACAGTCAGCTTGCTGTGCTCTGTTGATACACATCACTACCTGCCACTCTCATTCGTCATGCTCTCTCTGAAACTATTCTGCCTGTAAATCTCACACATAACCTCTCTGCCATTCAGTGATTTAATCTGTATGTCCTTTGTGGACTTGAGTAAAGTGAAAGTTTCTCAGGCATTGTGGGTGAAATCTGACAGCATCATTTTGATCTACTTGTGCTTGACGCACCCTCCCATTTCCCTAATATGAAGAGGCCTCAGAGTCGAGCTCATAGTCTAGCATGTCCAGGCAGAATATACTGCCTGAGTTTCAAGTCTACAAATTTACCTGTCTCTCTCTCTTAGAAAATATATGTTTCTGTTCTGCTCAAACGATTGTTAGAAAGGTCGGAAGTTCAAATCCCAGGAGTGCCACAGAACCACTGGGCTTAAACAGTTGATGTCGTCCTAATATTACTGTGCATTTAAATATCTGTCACTGTGAGTTTCATAAGTTTTTAAATGTTATACTAAAGCATTGCATTTTTTAGAACTTCACCATGCATCCTCAGTATGTGAGCCATCTTCCCAGGACATTACATATGGATAATGAACTGTGTAAAACATTTTATTATTCAGCAAAGTGTCCTGCACAGTGATGCAACTGCAAATTTAAGGGATATAATTTAAAACATTACTAAAAACCACCTAGACCACTGAAAAATGCTCTAACATTGCAGTTTTACATAAAAATATAATGATTCAAATCCTTCCTTGTTTTGTTTGCATTGCTGTGTCTCTCCATATCCCATCTATGCCTTAAATATTTGTTTCATAAGTAATCCATAAAAATGTATTTTAAAATTCATATTTTAGTCACGTCACCAGGTTTTCTCAGTCCTGTTACCCCAACATATTCCCACAAGTCATAAGTTCAGTAAGAAGTTTGAACATCTGGATCTTCTGAAGACCATGGGAAGACCAAACTTAAGTTCTCTCTTATTTTTTCAGAATATATGATGCTATTGTAACTATGACCAAGAAGGTCAATTTCAACTTATTGTATGGTTATCTACATTATTTTTAGATGTTATTTGTTTATTGCAAGAAAAATCTAGGGTTTGGTAAATCATTAGCACGTGCTCATTGTCCTAATGGTATTAGTATGGACGCCATGTGGTTACAATTTATGTATCTGCTAATTCTGTGCTGAAAACTCACACAGTATCAGGAGAAACCATGTAAAAATAAAATAAAGTTGTCTGAGATCGATCAATATTCATTATGAATAGTTAAATATGTGTGCTGTTATATTCAGTGTAGAAAAACTATAGAAGCTGATCATTTAAGAGTTACAACAAGCAAATGGTTTATTCATAATTGTTTCATAGATTAAACAAAAAAGACAATCAATTTAGATTTACAGAGTTCAGCAGGCACTCTTATCTATCTGCAATCGAAGCAATTGTGGGTTCAGGGCCTTGCTCAAGGGACCAATAGTAGCAGACTGATAGTGCTGGGGATTTGAACCCTCAACCATCTGGTCAATAGGTCCAGTATTGCTCCACCACCAATTTCATCTAGCAGTTTGTGAGCTCCTGTGGCTCAGAAGTAAGAGCTATGCAGCATACAGTTCTCCTGAGGACCTGGGTCTGAATCCTGGGTTAGGCTTGCAACATTGAAGGTCATGTGGTGCGATTACAAAGAGCAGTGATGTTCACAGTGGGCGGCAATGGTGTGGTTTGGTGTTAGATGTCTCTGTGACAATGGCAACCACACAAATATTAACTGTGGAAGAAAAGCCTGGCAATCCATGTCCGTATTCCGCTAAAATCTCTAAGGATAGCAACAGGGCAACTACCCATAGAGTCAACATTTGACTCCATGGCACAGTGCCAAATTTCAAGTACTGAAAACACATAAAACCAAATTTGGTAGTGTCTGTACTGAATAAGGCATTACTGTAGATTCTACTGTAGGTGACTTTCTAAAAATAAATCTTTTTTATGTGCCAATACCACATCATTTGTGAAAGGTAACCAGTCTAAACATGAATCAAATTCTAGATTTCAGAATTTGCACCACAAAGGTCATTTTCAGTCTTATTTTTACGTCAATATGCACCCCAACTGTTTTCTTAAAAGCATATGAAAGTGTGTTGTTGTTCCGATCTGAATGTTTCTGAAAAAGTTACTTAATTATAAGACTATTTAAAAAGCCATTCTGTTCATACATAAAATCATGTCAAACTGTTTTATTTAGACTTTTATATTAAATTAACCCTTTTTAATGTACATTATCTAAATATTCAGTCAATACACTTTAATTTGTGCTCATATACAGATGTTGATGACTGATCTATGCCATATGTTTATTAAACTCTTAAAGGACAACAACAATGTTACGACAGGTATCATTAGTCTCCAACGTACTGGAACAAAAGGAAATAAACTATAAACCTGTGGTCAAATGTTTGGTCTGTTTTGCAGACCAATAGACCTTGGCCACTTAACTTTCTCTCACTTTCTCTCTCTTGTTTGCCCTTTCTCTCCCTTTCAGTCGTCCTTGGGTCTACATGCAGTTGGAAACCAAATGCATGTATTCATTCTGCAGAGAAACAATCCGTCCAGGCTAGCAATTAGATAAATCAACAAAGCACACCAGACATTCTAAGATGATGATGTGTGAGGAGAAACACAAGCCTGAAGCCAAACTCTCATTCACCCGAAGCCAAAATGGATCAGTACTATGGTAAACATGCTCTTAGGAGATGTGGGAGAAAGTAAATAATAAAGGGGGCATCTGAAAAGTGCTGCAAATGTGAACAGAACCAGTGTAGGAAGAATTAGATAGTCCATAGTTACATAAAATAACAACAACACTGCTTGTGTTTCTTCTTTACTGTGGGGAAGGTATCAAATATCCAGAGCCAAATAAATGCCTACAGTGAGTTAACTCATCCAAATTGAATTAGCCTAACACTGACGTTTTAGAGATTCTACTAGACATAAATAAATAGCTAACTATCTGTTCCTTCAGAAATACCATGCAGGAACTAATCCAGCGCTGTAGGTGCTAATTCAGGACAGCTGTTGTAATTTAGCACTGGGGAATTTGGCTGTTTAACAGTCCAGTTAAGTCCAGATACAACCTGTCATGCACCATTTTCGTAAGTTAGGAATATTTGGGAATTTCTCCTACGCAAGCCCGTAAAGAAACTAAACATTGCCAATTCACAGGAGCAGGTTCCCCGACGATATTGTATAATTAGCCTACACGGTTTGGAAGTGTCAGACTTGTTTGTACGTGATCTACAAATGACGTCTCAGGAAATGGGTTTAGACGTGTAAAAAATACATTATTAATACAATATGTGTAATACAGATGTATTCTTCCTTTTACGGATATAACTTCAACAGATGTGTTTAAAACCAACTTTTATATAAGTTTTGAACTAATTATAACGCAGAACAACCAACCACTTTACACCTATTAAGAAAATCCAATGTCTTGGAGTCTTTACCTCATTTTCTTACCGTTTAGGTGAGTTTCGGACCGCACGTCCTTTCAAATGAAACCGCATTGATCCCCAAGACCAAGTTTCCCCTCAAAGAATTCGTCAAACTGGGGAGCACAGAAGATATCTGGATACTTTATCTCAAGATATGCATCCACATCGTCTTCTCCGATTCATTGTGGAATGGTCCACACTCGTCCGTTAACTCCACGTGCCACGAATCAGTTTAAAATGTTAAATTCCTCAGATGGGACAGCTCGAGGACCAGCTCGCGCCGCTTGCCTTCAACGGCTTTACTGGCTCACCCAGCGAAAACTAACTACTACTTGTAGCTCCGAGTCCTCCGTCAACACTCCATTTGTAGAAAATCCGTTCAGAAAGTGTCTAAAAACTGCGAAGTGACTTAAAACCAGCACTTTCTGACTGAAATATGATTACGATTATTTCCCTCAGGAAGCGCCGAGCGTCTCGGGAGAGTCCGTGTGGCAAGGCAAGTGTTTCTGAGGCGTCGATACAGGACGAGACCTAAAGGGGGTTGGTATCCAGAGGAGGGGTACGAGAACAAGTCAAGAAAGTCATGAGAGGGAAACCTGAGGAACATCCTGCTGTGTGAGGGTAATCCTCAAACTTTTTAAATAGCTACTCAATATGTACGTTTTGAACGCCTTAACGCTTTCCTCAGACGGAGCGTTTGTTTACGAGCTTATTAGCGTCTCCTATGTCAAAAATAATTATTCCGTGGAATATTTTCCTTGTAGCTAAACTTTAGTAGGACAAGTCCTTGCAAACGGCAGCTGTATTCTTTAAGCCAAAGCTACGAGCACGTAGTCTTTTTTTCCACTTTCCATGCAAATGTCAGTCTTATCCTGAAAAAACACATCAGATGACTTTTAAATAGTCTCTTAAGCCTATGATTTTATTCTTAGCTTACCCTTAATTCCATTTTAATCCTTTCATGCAACAATTAACCAGGTGAGTGACCTTTTGCACACATCACATTCATAATGCTAACAAAAACAAGTTTTTAAAAGTTTTTTTTACACTTTCAAACGTTTTATAAACTTTCAAACATTTGTTAGGCTAGGTATGTCATATCTATAATGCCAACTAACTGCTATACACGTGGAGGGCTGCCATGTAGGAGTAAAGGTGAGAATATTTCCAAAAGCCAAGAGAGGGCTTAAGCAGTTCCCAGCTAATTAAACTCGACTTGGGTAGGGGAAATTAATGAATTCGCCAGTATTTGTACTATAGACTGTAAAAACGCTGAGGAGATACAAGGCTAATATAATCGAAGGTGAAATAATTACACTGCCCATAAACCCATAGCTTTTGTTTTTATTTTTTGACACTGTGACAATTTTTGCATAGGAGTTATCCAGAGCTTATCCCAGAATTCATGGGGTACAGACAAATGCGTATCCTGGTTGGGCCCAGTTTTATTACATTTTTGTTTATTTGAGGGGACGGTTAAACGATGGCCACCATCGCCTTCGTTTGCAATGGTGTCATGAACATGAAACCTGGACTGCTATGGACTGGGAACGTGTTGTCTTTAGCGACAAATCCAGGTTCCATTTGGGATCTGACAATGTTCAGGTTCGAATATGGAGACCTCGTGGTGAGCTCTTCAATCCTGCCATTGCTGTGGAGCGACACACTGCCCCAACTGCTGGTGTGATAATCTGGTGAGCCATCGCATACGACAGTCGGTCACACCTAGTAGTAATATGAGGGACACTAACAAATCAGCGATAAGTGCAGGACATCTTGTGGCCTTGCGTTGCCTTTCATGGCAGGGCTTCCAACTGGAATTTTTCATGAGGATAATTCAGGCTCAGCTGTGGGCAAATGTGTCATAGAGACATGTCTAGCAGCCAACGATCTCTCACCAAGAGGTACACTTGCCAAAGTAGCCTCTGAGAGCCTTTTTTATAGGGGAGCACTATTGTGGAAGCACTTTTACACGCTCTTGTGGCAAGATCCAGTGTCTAATCAGACCACACCTGTAATCATTTACATATATGCCTGAGAGAGAACTGCCTGCGGAGTTTTTCGGCAATCCAACACTTTTATCTGGGTGATTTATTTATTTATTTTTGTCAATAAGTGTATATCATTTGGAGCAGACAGGACAATGATAACAATACGTAATTAATTTCGAGTGCAGACGTGCATGCAACTTTGAAGAACTTTCCCACAGAAGAGAATGATATCACTCACGTGCAGACCAAAGAAAACTGTACAAGCTTTCAGGGCAAAGAAATTATTAAACGTGTTACAACCGTCCTCCTGTTAGACCTCTATTCTGCTTCCATGGCGTTACATGTAAACATGAAGAGCTACAGGTCTTCCCGTGGCTAAAACAGTAGCAGTGCCAGTTTTAAAGATGGAACAACTCGATTTGATTAAGACGTTAACACTTAGAGAAATATTTTGTTTAACGCAATTGGTTTTATTCTCTTTTACTTAACCAAACAATGTTTTGAGGCAAACTTTTGAGCCTGTGATGTTTTTTGGCATGCAGCTGCATGATACTAATTTGTGGTTAGCCTTGTAGTTCCAGTGCAAATACAAAGAAGCAAAATTTGGCATACCAAACATGTCATGGCTGATCGGCTACATCTGAGTAAAGTGTGTGAATTTCAGTTTTCCCTCTGAATTATTACTGCAAGAAAAGGACGCTTTGAATACGGAGGCCTCAGGTACCTTAATCCCACCTTAGGCTACCTTTTAGCGTTAAATATGGTCTGCATCAATGGAGTGTAAATGGTTCGGTCCTATGTCACAATACCTTTAATGTTTTAAGGCAGGATGTGGATGTCTTTAAGTCCTTAAAATGTCAATGAAAGCTGGTGCTTCAGAGCTTTTTCGTGCTATTTAGTTTTTCGTGGCGTGGGGGTGGGATTGTTTTTTCACAGTTATAATATAACTGTGTAGTGATACATCTTACGCTCAGCTTACACAAAAACAGACCCTCCCTCCATCTAGCCACAAACGTGGAACATGAGTACATAACCAACCGTAGGCTTTTAGACATAAAGCTACTATTCGGAACTCCCTCCTAGGGTTGGACCCGCACCTATACATTACCATTGACTGTGTCGTTTTGTTCAAACAAATTGTATATGGTCTCACACCCAAAACAAATAAGGCCTTGATGTCTAGCTACACATATTTATTTGGCAGGCTCTTTTATCTCAGACTGCTTACAGTTGGGTGTAAACATAGTGAGACAAACTGTACCAGTACAGCTACCATGGTAACTACAAGGTAAAGGTGCGGAAGCAGTCTCCGAGGTCCAGGTAGGCACAGTAACAATGCAACTGCAGTTAAAAAGGAGCAGTCACACAAGTCAAATATTAAGGTTATTTACTGGTGCATCCAATAGAAGACCATTTTAATTTCTGTCACTGCACTGATTTATCTCCCCAGTCAATACATAGACAATTGGTCTGTCTTTTTTCTCTAGAAAACTTGTTGTGACTTAGGGGCACCACTGGTCTGCGCTGCAGGTCACACAGACCCAACCCTTATCCATTTATAGCTGAGAATTGGGAACCTCCGGGAAGGAAGAACACAGACAAACACAGCTGTACTTATAGCTCCAGGGAAGCTTAATGACCACCTGCCCATTTCTGGTCATTACTGGCACTGACCAGAGTAACGATGAGACTCCTTGCCCCCAGCTTGATACCTACCACTGAGCCATTGTGGTTGTATCTTGCATCTAGCGAGGTTGGTTTTCAGTGGTGTTTGTAGTTGGTGGGAAGGAGTCTTGCTGTTGCCCTGGTGATGCACCCAATATTCAAACCAAAGTGTCCTGAACTGCCCAGAGTCGTATCCAGCCTCTGGCGAGATGAGGTTTCAGTGGCGCTTCTAACTTTCGTTTTGGAACCAGAAGTATGGCCTCTCAGCACCATTAAGTTCAGGTTAAAGGTTTCATGGCACTGAAAGTTTGACTTGCACTTCTTGTGCATTACAGAGGCCAGCACACTTATTATAGAGTGGTACTTGAAAGTTTGCGAACCCTTTAGTAAGCGGTAATGTAAAAATGAGTTAGAGTGAGAAACACACGTTAGTTGCCAACTAACTTGGTAGTCGATTTTAGTCGACTAAAGCTAAAGCCCCTATGGATTACTGCTCGAAAGTTCAACTTAAGGATTGGCGCCCTGTCTAGGGTTGTTCCTGCCTTGCCCCCTTTGCTATGGACTGGCTCTCCTGTGACCCTGTAAAGGATTAAGTGGATAAGTGGACAAATGAAAGTTCAACTTTAAAAAGGGAAATATTAATGCAAAGCTGCATGAGTTACAGTGTGTTTCTACGAATTTCCAAGGGTGCCAATAGATATTGCACATATAGCATTCCTTGGTCTTCTTTGATCATCGAGCAGTTGTTGCAACTTTGAGCTGTGTTTTGGGTCATTATCCTTCTGCAGTATGAATCCTCCACAAAGATCCAGTCAAGCATTTACACTTGTGGTCTCAAACATTTGACCCCACTGCATGTTGTAAACTTTATGGATGACACTGTGCAGAACTATGTCAGATTTAAGTGTTTTCTCTGCAGATGCAATGTTTCACTTTTGCATGAGACTAGAAAGTACAGTACAACACTATGGCTTTGTGACTAAGAAAAGTTTTTTAAACTATAATAACTGTTCCTGTGATGATTCCCTCAACAATCAACATCTCTCTCTCTCTCTCTCTCTCTCTCACTCTCTCTCACTCTCTCTCTCTCCCACTCACCCACACACATGCATAGTTCTTGTAAATATTTTCCTTGTGGGCAAACTTGCCAGGCGTAAGCGAAGATGTAAGTGAGAAATCCTCGACAGTTGAACAGCTGTCAGCATTGAATTGTCTCAGTTGTCTTCCATTTACAGCCAGCTACTGTTTTCGAGGATGGGTGGATTTAACAGGGGTGTAGCCTCGCTTGATCACTGATGGAGTAGAAAATAAACCCCCCATCCTAGCCTTCTGTTAAAAGGGAAATACATCAGGGCATGACCTTTAAGGTAGTTCTTAGTCAAAGTAGATAAAATGGCATGTTTAAAGTATACAATGACTAGAGCTGAAAGACATTATCTAAAGGACGGCAAGTGACACATTCTGGACCGAGAAATATTTAATTCCACAGAGGCTTAAAGCTGGCTGCCTCTGTCAAGCTTGAACAACCATCCCTGAATAGCAGGGGAGGATTTAAAACTCCACTTATGTATTAAAAATGACGTATTACCATATTTTACTATAGTGCTGTCACACCTTCACACCGTCACGTGACCATAACGAGCATAATGGCAACCTGAGTCACCCACAGAGGATTAAATGCTGTAAAAGTTTCCCATCATTCAGTAGAACTGATGGAGAAGAGTCTGCATGATTATAATGCAGTCACACTGACTGGAAACAGAAGACTGGAAAACGTCACCAGAGCGCCACTCTGAAAAGGCTGGTCTGTGAGACGGGACAGTATGAGAGCTGATGAGCATCAGTTTGGGAGCTAATTTGACACATTAAGCTACACCCGATGCCTCTGTCCCTTCTTAGCCTGTCTGGCTTCCCAGTCATTTTGTCTCCACTTTTTCTATTGCAGAAGTTTCTGTTCCACCAAAAACCCCTTTCCTGAGAAAATTTAAAAAGATGAAAGGATAAGAACAAGAAAAGGAGACAAAAGAACAAAGTGTTGAGTTACAAGGCTGCCCCTGTGAGAGTGTCCATGAAAGAGTTTGTAATGGGGTAGATAGACGAAAGAGAAAATGAGAGAAAGATTCACAGAGATAGGCAAGAGAATGAGAGAAAAAGACTCGGAGAAAGCGAGAGAGAGAGACGTTTCACAATCAGGCTGGTGCTAACACACAAACACATACACAGTCATTAACATTCACCGACCACATTCTCACGTGATCACTGAGCTAAAGAAGGTAGTCCTGTACCTCCTCACAGGCTTCCCCTTACTCCCCGTGGCATTTCTTTCCCTTGGCATTTGGTTGTCATTCCCTCGTAATCTCTGTCTCCCTCCCACCATTCTCTGTCTCCAGCTGTGCCTCAACTTGCCCCATATGCACTTAGATATTTCAGCCCCAGGGCCTATAGCTCAGATACAGAGAAGAGGTTCAGGGGTTTTCTCGAACGAGTGAAGGTGCCGAACGAAGTTTAAAGACGTACTCACTTCCTTTCGCCCATTCAACCTCAAATGTGGATGTGTGCACGTGCAAAAATGAATATAGTTATATACTAAACGCAGGTACCGTGACTCAGGCATGGACTCAGTCATTCGCTCCATTCCTCACACACTGTTCCATGTCGCTTGTCGGCTCCCGCTCCTGGCCATTCACAGAAAGTCAAAGGCTTTGTCAAGGCTCTAAACCAGCAATTCTCGTTTGCGCGAGCAGCATTTTTACAACCATAGCCTCGGATGCCTACTTGGGTCCTGTCACACACTTCACACACCTGCATGCCTCTGACAAAAGAGACATATTTATAACATGCTGCTTTTTTGCTTAATCTGTGTGAGAAACAGAATTAGAAATAATTCACCACATTCCGTCGCTTCCGGTTCATCGCAGGATATCACGACTGGAATATCAAGTTTATTGCGATGTGAACGGTGCAGGAATAAATCAGACCATCCTATTGCTCTGTTGATGTAGCCAAGACAGGTTTATATTCAGAGAAATTTCCACTGCCATAGCGGAGCAATTATAGTCTGTTATGCATCTATTATGGCAATTATTGAAAATAGAGCTGACATGGAAACTAACATCTGTTCACATGCTAGCATGCGTTCAGACACACTCTCACACAGTAGGTTGAGTTACGCCTGAGGTTAACCTCATGGTCAATTACAGACCTTTGTGTTCTGCCCTGCTGTAGCCTTATTAAATCTGTTTCTTTTTTACCTAATCCAGTGTTCTTCTTCTTAACCAAAATCCCAAACCCTCTCTTTTATCTCCAGCCACTTTCCTAAAGAAACCCACTCACCCTACCTCACTCTCCATCGCCCACATTGCCACCTCTGTTTTCCTTTCCTAAACCCCAAACCCTTCTCTCCTGCATGTGTTTCCAATTTCGGCTCACCACAGTCTGGTCTGGACCTGGACCTGCCTCAATGGAAGCAGCCACTGTGGCAGCCAAGATAAAGGCCAGAGGTCAAGGATCAACAGTTGGTACTGCGGCACTCTGATCGATGGGTCTCCCGTGCCTCCGTACGGCTGAACAGCAGGAATTTGACTCATTTCGCAGCTTGCCGTTCGTGACCGGTCGAGCAACCAAACACAACCACGAGGCGCCTGAAATTAGATTTCAGCGCCGTGTCAGAGGTCGGAGCTCAGGGCACGCCTGAACTCATTCAAGAGCCAGGCTACAAGCTCATCGGTCACAGTGCACTCAAGTAAACAAGTGACAGATTTAAAGATGTTTTGATAGTGAGACGTGTTATCTCAGCACCCACACAAACCACATGCTCGGAAAGTTCAGTAAATGAGAGGTAGCAGCAGGCCATTTACGAGGCTCCGGTTTTAGGAAGGCCTCCATTATGGAAACAGCAGGTTTTCTTTGATTTGTTTGATGGCTGATGAGAACCAGGTTTGACTGTAGGGGAAAGTGAAGAGGACACAGGGGAGGTGGCGTGACTCAACGGCATGCTGCGCATCTTTCTGATGGGTAAACAAGCCTATAATAGATGATCCAGTGCAAATTATCAACCACAGGATTTTATTAGCCTCAACGTTCCTTTGTAGCTCTCTGTTGTTTTCAAATGTATCCAATCACACATAAATAAGGGAAATTCTATAAGCCTGTACTGCTCATTTGCTTTCATATTCACTCCCCAGAAAAAATGAGTCCCCTTGCATGTTTAAGGTGGTAGTAACTTCAGGCTCCTGCAGATGGCATTGGTGTGCAAAGGGATTTATAGATTGAGAAGAGGTGGTACAGTGCCGTGAAGGTCTCGTTTGACGTGTAGAAAATGGGTCGCAAAGCAAATGTCAATGACTGGCCTTTCTCTGTGTGCCAAAGGCCATAGTGTGAAGAACGTAGCTGAATTTGCAGGTGTATCGAAGGTCATACAGGTCTACCAACAGTTGCAAAAATCCCAGTAATTCTCGTATAAAGTTTATAGGTAGTATATAAACCCTGCTTTTTCTGGTCAGGGTCATGCAGGCTTTAGCACCTATCCCTGGAGAACACAGGGCACAAGTATCTTTGTGTCCTGGATGGAATGCCAGTCGATTGCAGGGCCAAGCAGGGACTGCTGTTGCAGTTCTGGGGAATGCCAATCATGTCTGAAGGGACCGCCAGAAACAAATTCCTGGTGTGCTAGCTTATTAGAACACTGTGTGACTGTAATTGAGATATAATGCCATTAGTCATACAAGAACTATACATTTTGTTGACAGTAAAGTTTGGCCTGTAAAACTAACTACATTTATGAAAAAGTTCTAATCATGTTTTGTCCTTGTAGGAGAACTTATTAAGCCAGTTGTTTGTCCATCTCAATCTCTAAGTAATGAACCTTCTTAATAAACAGAGGTCTCAAGGTGTAAGGAGAGCTCTCTCTACAGTGGGTGTTCTTAATTTCAGTGCCTTGTTTTTCACTCTGAGACCCTGTGGCTTTGCTGGTTTAGATTTTTCCGTTGCAATATAGTGAATCACACGTTCTACTTGCGTAAATATCCTCCATATGTCGCCTAGTTTGTTTTAGTGAAGCATTTGCGCAGAGTGAGTTTCTCATGGCCGGACAGTCATTAGAGATTTGCTTATTGCATGGGACTCGGCTTGGGTCTAAACATTGCATGCAAAATTGTTTCAACATCTTTGGAGGGAAGAAAGGCTTTTTCATCGGCACTGCGTTTGACACATGCCCGGCCGGTTCACTACGATTCAGTGGGCTTCTTCTGCAAGTCGTGTCACGTTTAAAACTGTTAAATGTGCCTCGTGTGTCGCAGTGCAAGATCTCAATTCATTGTTTGGTTTCGGTCAAGTGATCTGTGGCAAGCGCTGCACATGGTCTCCGTTTTGTGAATCTTTCCAAAGAATGTTCTTGCACGTCAGGTCCACCGTGGTACAATGCTTTTTTAAAGCACTGACTCATCCCGCTTAAGATTTTCCAGTCAGATCTCATTGTCCAGAGCAGGTAAAGCTCGCCCCTCAGAGAAGCCGATAGCGCTGACGAGCCTGCTCCCTTGTCATCGTGTGAGTCCAGCCTCTTAAGCGAATCCAGGGTGAATTTCTGACTTGGTCCGGTGTGCGGGTGTGCGATAACGATCTGCTTGCTCCTCTTATGCAATTCTATCGGACCGAATGAATTAACTCGCTGCCAGTATTTACTCAAAGGAAACACAAGGCAGCAGATTTGGGCTGATATGCCCAGAATAGCAAGGACTTGATGTATTATCCTAAAAATGTTGCCAAACAGCAAGCCCTGATTAATTTCTGTGGATATAAAATTCCTCCCCCCCAAACACACACACACACACACGCTCTAATGGTAGTGTAAGATGTAAATGCTTCTGACCAGACAACATCCTGCAGGATGGAGTTTCAGCGGTCAGCTTTGTGTTTAAACCGCCCGGGCAATTAGCAAGGGATAGACTTACAGTGCATCCATCGTACAAAGGGATAAAGAGAAGAGAGCGAGCGTTCTTCAGCCCTCCATTGGCCCTCTCCATCTGGCTGTGCTGTGAGACAGGGTGTGTGTGAGAGAGACAGTGGAATGTGTGTGTACACGTTTGTTTGTTTTCGCTTGTGTAGGATGTGGGATCGTTACTGTGTGACTGATGAGTGCACGTGTGTATTCTACGCCACTGCGCTCTTTGTTCATGCATATAACCGCGGTATTGATTTTCATTCATGCGAGTGTGTGTGTGTGTGTGTGTGTGTGTGTGTGTGTGTGTGTGTGTGTGTGTGTGTGTGTGTGAACGTGTGTGGTATGAGGAAGAGACAGGGAGCTTAAGCGAGCATCAGGCTAATTAAGGGATTTTCAGGAGACCCATCTCGGCTTTGTGGTTTAGTGTTTAAGCTGAATGCATATCTGCTGACGTTCAGCCTAATCCTGCTAACCCCGATTGTTTAACAGCAGACTTACTTTACACCTTACTGTACCAACAGACGATTGGAAGGTTAGCTGGAAAGGTCTGGAACTGTAAACCTGTTTATAGGTGTAGCTATACGAACAGTCCATTTACTGAAATATGTCAGACTGTAGTCCCATCCTTAAAAAATAGTATTCAGTTCTTAGAGATTTGCAGGGATTATGTTCTGATCTGTTTAAAGGCATTACTACAGTAGTACCCAAAAGTTGTGGGTTAATGGCCTTGCTCAAGGACCTAGCAGTGGCAGCTTAGCAGAGGTGGGGTTTGAACCCTGAACCTTCTGCTCTATAGTCCAGTACCTTAACCACTAGGCCACCACAGTCCCACCAACTCGCTTTCCTTCTAAATCTCAATCAAACAATCTTAATATTCTAATTGTCAGATAATCGTTAATTATTACATAGCATTGAATACACAATACAACACAGTACAACTTTTATTTCCTAATTTTTGGGTTGGGTTTTACTAACTCTTCATGTCAATAGACAGCATGTTAAACGTGGTTAAGCTTGTATGCTGCTACAGCACATCCTGTATGAACGCGAAAAGCACGTGACGTAAATCAAACAACCGCGGAAAATGATCTCAGGATAAGAAAATGATCTCCATCAGCTCCCAGAATCACAGTCAGGCGATTAGCTAATCACCGCGGCAGAGCCGGTGAACAGCAGCCCCCCCCCCCCCCGTCCCGTGTAGGAGTATGACTGTTGGTGCACCCTCCACCTCATTATTTCTTTAAGCTGCGCTTTCATGTGGCTCTGACCTCCAGTGTTTATCCAGTTTGTGGGTTTAGTGATGCATTTCTTTGAACAAGCTGGATTGATTTGTGCTCGATGGAAGTGCCCGTAACACGTGACTCGCAATTTAATTTCCCATCCGTCTCAAAGACGCCACAATACTTTACCCCTGCCCCCCACATTGTGGAATATTGTCTGCTTTTAATTGCTGAGGCTGCACTCTCTCATTGTTGTCTATTTGTATGCATTTATCCATAGTTTATCTAAACTGGTGGTTTGTTGGTTTAGACAGTTTCACTTCATCATTAAGAAAAGTGTTGCTAATTGCCTAATTGATTGCCAAAAGCAGCTGGACAATTATGCAGTATAATTTATTATACAGTGCAAGAAAAGCACTGTATGTTGTTCTCCCTTTTCTTATTCTTACATACAGTTCTGTGATACAGTCCGAAGCGCTTACCGTACAGACACGGTTCAAACTCCGTTTCATGGATAATCGCACAAATCCGCATGTGACCAAAAGTACTGGGCCACATTCATGAGGCCAAAAGTACTGAGGCACAAACCCACATGTGACCAAAATTACTGGGACACAAACCCACATGTGACCAAAGTTACTGGGACACAAACCCACATGTGATCAAAAGTATCGAGGCACAAACCCACGAGGCCAAAAATATTGAAACACAAACGCACCAGACCAAAAGTACTGGGACACAAACCCTCATGTTACCAAAATCATTGAGGCACAATCCCACAAGGTACTGGGATAGAAAGCCACCTGTGACCAAAAGTATTGAGGCCCAAGCCCACGAGGTCAAAAGTATTGGGACACTAACCCACACGTGACCAAAAGCATTGAGGCACAAACCCACAATTCCAAAAGTATTGAGTCACAAACCCATATGTGATCAGAAGTATTGAGGCACAAACCCACGAGGCCAAAAGTATTGAGGTACAAACCCACATGTGATCAAAAGTATTGAGGCACAAACCCACGAGGTCAGAAGTACTGGGACACTAACCCACATTCTTTTTACATGCCACATTTCAAGCACTGTTGTAGTTCCTTCAGGAAATGCAGATCTAGTTATTATTATTATTATTATTATTATTATTATTATTATTATTATTATTATAGTATCTATTTTATTAACCCCGCCTAGTAAATCATGTGACTATAGTTAGTGTAAATAGCATGGTGTTGTGTGCTGAAGTTTGTACGTACACTTAGTGTAAGTATCATCTGTAGGTGTATTTGTATTTACACTTAGTGTAAATAGTGTGATGTTACTATGTACACCTAGTACAAATAGTACGGTGCTGGTATTTACACTGAGTGCGCAGCAACTGCCTTATTACTGTGTTATTAAGCCATGAGGAAACTTTTCTTGAAGACTTTCCAGTTCATTAAGAAGTCTAGTAATGGAATTCATAAATCTTTAGACATAGTGTTACTGTGAGCAAAGCAGACAGCTTCTGTTGTGTATAGTATGGAAGTGCTTATCTGGGATGCAGAGGTGGAGAGCTTCAAGAGTGGAGAGTCCTGAAACTAAATAGATCAGAAGCTTTCCATTTAGCGTCAGAGGTCTCGAGTGTGTAAACAAGGGTGTAGAGATGGAAAAGCTCAGCTAGCTAAGGGCAAGCATGGAAAAACAATCATTTATTGACTTTGTTTAACGTACCACCAACACCTGGGGCGTTACCCCTTATCGGAATCAATCCTGTGACGCCATAGGTGTAAGTCAAAAGCCTGAGGCTCAAACTACTCTACAGCCGCCCAACCAGTCAGCCAGGGTTAGCAAATAGCTATGAATGAAAGCCTCTTTTCAATTAATGTCATGTTGTTGTGTCCAGTAGTTACCTAAGCCTGTCAATGGTCCTGGTAATAGGCTATGCAATATATGATTATATGCTCATTGACAAAAAAAATAAGGCAGTGGAGTTGTTGGATCGAAAGAAACATTATAAGTATGAATGTAATGATCATATGTCAGTGATTACAATATTAGAGTGACAGGTTAAGTTTATTGATACGAGGCTCTAGTTACCCTGTTAGACCACCTCTTGCCGGATACAAGATGAGATACTGTTGAGCACGGAAGCATACAGGTTCTGTAGGGCATCCTGTGGCACATTTACCCACAGACATTGCAGCTGGGTCTGTAGATCCTGCATACCCATAGGTTGCCGAAACTGGTGTCCCAGCTTGATTGGTGATAAATCTGGCAACCTGGCAGTCCAAGGAAGTGTTGAAATCTGGCAAAGATATTCCTGGAAAACCCTAGCTGTGTGTGGGCGAGCATTATCCTGCTGAAAAATGCCAGTTGGAAGCCCTGCCTTGAAAGGCAACGTGTGTACATATTGCTGAGCTGTTAGTGTCCCTCGTATCACTACTAGAGATGACCGCCTGTCGTATGCGATGGCTCCCCAGATCATCACATCAGCAGTTGGGGCAGTGTGTCGCTCCACAGCAAGGGCAGGATTGAAGCGCTCACCACGAGGTTTCCATACTCGAACCTGACCGTCATCGGATCCAAAACAGAACCTGAATTTGTCGCTAAAGGCGATACGGTTTCAGTCTGTAGCAGTCCAGGTTTCTCGTTCACGAAACCACTGCAAACTAAGGCAATGGTGGCTGGCTGTCAGTGGCAGAACACGTAACGGGCGCCATGACAACAAATTTCCTTCTGCTAAGCACCTGGAAATGGTCCGTGCAGAGACAGGGGTGTGTACTGAAGGTGCCCCCTGTGTCTGGATGGTGAATAACAAAACTGTAGGAGCTGCCCGTGCTTGTCGGCAGATCAAATGATCCTCTCTACTGGTGGTCTGTCTGGGCCGTCCGAAGCCTGTTCACCATGTGTGTGTGCCCCCATAAAACCACTGCTCCCAGAACCTCCTAACAGCTAGATCAAAGCGACCCAGGAACGTCCATCCTGCTTCTGTTAGTCCAACGATGCGCCTCCTCTCAAAGTCTGTACACCGGACAAAATGTCTTCGAGTGCATCCATTGAACAATCTCTCATTAAGAGGTACACTACCCAAAAGTAGCCTCTGAGAGCCTTTTTATATGGCAGCACCATAGAGGATGCACTTTTACGCCCTCTTGTGGTACGACCCAGTATCTACTCAGACCCCACCTGTAATCATTTATATATCTGTCTGAGACAGAACTACATGCCGAGGGCCCACATTTCTATCTGGGTGCCTTATTTTTGTACTTATCTCACAAATATTGTTATTGTCGGTCCGTACATCTGTGCTCCAGTCTGGACAGCGCTGCTTTAAGAGGCAGAGCTTTTTTTTTGTGAGACAAAGACTTGTCTCATTTAGGAGGCAACAATGAGCACACGATTTTAAGAGTAAGCGCAGTGCATTCACCTCCTGGTTTAATTACACTAATTACTGGATGGATTGAGATATTTTAGTCCTCACCATTCATCTCGTCAGAGGCAGACAAGAAGAAAACGAATAAACTGACAGCTATGATTGCTAGCAGTTAGCTAAACCATAAAACATCTTTTTTTCTGTTGGTTTTAAAGTTGAAGGCTAAATTACAGAAGCTTAAAAGCTTCACCGCAGTATGTACTGTTTCCGTCAACTAACTGCCACTCAACTGGGAGCTGCTGCTGCGCTTTCAGTCACATGACATCACATCTGTCTAGTCATTTTCGGCTGGTAATTATGAGTTTGACAAAGAGGGGAATGTTTTTTACAAGTTGGAAACTTGTGATTACTGTAATTCGGACTGGACAAATTTGAAAACGGAATCTCGTGAATTCTTCCCGGATAAGGCAATCCCGTGATTCTGTGAACCAGATTACAGTCCTACAGCTGTGGCCTCAATAGAAGGTAGGTCCAGAAGTTGGTTTCTAAGAAGAGAACACACTGATCATGGGGAGGCTATTCCGAAATTCACATGCCGCAGGTCGGCCAGTCCGTTGCAAAGCTGGGTATGGGTTGCTGTTGCGGGTTGAAACCTCTGTCTGAGCGCCCTTATTGAGCCCCAATGAATTCCTGGAAAGCAAGGTCGACCCTTCTACAGTCTGAAGAACCTAAACAGGGTTTTGGAAGGGGAGCAGCCAAGAAACCACTTTTTTGTGGAGGTCACACTTACTACTGACTTTTACCTGGAGAAAACTTGTGTACACATTTCATGTATTTTCTATCTATGATCTGTGTCTAGGCATTTAGCAGACGTCCTTCCTTGGGGGTCCTTGGGGGTCTGGGAGTAGCCGTTTTGGTTCGAGTTGCCTTTTTATAACCATTACAATTGAAATATACTACACCCTGTAGTGCAGTACCATCCTAGAGGGTGTAGTAACAGGATCTGTTCCAGAACTGCTTTTATACAACCAAAGGATTTGATACTAATAATTCAGTAATGTAAATTACATTTCAGTTTTTTGTATCCTCGGCTTTTCGAAACCTCTTCCGCATTACTGCTCACCTTTGTACAATTCCAGGTTATTCACCAGAAAGTACTGGTATCTGCTTAAACGTCAATAAACCAGACCAGCAGTGGGGTTTGAAAATTGTAGTAACACCAGATTCACACATGACTGGACGTCTTTGAGTACTCTGAATGCAAAATATGTCACGCTGGCAGATACCCAACTTATCATGTTTGTTTAGCTTGTTGTGCTGAATCTGGAGTTTTGCTCCATGCTCTCGGGCTTTACGTAAAAACCCCTGTCCTGGCTTGAATGTTACAGGTCAGTCTTGGAGGTATATGATATACGATACGAGAATTTGTTGCTCCGCAGACAGGGAGATGGATGAGACGATAATAAAAAGTGACTTGCTGAGGATCTGGCTACTCTCAGAGCACATAGCATGAAATGGCCCAAAGAAAGAACTTGTTCAAACACGTTTAGCATTTCACATTTGTAACTCGGGCTTGTTGTATAATAATGAAATAAATCATTCGTTTGAGAGATTAACTTTATAGCCTTAGTGAAATGTGGGAGTGGCAATCTGGCACAGATTCAGAATCGCTTATGTACGTTCTCACTGCTAAACAGTATAGAAAAATGTTCAGGATTCCAATTAGTGTTGTCAGCGCCACGGAGGGGCACCCCACAGACCCTGCATCAAGACTTGAGAAACTGGACCACGCTGGCAAGGCTGGACAACGACATAGACCAGTGGTTCGCAACCTTTTTTCCTTGGAGCCCCCCTACGACTAAGCTGCACCCCCACTAACCTGGACGGGGTGCCAGTCCGGTGCAGGGCTGCTTAGGGGTCGCTGCCTGCAATGGGTCACTTCAGAAACAGCCAGTTAGAATGGAGTACCAGTTAACTCGAGTCTTTGTGAGGGAATCATTTAGCAGAAAGAAGAACAGTTCAGTTTTGCCATTGCTCGTGCAAAATTAGTAATAGGGTTCCTTTACAGGATTAATGAATTAATGAAATTCCTGAGGTTAATTATCCCAAAGCAATTACTGCGTGCGCAGAACACGTCTTTGGTATTTGGTCATGGTATGTCATTTAAAACACAGCTTATGTCTGCTTTTAAATGTTAAACTCGATCCTATTCTTCACTCGGAGCGATCATTCACACATTACTGCATTACCCACATGGAAACCAGTATCATTTTCTCTGATTGCAGCGAGACCAAAACGCCAGCCATCTGCCCCGGAGAAACTCAGTTATGAGTCGTAATGAGCATGGGAACACAGATCCAGTTTCAGAGCGCACTAGGTGAATTCCTGTCCGGTGAGTCTCAGTGCTTCGTGGTGTAATAACAGACTAGATACAGTCTGGATTACGTAATGTGATTAGAAACATCAACTTGTAATCGCCCTCTGCTTTACGGGGTGCTTTGCTTTTTTATTACATTACAGACTATTAATCTTTTAGGAGCTGAGTGTGCTCATAAACGTCTTAATAGGCATTACTATAAATGTCACTAAATAAAATTATCAGCTGAATCTTAATACTCGCACATTGTTTTAAAATGAAACTGTATCCACTGGTCTACAATAAAACAGCAAAATAAAACCCCTGGTTTGGCAGTACTGACCCAGTGCCATGAGTAATTCTGCATTTACGTTTATATTAATGTCATCCTGCAGCCATACTAATCCAACTGATACCATCTTACAATCCAAGTGCTGTGGGTTAAGGGCCTTGCTCAAGGACCCAACAGTGGCATCTTGGCAGGGGTAGGACTTATCACTAAGCCACCACAATCCACTGAACCTGAACCTCAGAAGGCCCCTGGCATGGCAGAAACGAGGCCAGAACATACAACACTCCAGTGCCCGGTTACATCAAACACCTAAAGTAAAATTTTCCTTTAAGTTGTCCCTTAAACTTCTCTTAAACGTAAGTGTGTTGCAGAAAAATTGCTAAGTGTTATTTAAGACCTTTCTTAAATTGTAAACCCTTAAATGTTCCTTTAAGTATTGATTGTCCTGTAAGTAATTCAATTTTAATTAATTAAAATTAAAAAAGTGTTGCATAAAGCTCCTTAACGGTAAATTGCCTTCGCATTTTTTAAGGGACGCAAAACCTTATCTTAACTCTCAAAAGATGAAGAGTATGGAGGTTTTTGAAGATGAAGATGAGGAGTTTTCCTTCCTCTTTAAAATAAACAGAAAATACTAAATAAAATTGTAATAAGCATATTATTATTATTATTATTATTATTGTCGTCATTATATACCTTTTGATTTTTGTGTTTGGGTTTCTTTTCTCGTTTCTCCTCTATTTTCCACTTTGGTTTAAAAACCATTAAGGCAGATCTGAAACAGTTGTGTTAAGTTCAAGTTTTTTTTCTTTCCTCCGATGAGTTTTTGTCATGGAAACAGTGGAATATTATGACAGCAAAACCTCAATCACTGCAGTAAATCCTGTGGTGTCCTAGCAGTTAAGGTACTGGACTATGGACCAGAAGGTCCAGGGTTCAAATCTCACTTCTGCCAAGCTGCCACTGTCAGGTCCTTGAGCAAAACCATTAAGCTACAATTGCTTGGATTGTAAGGTTGCAGCAGTTGTAAGTCGCTCTGGATATGGACGTCTGCTAAATAATGTAAATCCCTTACAGAAGCCAGCAGTGACAAAACTTCTTCCCATCCGAAAACCCAAACTGCAACTCAGCACCTCACCTTGCCAGAGGTGTGGTATGAGCCAGGCTGGATTACTGCACTGCAACCCACTGCTGTACCACTGAGCAACTCTGGCCCACTATGTTCTGTATGGGTAAAACCCATGTTTCCCAAGTCTTTGTAAGTTCTGCTCCATTCTGGAGGAACTGCACGGCCAGTGCTGTACTGCTTGTCTTATGTGCTTTGCATTTGAACTTTTGTAAAGCGTATAATTCTCAAAGCTGTAGCTGGCTAGCTCCGTTAACCTCCTGTGTCACATTTACCAAACAGTTCTCTGAAAGTAGATACGCTAACTACATGATTGATTTGTTTTTCACATAATACAATACAGTGAACTGATTTTGAATCTAATGCAGTCTGACTCTATAATTATTTCAGTGCACAGAAGAAAAATACTTTAAGATTGGCTCTGTTTCTGTCATCAAATGTCCTTTTTGTGATTTAGTTTAAACGGTAGTTAATTCAGTGTGGAGGGATAATAAAACCACAGTTACGCAAAACGTTTAATCACGTTACAGTCAACATTTTAAGCAATTATGAGGTTACAAGATGACATTATTGATTATGACTTTAGTTACACAATCAGCAACAGATTTCTGTCGAGTGTGGAGAGAGTGTGTGAGTGTGTGTTTGGGCTGCATGTTAAAACGTCTGATTTACCAGCTCAGCTTCCTGCATACTCTGGTTCTTTGTCAGACCAGTGCTTCTTCTTTCTTTCTTTTAACTGAGGCATAACAGTCAGCAGAATTAGGAGGCAGGACCACCCAACCTTCATGCTGCATGCTCAGTCCAGGGTTTGATCTCAGGCTATCAGGAACTTTCCAGTAGCTACCTCGTACCTTTGAGTTTTCCGTTATTTTCCCATTTCCCTCAACAGGTGACATGACCCTCCCAAGGGGCCACTTTCCACTCCACACATGTCAGAGTATCGTCGCCCTCCTGTGGATCAAGATTGAAAATGCACCAGTAAGGGAACGAAAGGGTGAGTGGGATTCCCCCCAAAATAAATTCTTTCATTGAATCTTGGTTTGTTTCAGAGGACACAGCTCTTCTAATTTTAGATCATTAAACGTTTTCGCATGTATAAGAATTTGAACTGAGCAGGACAGAAGACAGAAAACAGATGGAGTGAAAATACAGGGCAAAGAAAAGTGTCTCTAAGGGTTGGTGATTTTTAAACAGAAGACTTTTTAGATATGGCCAAGTTCTGGGACATGACAACAAAATATATGTTTAGAGGAAACACACTCTCAGTGGCTGCTCCGGGTTCCGTAAACACGAGAATAAAGGACAGATGTCATAAATAATGTTCAACCAGACAGTCCGGAGACATTCTACTCACCTGTCAGTCATGATTAGGGTTTGTGTTTGGATGTTTGTTATTTTTTTATTTATACCACGCTTGCTGAGCCTATCCTAAATTCACTTGGTGCAGGAGGTGCTCAAATGGCTCTGCTCTGATGGGTGTGAATCCACCACAGCTGTCAGTACTCTGGCGAGACGGAACACCACTGAAGGTGAAACAAGAGCCTCCTGGGATGGCAGTAACATGACAGCAGTGGCACTTTTATTATATTATTTGAACCGCTACTGAAACTCGATCCCTGGTCCTTGTGGTGGTGGGCTAGGAAATTGGTTCCCAATTTTTTTTCTTTGGACCCCCTCAGGAGTATGTAAGAAAAGCTGTGCCTTCCCAGCCCACACACACAGACCAAAAGAATAAAGTCATTTATTACAATTCTTTATTGGCAAAAAATGACATAAATTATAGTTTTTTCCCCTTCTCTTGGGTTTCTTTTATGGCTTTTTCCATTTTTTGCCTTTTTGCTCCTTTTTTCTTTTCAAGACAGCTAAAAAATGTAGCTGAAGTCAAACATAAGCTGGGCATTTTTCTTTTGACTTCCCAGCAGAGTAGACCTGTGAACACACATCCGTACAAAAGTGTAACGAGTGATTAATCAGCACCTGTACATATAACTATTTTTATTCACTCTTTTTATTTCAATGAGTTTGTTATTTTACATTTTTTAACATGTGCCAATTGTATTTTGACAAACTCTGAGCACCTCAGAGCAGACAAGCCTCACACACCGCCTCTGATGCTTGGCGCCCCCTGAGGGAGGAACGGACCCAAGGATGGGAACCATAGGGCTAGGGTGTTAGACTTCTTTGGTACCCAAACGGCAATATTTATTGATGTTTTATTTTATTATTTTGTTCACCATTTGTTGATGATCAGTAAAGTTATGGATTTTTTTTCTGAATGTGTTGCATAAGTCGTGATTTTTTGAAAAAGAATGAATTCATGAATGGTTAATGAAGTTAAATATTTTGAAAATACCACAGTAATGCTAAAAATAGCATAATCTCTACAGAAAGTGGCTGTGTTCCAATTCCAGTTGCATTTTTCCACACTAAACAACATGCCGAATTAATTTTAACACATTATTTAGCACATATATTTCTGCATAAATATGACCTAAAACATAATCAGATTTTCACAAGTCCTAAAACTAGATAAAGAGAACCCAGTCAAACAAAGGAGACAAAACTATGATACTTGGACATTTATTTATTTTGGGAAATGATCCAGTATTTCATATCTGGCACATGTATGTGACTGTCCAGGATTAGAAGGGAATCTGAAGGTGAAGTTTGAGTCACGTGTTTAAATCAATGGGACGACAATGAGGTGTGAGAGGATTTTGTTTAAAGAACAGTGATCTATCAAAGTCTGATTTTCACAACATCTTCATGCAAGTGAATCATGACATGAACAAATTCGATTTCGGAGGAACTTTAGGACATTTTAGATCCAACTTAATCAGAAATATCAAAAACTCTAAAGGGATCAACAAACTTTCAACCACCACCATAGTACATTAGAATAGAGTGTAGATTTCAAACACAGTTCATATGAAGAGCTTGCTCTCATCTTCAGGTTACCAGTTATTGTCAGTGTGGAGAAAACAATAAACAATGCCCAGGAAATGTATTTAAAGTTTGATTTCACTCAGAAAAGTACTGGTTTTGGCTCGCAGAGGATGGAAACCCAGGTCATGCCGTGAGTAAACTGTTCCAGGATGCTTGACATTTCAAACAGAGGAAAGTAACTGTCCACGCAAAGAGAGGGGAAAAAAGAAGCACACACTCAAGTGGACAGACGCTCATGATACAAACAAGTGGTGCAATCTAGAGTCCACTAGGCTTTGAGTGTACGCTCTTAATCACATACAGTCTGTATGCATACTGGCCTTTGCTAGGGTTAAACAGACTCAATGAGATAAACAATTATAAAGTTACAGCACACGTCAGTTCTTACAGCACTACATGGCCACTTCCTAGTACCGGGTTGGATTTTTTTGCCTTCAGGACTCTTAATTCTTCGTGGCATAGAACAAGGTTCTGGAAACGTTCCTCAAGAGATTTTGGTCCATATTGACACGATAGCAGCATCACTGCAGATTTGTCGGCTGCACATCCTTAATGCGAATCCCAAAGGTCCCACAGGATTGAGATCTGGTTTGTTTGGAGGCCGTTTGAGTTACAGTGAGCTCACTGTCATGTTCAGTTTGAAATGATTTGAGCTTTGGAGCGTTATCCTGCTGGAAGTAGCCATTAGAAGATTAGAAGTACACTGTGCTCATAAAGGGACGCACATGGTCAGCAACTGTACTCTTAGACTGTGGGTCCCTTTTTGAGTCTTGGTCCTCCCAAGGTTTCTTCTTGAAATGTTTAGGGAGTTTTTCCTTTCCACTGTCACCCTAGGCTTGCTCAATCTGGGATTGGCCCTAGATATTAGAAGATAATCTAAGATTGTTAAGCAGCTTTGAGACAATGCTCCGCTGAAAAAAGTGCTCTACCTTGACTTGACTTGACTGTTTATGACTGGTGTTCCATTTTTACCAAACATTCGACCATTTGTTTGCAGGTTCTTATCACGATGCATGTGTTGTGGGTGAAATCTAAACCACGTGTGAAAACTGGAGATTTGCGAATGAGAGCGAGAGAATAAGAGCGTGTCAGATTTACTGAGTGTTGCAGCGAGAATCAGGCTGCTTTTATTAATCTGTGAATTTTCACAGATGACGCAAAGAAACTTGACTCCCTCCTCTCTCTCTCCCCGTCTCTCTGTATTCGTGTCTCTCCTCTCATCCTTCAGTCCATCTCTCCTGATGCCTCCGTCTCTGTGGGTGAGAGACGACAGCACATCACAGGTAAGACCTTCCTTTCTTTTTCCTTTTTTGTCTTCCACACCATCCGCATCCTCCACACTGCTTGTTCGGAATCTGATACTGAGATGTTTTAGGTTTTTTTTCCGCTAAACCTACATGCATGCATCTCACCAGCGTGTAATCATTCATAACGTACCTCCCGGTTCGACTAACAGGACAGGAATGTGTGGCATAGGATTAAGCTGTCTGTCTGCCTGTGATCGAGGTGTTATTTATTACACATCTCTTATTCACTGAGCTCTTGAGGAGGCTAAAGTGAGTCAGCGGCAAGTTCCTCGAGTGTGCCTGACTGATGACAGATCGCTCAAAGAGCTGAGATTAAAACACCTGAGAGTCAAAGTGCAGCTATTCTGGCACGCACAGAACCCGGTGTACACGGGACGTCTGGGACAGGTGGGGTGGTGACGTCAGAGGTGAGGACGAAGTATGCAGGCAGATTTGCCTATTCTTTATATTTTTGTGATCTCAGTGGTTAAGCCCATGTGCTACTGATAAGGTTCAAATCGCAGCGCTGAAACTTTTACGCCCTTGAGAAACACCTGTAACCATCATCCGACTGTTTCCACTCTACGTCGCTTTGAATGGAAGCCTGTGTCAGATGAATGGAGGTAAATTACATGGCTGTGAATGAAAGGAAGGTGCAGCCAGAACCATGAGCAGGTTGGTGTGGATCAGGGCAGTTAAGCTCACTCTCAACAAAGACCACGTACAATCAAGCCGAAGCAGAAGGGGACTGAAATGAGGAGCATCTTAGTGTGTGGGCTGCAACTGGTCCTGGAACACTAGCTCGGAGAATTTAACGCCACTTCTGGACATGGTTAACATAAGGCTTCTTTTTTGCACAGTAACGTTTTAAGAGGTATTTGTGAATGGAACTCTGTATTGTAGAGCTTGACAGCGGTTTGCCAAAGTAATCCTTTAACCTTAACAGGGGTTAAAAAAGAAGAGGTTGGTCTCCACTGCTTGATAGTATAAGCCTTATAGCTCCAGTGCAATGTTAAACCATACATGGGTTGGATAATCGTACATTTGGGGTAAAGAGTAAAGTCTAAATATCAGGAAATAAAACAAGAGGGAATATGCGGATTATATAGTAATAAATAGTAGGAGTTTAGCAGGGTGAGGGGAGCAGATCTGCTTAAGGAGTTCAAACAACAGACGACTGCACTCAGATTAACTCAGATTACACCCGGGGACGAATAAAGCGCAGGGGGAGGGACCCAAAGAGAGAGATCTTCCAGTTCTTTCATCAGTCTAAGGTCGTATTCTAACACTGAGGTGTTTCAAAACAGAAATATTGTGCGCATCATAAATGCATGTTTGTTACCCTGCACCTATATGGTGGATGTACTTGATTAAATGGTCAATTTATTTTAAAACAAAGGTAGCTGTACCTCATAAACTCTGTGCTCTTTGTTTTGTAACCTTCACAATTCAAGCCCAGCCTGGGGTTCGGAACCTCAGGAAGTGGTTCTTACTGCTGGCTCCAGATGTGAATTAGGCTCTGGGTGCCTTGTGACTTTGACAAGGAAAAGCAGGGGTTAAAACAGAGCGGAGAAGTAGTGGTTTAGTGACACGTTAACATTTTGAAAGTTTGTTATTTCATCTTGATGTCCAGTCTCATTTGGATGACGATCAGTTCCCTACTTGATGCAGGATTCTCTCAGTTGTAACTAACTTATTGGTCTCAGGGAATTGTTGCTTGCCACGGTCATTGGTTTGCTTATTTAGAGTCCGAATCTGTTGTAAAAAGCCGCTACACATGAGGGAATTCCAAATGATCCTTATTTAATATATAGTGCTCTAAATAAGATGTGCATTGGTTTCACGCTGCATTTTTATAGTGAGGATGAAGAATTGAACGTTAGATTAGAAGCAGAAAACATACAGTACTGTCTTAGGCCACCATTAAATTAGATATACTGTATTAGCAATAGTATAATGACCATATATAATTATTTCTCTGTCTCTTTATTAGAATACAACCTGAAAATACAGGCAATTTTTATGCAGTATTAAAGTATTTAATGTGAGATCCCCTTACACTTGAGCAAGAGCAGCATCTGACGCTTCTACTGTCTGAAGAAGTTTGATCAGCAATGGTCTTTTTGGAAGGGTAGCGGCCAAGAAACCACTTTTTCAGAAGGGGAACAGGGTGAAAAGGGTAAGCTATGCTAAAGCTCACAAGATTGGAATGAAGATCAGTGGAAAAGAGGATTATGGAGTGATGAACCCAAAATCTTTTGCTCCAGTAGACGACAATATGTTATATGTGGTCATTATACCATTGCGAAAACAACAAATCTAGTGGTGGCCTAAGACTTTTGCGATTATCCACTGCTATGGCCTGATGTATGACATCTGTATGCCCAAGAAAAGCAGGATTTAAGTGTGAAAAAACGTTTGACGTGATTGATGTTTCACTGGAGTGTAACAATGATCAATTTCTTTATTCTATTTCAGACTGTGTTCTTGTTTTGTGTTTGCGTTCCCAATTCCCACGTGAACTCACAGAGTTAATGTTTACCCATAGACAACTCAGCCTTTTAAAGAAATTTAACTTCTACCTTATTTTAAGTTCCTGACCCTTTCCTATCTGCTTGAATTGTTTTTTTTAATCTATTTACTGCACCTTTAATTTTACCATTTGCTCACAGTTCCCATGATGGTCCTTCCAAAAGCATAAAGCATTGCTTCATCATTACCTAATTTTGGCTCCACCCCTACAAAGCACGTAAGTCAGAGATGAATAATTAGGGCTTGTCCTCCCTGCTTGTCCTCTCACATTTATGCAGGCAGTGTGTTCTCTCTTCTCTTCATATAAGGGATTAAAACTCAATCCATCCAGTCATAAATCTCACACTAACCAATCAGCAGCAGAAATACTAATCCTACACACACACACACACACACACACACACACACACTGTTTAAGATCTATGAAGGTATTAACATAATAATCAAGACAACACAACGTTACACTAAATATAACCGAACCACCTTCGCAGATCAAAGCGTTTCCTCACCCAGTGTGCGTTCCCATAATCACAGCCTCCGAGTGAAAGAGGTCAGACGTCATGATTGGATGATTGTGGATTGTTAGGACAGATTTGAGTGGGAGCGGTTTTTGATCACAGAGTGTCAGAATGTTAGGTATCTTCCTGTTTTCTATCACATGTTTTTAAAATGTCCAGACGCAGATCCACCAACGAGCTCAAAACATGACCAACTGGTCCACAACAAACAGGTGATGATAATCGTGGTTGGTACAGAAGCAGCAACCAGGAAAGGCTGAGTCTTTGAGGAGCAAAGATGGGCAGAGGATCTCCAGAAAATGATTGAAATCTTTAAAAACAATGTTCCTCAAAGAACGATTGGAAGGGATTTATGTATTTCTCCCTCTACAGGGCATAATGTCATTAAACGATTCAGAATCTGGAGGAATTTCCTAAAAAGCCTAAACTGAAGAGGGGTGATCTCCGCTCCCTCAGACGGCACTCCATCAGGAACCATCATTCATCAATAGCTGATAGAACCACATGGGCAAGGGATTCCTTTATCAAACCTTTATCAAGCTCTACCATACAGAGTTACATTCACAGATACCACTTAAAACGTTACTGTGCTAAAAAGAAGCCTTATGTTATAACCATGTCCTGAAGCGGCATCGGCTTCTCTGGGCTCGGAGGCATTTGGGATGGACCATCATACAGTGGGAACGGGGATTGTGCTCAGACCCATCAGTATAACCCATCAAAAAGGTAAAGGTAAAGGCCATTTACACTTCTGTGGTGCAACATTAATGCAGAAAAGTACACTGAGATTTTAGAGCAACATAAGCTGCTTTCAAGACGACATCTTTATCAGGGACGTCCATGCATTTTTCAACAAGAAAAAAGAACTGAAACACTAAATCACTTGGTGTCCTCATGTAAAAAAGTCTTTTAAGTGTTGCGAGAATTAATGGCAACATTACAAAGTGATAAAAGCTTTACTGTCCCACCTTTTTTGGATTGTGTTGCAGAACTGAAAATATAAGAGATATCTTGAGTTCATACTGTATACAATGAAGTCAAAGTAAATGTGAGAAACACTGCGCTTATTTTTTTTATTTGCATTTTCCATACTGTCTCAGCTTTTCCTGATTTGGGGTTGTACCTTGAGGCGTGTAAAACATTCCCTCATTCGCATTTGGCCGAGAATCATGCAGCGTAAACTCAAAAAATCACTCAAGCTTTCTCTTTACTTTATTGTGGTTTTACTTTTCATGATTACAGTCTTATGATTCTTCCCCAGGCTTCTCTTTCTCTCTCTCTCACTCTCACTCTCTCTTTCATCCTTGTGATTTAGGTCTGGCAATCTCTGCCAGACCTTCTTCACCCCCGCTGGCATTCCCATTAACACCCTCAATTCTCAGGATTAGCTACTGGCAGGAGATCTGCCTTAACGTATTATTCTTACTTTCCTGCATTAACAAGCTAATCAAGGGATCATTTTAACAAGGTTTCATGGGTCTTTTTGAATAGCTTAGCAGTTTTTGTTTCAATTTGCTTGTTGTATAGCCACTTATAATAGCAACCTGCCATTAATAGCGCTACAGTAACGCTATAGGCATCATGATATTGTGCTCGGGCGGTGCCAAGGTTTCGTCTGCTAGCCCAGTACCTCAGTGAGCCAGGTCTGCAGTTGTTGAATTCGGCCAATGTTTGCACTTCCTGTATAGCAACCAAATTATGGCATAAAACGTTAAGCTAACGTAAAGATTTGAAGCACACCCCACTGAACCCCACCCCACGTGATGATCAGTGGCAGGATGTAACAGGAGCCCGCGTATTAGCGCCCGCCCCGTTCTGCTGATGACTGTTTTTCAGTGAACCCTCAGTGATGTTCTCTTTTGACACAGGAATGTGGATCGCTACAAATGATGACTTGCAGCGCAAGCGGAGCGTGTAAGGAGCGTGTTTTTCACCACTCAGCTGTAACACTTAGCCGTAGCTGAGCCGTAGCGCTTCCCTCCGAGATTTACGTGTTAAATTAGCCAGCAGAGTGAAATAACCATCAGCTGTCATGTACAGACGGAGGTCTGAACACTTAAAACCAGTTTGACTTAATAAGGCCTTGACATGTCAGAAAAGGGTTGTGTGTGTATAGCTTATAAAGTCGGCAACAGCACACACTCAGTAAGCACACTGAAGATGAATGCTAGCAGAAATACAGATATGCGTAATTTAGCATCCATCCGATCAACGCCCGTTCGCTTTAAAGTCTTAAGAATTATAATAGGAAATGAAATCTCTCTTATGTAGATCTTATTCACGTCTGAATGACAAAAAGCTAGTACAAGCTAACTTGTGACACCTGCTGACAACTTCAACCACTGGGTGATGGTCCATCCCAGATGCCTCCAAGCCCAGAGAAGTCGACGCCGCTTCTGGGCGTGGTTATAACATAAGGCTTCTTTTTAGCACAGTAACGTTTTAAGTGGTATCTGTGAATGTAACTCTGTATTGTAGAGCGTGATAAAGGTTTGATAAAGGAATCCCTTGCCCATGTGGTTCTATCAGCTATTGATGAATGACGGTTCTTGATGCAGTGCCGTCTGAGGGAGCGGCGATCATCCCTTTTCAGTTTAGGCTTTTTAGGAAATTCCTCCAGATTCCTTGAACGGTTTAATGACATTATGACCTGTAGAGGGAGAAACATATAAATCCCTTCCAATCTTTTGTTTTCAAACACTTCATTGGGGTTGTATTTGGACAAATAAAATATCCACATGCTGGACTGGAGTTTTTTTTGTAATGCAGTAGTTCACTGACCGTACAGCTTTACATCATAGCTTAAACCCGTTTCATAATCCTTTGAGCTATGGAGATAAGATTGGTATTTCGGGCTGCATGCTGACCCCTCATGACCCGTTCTCATGTTGCCACTTGCCCTTCGTGGTGTGAATCCATGCTGCAGGCTTAGAACTGAGAGTTTGTGTTGGCATCTGCTGAAAGGGAGCTGGAGATCATTTTTTCCTCTGTGTGTGTGTGTGTGTGAGGATTAGATATCCCATCTTTTTCTTAAGGCACTGCATGCTGACAGATGTGCAAGCATGCAGTAACGGAGATGCATCGCACAGGAAGAGATAAGAGATTTGATCTGCTGATATTATCAAAATCTTGTTTCATTTTCTCTCTCTATGAATTCGTTTGGTGACGGGTCTGATCTCAAGGGGTGCTGCTTGTAGATTACATCCTTCCTTTAATACATGTAAAAGATGGACTTGCGTCTTCTTTCCGTCACTTTTTATACCAAACACATGGCTGTCAGACATCACCTCCAATTATTTGTAACAATTTATTTTAGTGTTCACTCACATTTTCACAGTTTTATTTGTTTCAATTCTGTCTGCAATTTCTGGCCCAGTCTAACATTAACCTTCTGCAGTCAAAAAACAGAAAAAAGCTTCCTCTTTCAGAAGGTAGCAATTCAGTGGCTATTTTGGTGCATTTTTGATTAAGATCACACTCTGTTACATTTTCTTGTAAAATCCTTTTTTTATTCTTAATTTACAGATTTTATTTTTTGTCATTTTTAATAATGTATTTCCATTCTCGTTATCTATCTTTGAAATATCTAAACATGATAAGAGAATATATTTTGACATTTTGGGGTCATTCCCCTTTGAAGTTAAGTGTGTTGCAGAAACCTAAGGGCTTTCTTAAGGGAAATCATAAACCTTAAAATGTTTGAATGACTTATTCTAACCTTAGACAGATGTACCTGTAGCTTGTTGGAGTTTTAATCTGGGATGAGCGGTTCTGGTGGTGTTGGACAGGAGGAACACAGCAGGCACAGGAGTAGAGGAACGGTGCTCGGGCCAGACCATAACAAACCTGACATAGCTCGCTGCACCATTGCTCTGTTTCATCTCTGAGATTTATCATGATGAAGACAGCTGTGCCGGGTCTGTAGACGGTTTGTAAATATGATGTCACTTGCACGTGTGAGCTATGGGTATGCACTGTGTATCTTTTCACACAGCCTGTGTTTCCATTCTCGACGCTCTAAAGTCGCTGGTAATCACCACCCAGATGTTTCTAATGGTCTGAAGCTAATTACACACGCTGCCTGCTATTCATTGTTTATAATAAGTCGTGCTCATTTGGAACTGACAAGCTACTGAAAGTGTTTTACTTTTTAGAGAAAGAGCTCTGGAAGATGACTTCACAGGTTCAAACAGAGGCTCTCACTAGCAGGTCCAATCGTCATGTTCAGATCCGTAGTTTTCTGAGAAGATTCCTGACTTGGACACAGCTGGAAGCCGTCTATTTCACTCATAATGCAAACCTCAAGACCTCAATAACTCTCGGATAGAGAACTCCCTGAGAACTAAGTGCACCTTCTCTGCCTGACGCCGCCCGAGCTCTGAGAACTACAAAAACAACCACAGGAATGACAACCATGCACTCGCACCGTGATTAACTGCTAACATTCAACCTGTTAATCGCCCCCTCCCACTCCCAGGTATTCATAATCAGGCAAGCTATTATTTTCAAGTTATTATGCTAATAACGGCGAAACGTAAAGCAAACCAGAAGCAGAACATCAAATTCAGCACGTGTCGAGTCAAAACATTCGCCCGTGTTCCCTTCCTGTCCTTTTGTAACTTCACTGAATGTGAAGATCAGGCTGATCAGGTCCCGGTTCTTTAGATTTGACCTTGTCAGACCACTTATTTTGTTTCTTCAGTCGGTTTTGTTTCTTCTGTCAGCGTGCAGAAAATGGGCTTTTGAGATTCCATTCACTCGTACTGTGGAGGAGAAGAAAGGCTTCTATTTGAGTTGAAGCCACATTTTTGTTTGTGCCGAGCGGGTACTGAAAGGAAAACAGGAAAAGGGAACAGAGTGGAGTGGCTGAATGAAACATTTTGTGAAGGTGATTTGGAACAATGTCAGTAAGAAACAGATGACTTGTTCTACAGAGACATACAAAGTCCTTGTACAGCTGCACTGCTGCCATGAGCGTATGCGTTAATGCATTTTGCTTTAGAATTGGGTTTGTAGACTCCCAATATTACATCCAAAAACATGGGTATTATTTGCAGCTGTCCCCTTTTGCTGCTCCAACAATCTCCACACTTCTGAGAAGCTTTCCTATTATGAATCAAATAACAGAGATCAGAAATTAGATGTGTCTACATACTTTTGGCCATAACTTTTGTCTTCTCTCAATGTTCGGTGAAGGAGGAATGTTAGAAAGCCAAGAATATAGGGCTCAGGGCAAAGATTTACGGGATTCGAATTATTTTTTCATGAGCTGAATAACAGACTGAATAACTTTGGTGATTCATGAATATGCTGTGGTGAAAATGTCAACCGGGAGATTTCAGACCACCCTTCAGTAACTGTGGTCCATTATTTTTGGTGGCTGTTTTTTGGAAAAGAAAACACAATGCAACCAAAACTGATCAATACTCCAATACAGACAGAATTCCAGCACTCTGCATCTGGAACAACTTAAAGACCAGGAATGGCCGAATGGTGAAAAGAGGGCATGAGGAACAGTGGCAGTGGTTATGCAGTGTAGACTGGGACACATCTACAGTGAACTGCTGATGACAAAGCATAAATTATGCTCAATTTTGCACTATTTGGCCCATATTGTAAAACAGTTGTGGTTTCAGCCACATCCTCAGTGTCATGCAGAAATTATGAAGCAGAAAGCAATGGCATCATCTGACCTGGAAAGCAAAAAGCCTGTGGATTGAGACGCGTCTACAGTGGACTGCTGTCGATAAAGCATAAAGGCTGCATTATTCAGCCTATAGAATAAAAAGAATGCGGATTGTGAAACACTGGGGCGATGGGTGGATACGCCAGTGTGGCACAGACCGTGCTGTTCAGGATAATGAATGTGGGTTCGAGTGGGTTCTGCGTAACTCAGCAGGAGGTATGTGGATGCTGATTGCGAATCGTACACTTTCATTAACGCAACGGTTTGGGAGACGAGAGCTGGTTTATGATGTCTCCATCAAACCCCATGTCTGGTTAATT
Organism: Ancistrus triradiatus; assembly: GCA_025084515.1. Lineage (NCBI taxonomy): Eukaryota > Metazoa > Chordata > Actinopteri > Siluriformes > Loricariidae > Ancistrus > Ancistrus triradiatus. Next base: position 261,597 of record JAJAGP010000363.1, on the reverse strand, counting down.
AGCCAGAAGTAACAGTAGTCACTCTTACCCAAAATTGGTTCAAATAAAACATTTTCACCTCAAACCACATCCAGGTTTTGTCACACAGACTCGCTGATGTGGTTTAATGCGCGGTACGACTTACAGTAAAGTATAAAGTGGACCATTGTCTGTAATAGACACAGTATGTTCTGGATCTAAATGCCAGTGTTAGGTGACTGCTTTTTCAAAAATGTTAGCTTGCTTGGTGGCAACATTTTTTGTTTTTGTTCATTTAGTTCTTCATGAGGAGCTGAGTTACAGCGATACCAGTCAGGCACTCTCTGGGCCAATTTAGACCAACCAATTAACCTAACGCACATCTTTGGGGTGTGAGAGGAAACATGAGTACCCAGAGTAAACCCACACGGGGAGAACAACCTCCTGGTGTCACTCAATCAGTTTAAACTTTTAATCTCTGGTCACCTTCAGAGAGCCTGTAACTGCTTTTGTTCATTTCAACTTTTCCCTGCTCCTTTTACTTTGTTTTTATTTATTTTTTTTGCGCCCAACCATATATTTTATGTTATTTTACTTTGTTTTATATTATTTTATTTTACTTAAAAAATATATATATATATATATATATTTTTATTTCAATTCAATTCACTGATTGTTCTTACTACTTTTATAAATTTTTATTTGATTTATTCTGCAGCAGGTGATAGTTTTGATTTGATTTCATCAAATCAAGTTTATTTAAGTTTAGTTAAATTTTAGTTTAGTTTAGTTTATTTCATAATTTATCTGTTGATTAAGCATTTGTTACGTTTCTTTTGTTTATATATATCTTTTATATCAATCCCTTATTTTTGCATCTGTATTATTTCAGTTATATTGTAAACAATGGACTACAGACATGTTTAACAAAACTACAACACTAAAGAATCTTAGATCCTGATCAGCTGGCCGCAGGCCTAAAGGTGAAATCTGGTGTACGTGTTGTTGTGTTTACACTGAATCATGCCCTGAAGCCCAGGCTCATTTAGATAAGTGTGTTTAGAGCTGTGTGGGATGACAGGGATTCAGGTCATTACAGGAGAAAACCGCCGTGGAAATCACAAGGCCAATGACCTTTAATATGCTGTAATTATTTCTAGTGAACTTGTTTACCATTTTTAGGCAGGATGACAAATCAGCAGTTACGGACGCAGATGGGCGGAGCCGGCTCGGTCGGGGAGGAAGGCAAAGCCGAGCCTAAAGAAGGACTTTTGTATCAACACTGCAGCTGGTTCACACGCAACCTTCTGCTTACCCTTACCGTGCTGGGTATGTGTGTGTGTGTGTGTGTGTGTGTGTGTGTGTGTGTGTGTGTCGAACATGTCCATCAGTTTAATCGCTATCTTACTGACTAATTAGACAGAAAAACCCTAATATGAGGTGGAACATAGTCAGGGATTAAATGTTTTTACAGTGTAGTCTACAATCTCAGTCTCAGTCTCCATCCGCTTTTCCTGGTGAGGTTTTAAAATTAATTGTAAAATCATATTCTTTTCTCTGACTGGACTTGAACAATTCTGCAACGGAGAACGAGCAGATGTTCCTCAGTCTAGGTGCAAAGCTGGCAGAGACATATCCAAACAGACTGGTACTGTAATTACAGTACAAGGTGGAGCTACACTATATGGACAAAATGATACAACTGCTAAAACCAGAGGTGATTCTAGGACCAGAGCTTTATCACTCAATGAATGTTTATTTAGTGTAAGTACATACCGTCATCCTCACACTTTTTAAGTAGGGGAACTCTGTGACTGGAAAGACACCAACAAATCTGATCCTTGGATCATACCATTTGGGAGGCAAGGGGGGAGTGCTGAATTGTTTATGTTTAAAATGTTATGTCTAAACTATATACTTATATGGTTTTAACATCAGCGACAAAGTTTCGTTTATAAAAAAAATGACAACAACAGAAACGACTTTTTACTATGTTTTACTGGGACTCTATTTAGGGTGTTTGAATCCCTAAAAAGGGACTTGACTCACCTATGGCTAAAGCAATGGGGTATTTAAATTAATGGGACTGATTACTTTTGCAGTTCTGTTATTCCAGTATGTCGTTTAGTTTTGTTTTGTTTTTTTTTCAATGATTTTCTATAAGCGCTAATCCAATATCAGAAAATCCCATGAGGCCACCAAACCGGTTCTAATTAGTTAATTATGATTATGTTAAAACTCTGGACAGCAGTTTAGCCAAAAAAAAATTTGACACACTTTTGCAGGTGTGATCGGAGGCTCAGTGATGGGCTTGATGTTGCGTTATGTTCCTGACCTGGACTCTGACACGCTGATGCTGGTCTCCTTCCCTGGAGACATCCTGATGAGGATGCTGAAGATGCTCATTCTCCCTCTCATCATCTCCAGCCTCATCACAGGTCTATCCCTCTCTCTCTCTCTCTCTCTCTCTCTCTCATGCACACAAATACAAACAGAGAAGTGTTTGGTAACCATTTTGCAGTTGCTGCTTTTAATTCCAGGGTTGCCAGATCCCAACAGAGAAACACACAAACTAGGTCTTTGGAAACAAGCCCATAAGAAGCAAATTGGCTTAAGGAATAAAAAAACAACAAACTATTACAATGTGACAGTGACAACGTGGTCAGTTACAAAATAATAATAATATAGATGATTCTTTAACTGTAGAGGTTGCAGGAATATTGGAGAGAGACAGGATCAAGATCAGGGACAAACACAAATTGGCAGCTACACTAGTTGCAACCTGCAACTAGAAATATTTGTAAGTAAAATTTACTTAGAAGAAGTGGACCTGGCAACCGTGTTTGATTCTGCTAGTTTCTGACAGTCCTACACTGAGAAAATGAGACTGAAATCAGAGTAAGGGGATACATGCGCTGAGAAATCCGATTACTGAGGTAAAATCCAGCTCCTGATTTGAGTTCTTAACCTGATGGAAGAAATCGGACTATATTGTTTCCATGGCCGCCTTAATTAACTAAAGGTAACTACAGAAATCTGATTATGATCTGATTATTAAGTGCATTTTGATCCAACCACAGCTCATTTACCTCTTCGTAAGAATGTCGGTTTTGTTAAGGGCTTAGAGAGGATAATGGAGCTGTAGCGAGTCAAAATTAGAGCATTGTCCTGTTTTAAAAAGATCAGACCTTGTGGTTTGTGGATCCATAAATCAAATGTACTTTCACCAAATGTTGGATTTCAAAACGCTGCAGTAATAGAGCTGTGAATGTCTCACTGTCAGAAGCTGAGGGCAGTCAGGTTTCAACACAGCTCACAAAACGGACTTGTTATAACATAACAACATGTTGGGTAACGGCTCTGATTTCAAACGAGACCGAGCTTTCTCTGGTTTTAACCGGTCGTGCTGATGTGTAAAGCAACTGAGAGCTGTTTTAAATTCTCTTACCCTGTTAGCTATCCACTGACCCAAAGATTAGAAATGAAGCCCTTGTAGATGCAGACCTAGTGCTTGTTCATTCAGGGTCTGAGGTCCAGAAAGCGACTGCTTTCCAGCCATTTTGATTCGACCCATGCCTAATGCATTTTACCATACGACGGTCTTGTCATGCCTTGTTTTATTGTTTTTGCATGGGATGGACATACAGGGCTCAGGAGCCTGTGCAGAATCATTAGCACCCTCTTTCCTAAAGAACGCAGACAGAAAGAAAGAATGAAGTTATGGAAAAAGAGCAGAAGAACTGGTCATGGTGTAAATATTTAGTCTGCTTACCTGCTGCAGATAAGAGCACCAGTCTACGTGTTTCCATGTGGTCATGCCAGAGATGGGAACAAGCCGCTAAGCTGCAAGTACATCTTGTTAAAAAAAAGTTATGTTCCTATTTAAGCAAGCCCTGAACATCAAGTCCTAGTCACGATTTAGCACCAACAAAGTCATTGATATTTAGTATATAATATTTAAATTAATCATCTTTTTTATTTAGTTTTCTACTAAAACAAGACAGCCTTAACCCTCTGCTTGAAAATCAAACATAGAAACTGCGTAAAAAATAAGCCTGTTAAACACTAAATAAAAAAACCAAAGCACTGGCCGTTTAAAATTTGAATGTTAGGGCATTATGGGAAATGTAGTGCCTGTAGTGAATTTGACTGGCATGTCTTGTAGTTCTGTTTTATCAATCCGGGATAAAATTGACATTTTATGGCTGAGATGTTAGTGGGGCACGTGGACCAGTAAAGTGGGTCTGATGATGCCCCTGGCATAGCCTTTATAGTTGAAAGATTACTTTTGCCACCTGCAGAAATTTGGTTTCTAGGTTAAAATAAATTGTTATGTTAAAAAATGGGTTTGTGGAGGCTCTCGAAGCACAAGTTTGATACCAAGTCCAAGTGCAAGTCATCATTTTTAAGAAATTTGTTAGCAACTCCAGTGACAGAGATGTAGGAGCCAGCTGCTCGAAATGGAACATGCTGTGAAGGCGGGTTCCTGAGGAACACCTGAGAAGTAACCCTGGTTCCCTGTCCAGGGTGTACCTCTAACTGTACCCAAAGAATTCCAGGATAGGCTCCACATTTAGCTCTTATTAACGTAAGAGCAGGAATTCCATCCAAAGGGCAGAACAGACTACTCAAAAACCTGCTTGTTGATTAGATGCAGGGGGCAGATGCAGGACGCCAGTCCATCACAGCATCCTTGATGTTGTACCCAATAATCTAACCCAGGCCCTCAGGAACTATCGTTTCCAGCGGCTGGTTGTTACCACTGAGCTGCCAGAGATCAAAATAATGAAATGTGAACGTTTATTTTGCGAATGTTTCTCTTTTTGGCAGGTCTGGCAGGTCTGGATGCTCGCTCCAGTGGGAGGATGGGAACCAGGGCCATGGTGTACTACTTGTCCACCACCATCATCGCGGCCGTTCTGGGGGTCATCCTGGTGCTCAGTATTCACCCAGGAAACCCCAATCTCAGACCGAATCAATCGAGCAGTGGACCCAACAACCAGGAGGTCAGCAGCCTGGACGCTTTTCTGGACCTGATCCGAAACCTGTTCCCTGAGAATCTGGTCCAGGCCTGCTTTCAACAGGTAAGTCCACCTGCAGCATCAGACAAACAACACACAACAAATATTTTTCCATTATTCAACCCAAATGCAACTGGTACTTCATATTTTAGCACAAAAACACCAGAGCAGTTTGGTGAAATATGTAAACCAACATGAAGTCAACATGAAACTGCATCTTTAAAACATTTGTGGCTAAATACAGTACTGTGCAAAAGTCTTAGACCACCATTACATTGGTTGTTTGAGCAATGCTAGAATAACCATATATAAGCGATCGTCGATGATTGGTCCTGTAAATGTACTCCATAATCCTATTTTCCACTGATCTTCATTCTAATCTTTGTGAGCTTTAGCACATCTTTGCCTTTTCTCACAGTTCCCCTTCTGAAAAAATTATTTCTTGGCTGCTACCATTCCAAAAAACACACTAAATGCCTCTGTAGTCTATAGAAGATGTTTTTTTCCTGATTGTTTTTCAGTTTTTAAGACTGCATATAAATTTCCTGTATTTTCTGGTTGTATTCTAATGAAGAGACTGAGAAACAATTCTATTTGATCGTTATACCATTGCAAAAACAAGATATATCTAATCGAATGGTGACCTAAGACTTTTGCACAGCACTGTATGTCATTAAAGAGCTGCTCGGGTTAGTGGGGGTGGCACAGTGGCATCACACGGGCATATATTACTCTTTGCAGGTGTGCCAATCAGGTACTCGAGATAGGGCAATGCAGGCATGTCGTGGAGCTGTGGCGTTACCGCGTGGTTTTCTGTGATAGCCCTGTCTCGGGGGTCCATCCGTCCCATCAGCACTTGCAGTTTATATGTTATTTAAAACCGCACTGCGAACGGAATGGCTGCCATCTGTAGAGAGACGGGGGGCGCATGCTGTGGACAGATCTGAACTTCCACCTGCTGGCTGTGTGTCAGTGCTATGTCATGATCAGTCGGCCGACTTTGTGCGTGTGGTGTGTGTGAGAATGTGTGTGTGGTGTGCGCATCAATCGGACATATGTGCGAGTGTGTGTGAGAGAGCTCTTAGGCTGGCTCTAATCTCTTTATTCCCATCTGGCTCCAGTAGGACACCTCTCTCTCTGACCCCTGTCTCTTTCTCTCTAGGGGTTAATCATCTAATTAGGGAAACACTGCAGTCCCTCTCGAATGTGGTTCCAAATTTAACAGTCTGGAATCTTATAAAAAGGGAAAATCTGGGGTTATCTGTATAAATGTTGCTTTGATAAACAGCCCTATGGAAACTGGGGGGTCTCCTGAGTCCCCGGTGTTCAGGTTTCCCTTAAACTCTTATTCTCTTTGTCCAATCGCTTTGTCCTAAACAAGCATGGAGGGAATCTTTAGCTTCCACAGATCATGTTGCAATAGGTTCCTAGAAAATGCAAGTCATGGCCATTTCATTTCATCGCATGATATTCCAAAGTTTTTATGCATATCCAAGCTCATTTTCAGACGATTTGCACTATTACAGTATAACCCTGGTTATCTTAAGTTTAGCATGCAGCACAATGATCATTCAGGGCAGGACTTGAAGCAGACACTTGGGCCAAAATATTCATTCACCTCCAGGATTTTATTCCCATCATTTAGTTTCCATTTGAGAAGATCAAATACAGAAGAAAATGTCAAAAAATGGATTTCTAATGAGCATGTGGATGCTGGGAATGAAAAATCAGTCATTCTCTACATTTCCTGATTCACCAGGGTCTTGTAAGACAAAGGTACTTACTCCAGAAGTGGGTGGGGCATTCATTTCAACCAAGGGGAGAAGATCTGCCCCTAGTGAAGGAGTTTGCGGACCTCAGGGTTTTGTTTAGGAATGATGGTTCAAGAGAAAGTGAGATTGACAAACAGCTTGGGTTTTATTTTCTTACTTATACTGAGCTTCGATTTGATTTTTGTAAGACACGATTCTGACCTTTAAAATCCCTTATCTTTAAAACTAAAAAATATATCTCCAAGATGTCGGACTTGCAGATCACCGTGTATTTTATGACGCTCGAGCACTTGCCATTCAGATGTCCGGTATTAACTCACATTTGCGTTTGCAGGTGCAGACGGTGCTGAAAAAAGTAGCCGTGCCCGTCAGCAATCAGACCCAGCCCATTTTTGTTAGCAGGAAGAAGCTGGAACTGAAGTGGGGGATGAACGTATTGGGTAAGAACATGTACTCGGTACCTTTCTCTACTTCATCAGGTCTTTGAATGTGTGCAGCAGATGACTGGGCTCATCATTCCTTTGTGGCCACTGCTTGCTTTTATAGAGCAGTCTGAGGTCTATGGTGTTTAAACCTTATTTACCTAAAATTATACCCCTCATTTTTTCGGTAAAATAAGCACAATTTCTGGTTTACCACAGCGCAAAGGTATTGTGGAATTTCTTGCACATGTTGCTGGTTGTTGCTCGATGCAATGTTTTGTCTGAAACCTGCCGTTTCCAGAGGACACTGCCCAAAATATACAGAGAAATTGGGGCAAAACTCTGACTTGGCATGAACTACAGTTCAGCAACCCCGTTTATGAGCGCCAATGTTTTTTTTGCCTTCGTCATTAAACCTCGTAGCACTTAGATAAGAGGACCTGTTCTCCTAGAGATTAAGAATCATCCACTAACCGATAATCACCATCCTGTGCTCAGGAACTGGCACTGATGAAGATCCAGAGCAGGATGAAGCAACATTATCCACAAAAGGGACGTCGTGACCGCAGGTTTTCGTTCCAAAATGAGTTACGCCTGAATCTTTTTGTTCAATCAGTTAGCCCTGGTCTTCAAACAGCTTGTGAGTGATATCAGATGGAACTCCTGCTTGGTTGGAATGAAAACCAGCAGCCACACCGGTACTTTGTGGGTAATGTTGCCCTCCCTGAGGTAGAGGGGGATTAACGTGTCAGTGCCAGTCCTATGCTGAGACTGATCTAACACTTCAGTCTGGTTAGATTTGCTTTTCAGTGCCACGTTGGCTCCTGTGCTTTTGCTACAGTCCTTATCTGACTTTATGACTTGCTTTACCAAAAGCTCAGCTGTAAAGCACAGGGCCATCAGGAGCCCCTGTTGGAGACCATCCTATCCTCCCTCAGGCACTGTGAGGCCTTGAACCCAGGTCACAGAGGTGGTGGGCTAGCACCACCCGAATTCCATATACAGTATTTAATTCCCATTTCGAGTCTTACTCTGGTGAGGGTTGCAGGGGGCTCCAGTGTGTCCTGTGTGCCTGAGGTCACCTCACCAGGGAGTTCCCTCGGAGCCTGACACTCTTTAATGAGCTCGTCTTTTTTGTTTTCAGGACTGATCGGCTTCTTCATCACATTTGGGATCTGCATGGGCAAAATGGGGGAGAGAGGAAAGATCATGTCCGAGTTCTTCAACATCCTCAATGAGATCATCATGAAGATGGTGTCCATGATCATGTGGTCAGTGACGCTCTGTGCTCATTTCATTTGTTAATAAACATCCATTTTAGAGCAACATCTTTTCCAGGGACATCCATGCATTTTTCAGCAAGACAATGCAAAATCAGAAAGTGTTAGGACTGAAATACGTAAATCCCTTGCAGTCTTTCTTTGAGGAACATTGTTTTTTAGGGGCGTGTCCTACTCTGGGCTAGATCCAACCCCGAAAAACAAGGTGGGATATGAACCAGGGTGGTTTCCCTCCTTGTCTGAGGTTCCCGAGTCTAGAAACGCCCTTACTCAGGCGTGTACCTTTCATCTCATTCCATTCTGAGTTCGTGCCAGATCAGGGGTGGCACCCTGTTACAAAAATCTTGGGCTGGTCAAACATTAGTTTGTGGGAGTCCAATATCATGGGCAGCTCTCACCTGGGAAACATTATAAGCTCTTAAACTGGGTGTATGCTGCACACAGTATATTTGAGACGCACTGTGTTTGATTTTCAAAGTATTGGAGAAAGTTCTAGAGCCAGACCACACAGAGCCTCCAATGGCAGTCATATGACCAACGTGAAATATGCCAAGACCCCGATTCATACCGACCTGAGCGCTGGAATGAATCACCATCCTATAAAAATCTTCCAGCGCAGACGGCGTAACAGCGGCGAGATCAAACACCATAACAAGAAGGTCACTGCAATGGCATAGGAACGTGAGAAAAGCCAGACTGAGTTCATTCCCCTGTGCTTCGGTTACATGTCCCATACTGCACCTCTTCCAAAAATGTAAGCGACTGATATGAAACTGTAAACACCTTCATATATCGAGCAGATCACAAAGTAGGATACAACAAAGAAAGGTCACGCGTATAATGCGTTGCCCTGACCTACAATAACACATGTCAGAAACAACGAGCAACACGAGTCAGGCTGATTTAATGCAGACACACTTCAAATAATCCTCAAATACATACGATATACACTCCTCGTACCATTTAAGGATTCTGTATTCCAGAGAACACATCATTCAACCAGACCAGACGAGCTGCTGTAAGCAAATCCATTACTTTACTCCTGAAGCTGAAGCTGCCCTGGTCTAGATTTGTGCAGTGGGATAGCTAAAAAGCTGCTCAAAACAGTCACGGTTATGATGCAGCCCTGGGGGTATTCCACAAAGCAAGCTAACTCGATAAGCCAGGCTTTTTGAGACAAGCCGGGTTCATTTTGTTCATTTCGGTTCTATGACAGAAGCTAAACCTAAGTGCCGTTAAGTTACTATACCAACATGTCAGGCTAAAGCTGAGGTTTAGCTAAGCTTCATCAAATCTAGCCACCTGAAACAGTGTCCAGGAAGAACGTTCCTCTGCAGCACCATCCAAACAATAACTGTGCATGTCCCATTACATTTGAATAATATTACCAGAGTGCTGTACTTAGTTATTGTTTCTGAAGATTGCCTTTTTACATTTTTTTAAATATAATACTTCATGTTACTTATTTACATTTCCAACAACAAGCAAACAAAAAAGTTTTTTCTCAAGAGAGCTTTCATGAATCGGCCCCTGGTTCTGTCCAGGTCTGAGTTCTGTTTTTGGCTCGCCATATGGAATTCTGATTTTCTTGTCGTGAGGTTTGGGTCTGTAGCAGCAGACCAGGATTCAGTCTCTAAGATCCCCCTCCTGTTTTCAGGTACTCTCCTGTTGGCATTGCTTCTCTGATCTGTGGTAAGATTGCTGCCATTGGTGATCTGGAAATGGTGGCTCAGCAGCTGGGCATGTACATGGTGACGGTCATCGTCGGCCTCATCATCCACGGAGGAATCATCCTGCCCATCATCTTCTTTGCTGTGACACGGAAAAACCCTTTTGCCTTTTATTCTGGAATCTTCCAGGCCTGGATCACGGCACTGGGAACAGCCAGCAGGTAAGCAGCTCTTTAAGTAATTCTTATTCTCTTAACTTTGGGACACATCAGTAGTGCTAAGATGATGGTATAACGCGTGTGACTGTTTGTGTAGATTATGTAGAGGATATGGTATGATGTGGGCCACATCCAGAGTGGTTACATTATGGTAAGTTGTCTGTCAGTGTTCATGGAGTCTGTAGTGAATATGTTGTGGTTTGGGACAAATCAGTGCTAAGATGATGGTATAACACTTTTGAGAGTTTATGTGTGATCTTTGTTGGTCCCCACTCCTGGGGAGGGTAACAATGGTCTTGAATTTCCTCCATTTGTACACAATCTGTCTGAGTGTGCATTGGTGGAGTCCAAACTCTTTAGAGATGGTTTTGTAACCTTTTCCAGCCTGATGAGCATCAACAACTCTTTTTCTGAGCTCCTCTGAAATCTCCTTTGTTGGTGCCATGATACACTTCCACAAACATGTGCTGTGAAGAGCAGACTTTGATAGATCCCTGTTCTTTAAATAAAACAGGTGCCCACTCACACCTGATTGGCATCCCATTGATCAAAACACCTGACTCTAATTTCACCTTCAAATTAACCGCTAATGCTAGAGGTTCACATACTTTTGCCATTCACTAATATGTAATATTGGATCATTTTCCTCAATAAATAAATGACCAAGTATAATATTTGTGTCTCATTTGTTTAACTGGGTTCTCTTCATCTACTTTTAGGACTTGTGTGAAAATCTGATGATTTTTTGGGTCATATTTATGCAGAAATATAGAAAATTCTAAAGGGTTCACAAACTTTCAAGCATTGCTGTATGTTGCTGTGTGTTTCATCTCGGGGAGCTCCATCAGCAGTGGTCCTGCTCTTACTAATGCAGCCTCTTGGTGGTTTTATCTGGAAGAGAGCAGGACTGCGCTGCAGATGGAGCTTTCCTCTGCTCTTTTCATCAACAGAAATGTGGCAAAGGTTTACATTTGGGAACATCTGGCCGTATAGCTGTGTACTTTAACTGTGATATGGCTCTCTTTGTTCTTTCCCCTCTTCTCCTGATCTTTGTTTGTGTCTCCAGCTTTTCCTCGTTATTTAAACCCCCTCGTTCGGATCCGGCTTCATTCTCGTCGTGTTTCTTCTCCGCATTCTGTCCTCGCTTTCCTTACGGTGCATGTGTGTCCAGTCTTGTGGAATCACATCTGACAGTCAGACTGGGTTCCGTTTTCAGGAATGTTAAAAAAGACGCTTTGGCTAAGAATGAACATTTTGCCTTTCGTTACAAAGCAGGCCAGACGTGCCCGATTCATCTCACACTCTCGTCGAGGGATTCTTGGGCTCATTATTGCTATTTGTATTGAATTAAGTATTAGGTGCTTGAGCAGAGTGATTCCAGTTAGAAGTCATTCCAGGCTTAAGATGCTGCAATTATTTAAACTGTTTATGAGTTTTTTTATAGACGAGTACATCTGCTTGACGTTACTGAGCAGCTTCATGTGGTTCGATTTAGACGGCCGGCTTTGCACAATGCTAAACTGGGAACAATTTCAGCCTTGTAGCTGCAGTATAAGCACCAAACTTCGATCACCAAATGTCTCATGAGCAAACTGCAAGGTTAATCCAGGTCAGGCTATTACCATTAGGATTGTACTTATTTGCCATTTTACACAGGTATGTAATGGTGCATGTGCTGTAAATAGGCCTATATCTGGGGGCACCCACGGTCTGTGCCATGCATCACACAGACCCGGACCCCATCCTGAGGAGCTGCTGCGTTGAGTTTCATCTCTCCGTTTGCTCTCCGGCCCCATAAAGTCCAGCGAGTACGTTCCCCCAGCAAGGCCTCCTGGCGTTATTAATGTCAGGTGTACGGTTTCCTGGCCCCGAATCTTGTGCCTGGTCTTCGTGTGTGTTTCTAGATGTCTTTCCCAGACCACCTTGCCAGATTCTCCATAGTCTTGGTGCTCTTTGAGGCGAGGGCTGGGTCTGTGTGACGTCCAGCAAAGACCAGGGCTTCCCCCACATTATATAAAACAAAATCTGTATCTCAAATCTATATTCATTTGAGTCACGTATTAATTGTAGTCATTTAATTATTGTTGGATTTAGTTTAGTTGTACAGGACGAAAACTTAAAACGTTTCAAGTAATTCCATTTCAAAAGTATTTAGTCTAATTTTAGTCATGCATTTTTACTATTTCAGAGGCGTTATGACGAACTTTCATATATTATAGTTTAAATGTGAGGTCTCACCCAGTGACGTTAACATCCGAAATTATGAAGCAGTCTGGCCACTTTTTTCTTCGAATACATTTTGCATTTATTTACTAAATAAGCTTATTAACATGAATTAATAGTAAGAGCTTAATAACGGTTTTAATCGTTCAAAAGTATAAGTAACTCATTTCATCATAGTTCTCATTTTCATATGTTACTTTTTCTCGACTTGTTTTCTTATGAAAAATAGGTCATCAAATAATAACTTTCGTCATAGTTTTCTTTAACGAAATGCAGACAAGATCGAGGGAGTCATCTGGCTATTGCAACAGCAACCCCAACCCAGTCTAATGGTGGCCTGAGACTTTTGCACAGTACCGTACGTCATGAAGAACCAAAATAATGAAGGCTTTGATGCCATTTTCCAGCTTTTACCCCCATTTCCGTCCTAAAGAGATAGTATTTCGCTGATAAATCGTCTGTTACATTACACCAGCTAAATCTGCACTTCGTCAGCTCACACGATGACTGCCTGCCAGATTCTTTGTCCAATTGTTTCCCGTTTTACATTTTCTTGGACTGAATTGCTCGGTGATCGTTCATTCTGAAGCGTCCTTTGGCTTTGGGGAGTAAACCGGCGGAAAATATTCGGCACTGGATCTCCTCTTACTGCTGCTCTCAGTGTCTGCCTGTGCTCCTCTCCAGCGCTGGGACATTACCCGTGACCTTCCGCTGCCTGGAGGAGAATCTGAAGATCGACAAACGGGTCACTCGGTTCGTCCTGCCCATCGGCGCCACCATAAACATGGACGGTACGGCGCTTTATGAGGCTGTGGCAGCCATTTTCATTGCCCAGATGAACGGCATACAACTGGACGGAGGCCAGATCGCCACCGTGAGGTCAGTTACACCATAAATGTGTGCCATGTATTTAGGTAAAGGCTTATGAGCAAACCAGAGTAACCCTAGCTTGTGGTTTTATGGCTCCCGTGGAGCCTGATGTCCAGTGAGTGACCCTGCATGTGGGGCTCCTGGGACCTGGCGGCCTGTTCATGTTCCACCAGGGGAGTCTCTGGCCAAAAAATTGTTAATTGTAAGAGATTAAGAGTTTATGTAACAAATAAACTAACAACTCGTCCTGTCCTGTAATGCTGATTCCAGTATGACGGCCACTCTGGCGAGTGTCGGAGCTGCCAGTATTCCCAGCGCAGGTCTGGTCACCATGCTGCTCATCCTCACTGCTGTGGGTCTCCCAACTCAGGACATCAGTCTGCTGGTGGCTGTGGACTGGCTGCTGTGAGTGCTCTGCTTCATTCTGGGCAGAACATGAGTACAGCGGTACCTCGGCTCTGTAATTCGGTAATTCGTTCCAGAAGGCATTTCCCATAAGAAATAATGTAAATGGAATGAATCGGTTCCAGGCCCCCAGAAAATCCCCCCTGTATAAGATTATCAGCATTAATGAAGTTGTATTGAGCAGGACCTCCCTGATTTATGATGAAGATATGTTCAGCAAATCCATCATAAGTGACATGGATCATGAGCTAATGAGTTTAATATAGTCTGTACTGTATCATAGAGGAGCCGATTACACATTAACACTGACATTGACCCACAGTTACCCAAAATCATTAACAGAAAGCTTATTTTATCATAATGTGTTGAAAAATCTCATAATTTATTGAGTCATGGATTGAAAGTGAAAAGTAAAAAAAACACTCACTTTATTGGTGAGCTCGGGGTGCTAGCGTAGCTGCTAAGCTAACTAAGAATACAGTACTGTAGATGTGAACCTGAATCACTTTGTACTGGATCATGAATTGAGTCGTACGGCTTGACTCCTGCAGGTTTAAGCAAGTGTGTCGAGTACTGAGCGAACGACGAGAACTGAGGCAAAGTTTTCTAGTCAGAATGCATCGAGAAACAAATTCGTTGGTACCACTGTACTTGGGCTGGAATGAATGAGGAATGAATCAAGGAAACTGCACTAATAATGAGTTAGGTTACCCTATAATATGGTAAAAAAGTAATCCAATCAAATGTGTATGTGTGACAGTGACAGAATGAGAACCTCCATCAACGTGGTGGGCGACTCCTTCGGTGCAGGCATCGTGGACTTCTTGTCTCGGGCCGAGCTGGCTCAGATCGACTCGGAAATTCCCCTCTCAGACGAAGAGTTCATCCCCCCTCCTCCCCTCCTCGCCGATATAGACCTGATAGACCCTGTGTGCCCCCCCGAACTGCCCCCTCGCTTCCCTCGGCCCCCAAAACTCAACCACCACCCTCCCCGTCACCCGTCTCTGAGGCACACTCAGTCTCACTCGCCCCGCTCCGTTCGCTCTCCGTCGCCCCGCTCGATTCACTCGCCCTCACCTCTGTCCGTCTGTTCGCACTCTTCACGTCCGTTCCGCTCGCACTCTCCCTGTCTCCTGCGCCGGGGCGAACAGGGTTACTGCGCCCTGCCCTCCCATGACAACCAGGTGAGGATCCAAAACCCCCTATTCGCTATATCATACATTACTCTTAGGGTCAGGTCAAATAGCAAAGAGGAAAATGTCAAATAGAGTCGTGGAAAGGTTTTGGCTTCCCTGGTCAAATGAAATGTGCCCAGGCATGAAAGTAGCACTGACGGGTGCATTAGATTTCCTCTCATCAGATGAGCGGCATTTAAGAAGGCGTGTCCGATCATTCGGTGCGTGACAATCACTCTTGTTTCCAAATGCGTCTCACTTCGAGCTTAGCTGGAACTTTGGTTTGGTGTTCTTTGGGTTTCGAGCTCCATAGCTGGATGTATCTCGAGGCGTCCTCTCTGGGGCGATTTAAATTTCTTTCATCGAGGTTGCACATCGGTATTAATCACACTCAGCAGGGATCTAGACTGCGACCAAAATGCATTTTAGTGTCAATCTTCATATTAATTCAGTCCAGCTTATCCAAGTAAAGAAAATGATTCATCAACATGCATGGTCATTGATTAGTATAAAAAAATGGGTGCATCCAAGAAACTCATCCAGAACACACACACACACACACACACACACACACGCACACACACACACACACACACACAAACACACACAAGCACAATTCAAACCTCTGGTGCCAAGAAACCATATAGTTGAGCTTAACAGCACCAGGAGGCCATCTCGATTTTGAGGCAGAGTAGCCATACTGGCCTTTATGCTGTCAGGAGACTGAACACAGCTTTGAAACCTGACTGAAACCTCAGCTCTCCAGAGGCGGAATACGAACCTGGGCGTCTCAGCAGTGTAGTACTAGTTTGCAGTGCTGAGCCGACCTGATTCATTTCCGGCCTCTGGAGAGGTGAGATTTGAGTTGCGTTTCATAGTTCTGTAAGGTCTGTGTGTCTCTGTGGCCTCCGGTGTATGGACGTGAGGTAACAAAACCCCAGCGATGCCTGTATTATGAGTCGGGTGGCCCCTGGGTAGGGATTTCCCTTCAGTAGCTTGATGCTTGGTGGCAATTATAGAGACAAAAGTTTGTGGATACCCCTACTGAGCTCTGCTATTTCAACAACACTCACATGTAATTTTGTAATATAAAGCGTACATTGCTGGATTCTCTACAGACAAACAGTGGGCCTCTCAACAGGACACCGGGGTCAGTTCATCAACTTTCTGCCCTGCTGCCAAAAATCTAACCCTTTTAGAAGACCAAAGACTGTTGTAGAGGCAAAAGTGGGGACAAACTCCATACTAACACCCATGTTTTGGATGTAATTTTTGGGTGTCCACAAACTTTTGCCATATAGCGCTTCTCAGAGCGGGGCCTGGAGCTTGTCAGTAAGGGAAGCGTATTTCCTCTTGTACGGTTTGATTTATACGATGTTTTGCAAAGCTGTAAGCTTATCTTCCTTGTTAGCCACAATATCCTCAGTACATCTCGCTAAAAGTAATCGTGTCTTGGCTGAACAACAAGATCTGAGATAGTGCGAGACGTGGACGTTATTTTCTTTTTCTCTTTGGCCAAACTATCGCTTTAATCTTAATGTTTCTTTTCGTTGTCAGATCAGCACGCTCTTATCCGACCTGTCACCATCTGATATTTCCGACTCTGATTAGCCTCAGACGCTCGAGATCTGACTTTATTTAGATTACACGGCCTCTCCGCGCACACAGACCTCCGTTCCCATTAGGGCTTGGACCGCGGCGACGAAGCTCCGCTAACACAGCTGTGTCATCGAGTAATCACATGCTTATCTAGCTTCACAGATCAGGACCTGAAGAGAAGCAGATCGGACTCTAAACAGAACCACATGTCTGCCCGGGACTGAAACTGGAACCGGAGCTGCTCTTATCATGCCTGTGCTTCATTCAGTCCGCTTCACTCACACGCCTCCTCTCCGTTATCAGGCCTGCACGCTGCCCAGGGACTGCAGAGAGAGACAGAGAGAGCGAGAGAGGTGCAGAGAGAGAGACAGACTGCGCCGGCAAGGGAGCGAGACCGAGGAAGACGAAGAGAAAGACAGGATGATGGACGAAGCGAGCGAGAGGGAAGACAGCGACGACACCACTTATGACCGAACTCATGCCATCCCGTCCTGCGAGCTCCCGTGAGGGTCTGTCGGTGCCACTGCCCGCTCCAACCAGCATGGGTCATTTTAGGGTAGAACTTGTATACAAGATGCTTTAGGTTTCTCTGATTGGTCCACATGCATGAACCGAATTTAGGCTCTGTCCCAATCTCTACAGTTCAGGTATAGTGTGTATACTGGAACAGCATACACAATAACTGCATATCACTCTATATCAGGGCTTTTTAGAGTCCCTCCAGGGTCAGTCTTCCATTTTGAAGCCACCCAAGTCTCAGTCAATTTTATCCCATACATAAAAGTACAAGGGGTGCGCCATTTAACCACCGCGTTCCTTTCCGTGAAATATTAAAATAGTCACACATCCTTTTTATGCTACTAGAATGCAAATATAAATGGTAAAATTCGAACAAAAAATGGACACTCTAAATAAAACAGTAAATGGCGCCATCTTCCAAAGACGATGCACGTCATCCAGACCAGTCGGTGGCGATAATCGCCATAAAACCCAAAAGAAGAAAGAATAGGGTGCAATAATAGGCATATTATGTATATTATGTACCCCCAGTCGCAGCGATAATACGTGCCGAACCTGCGTTCGCCTCAATGGCTATAAAGTGTCACTTTTATGTATTTATATTTAAATTATTTGATGTTCTTATTGATGACTGTCATTGTATTACATTCCTGTGCTTCGTTCATGCTTTTAATCATGCAAGTTTAATCATTACATACAAATATAGGCGTAAAAAGCAATCATTTGGAGGTCGGGAACGAATCGATGCTATTTACATTACTTCTTGTGGGGAAATTCAATTCAGACTTCGAACAAATCCAAATTTTCCTCAAGAAAACTGTGTAAACTAGACATAAATGTGTCAGAGATACTGCTGAAAACACAAGTGCCCAGTTGAAGAAACAGTCCTTTCCAGAGCAGGTAATGCAGTATCACCTTTAAACCTTTAAATATGTAAATCCAGTGCAGAGCTACTAGTAGAAAGTCACAGCAGGTAAATGACTGGCGCTCGGCCCTTCTAGGTTTAGCGGCACTGAGCTTGTAGCGTTAAGCTACAACAAAGAGAACAAACTTTACTATTCCACATCTCTGCATGGCTCATGAAACAAAACGTAAAGTATGACATAAGTAATATTGATAGCAGTAAAAATAAAGAAACTAAACTTTTTAATGTGGCCAGATGTTTATGCTGCAACAGCCACAGTTAAAAGACAGATTTGTATTCCCTATTTGGTATAAATTGTCAAGACCTTGGTGAAAGTGATCGGATGGTTGTTAAACAACGCTCATCTGTCATGGTTCCATCCTCAAACAAAACGTTCTGATCGTCTAAAGTCTGTCAAAGCAGACTGAGCTCTATTTCTCTATTCCAGTTGCCCACGTCTGGCCTTCATCTTTATTTCCTTACTCCTTACTTGTAGATCCTTTTTAAGAATGAATGAAATGATACTTAAAGCTACTCTTACTGTAAGATCTGGGCTGACTGAGACTTTGGGTTTTGTTATACTGGTTATGGTGTGAAGGCATGTTAGTTATTCTTTCTTCTACAGCTCACTAAATCACTCATTTCTTTCTTTAGGCTGTCACGTCTGTGTACTTTTGTCTGATTTTCTCATTAGACTTTTTCTGAGTGTTGTGGCTGTATGATTTTCTGTCCTTCTCTTTTTTTCTTTCTCTCTAAAACACCTTTGCTTTTTCTTTGCTTTTCCCCGTTCCTCTTCAGCTTGTGTAATAATAAAATCTAATCATGAAACATGATTTCACTTACTTCTGCTGTGCATGCGTCACTTCATTTTCTGTCTGCTTTCTATTCTTTGGCTTGAGCGTACAGATGTTCTGGGTGCATGTAAATCCTGTCTGGTTTCATCCCTTTGTTTTTCATTTTTAGACCGACGTATTTTAGGATCTTTGAGACTTTAGTAATAACCTGAGGACAAAGGGGAGACATGAACACGTTTAATCCTCTCAGGAACGAGTCAGAGAAAGAGAGAGAGAGAGATAGGGATGAAGTGGACTGCAGCAGATGGCCATAAAGACGTCAGTCTGTGTCAGGATGCTGACGTTAGCATGGAGATCCTGGACGTCAGGCAGGGGGTAAGAGACGTGAGAGGACAGGGTGAGATGTGACAAAGGGGCAGAAAAGCTTAAGTGAGATGATGAATAAGGACTGAAAGAAGGTTATTGTAATGTTCAGCACTAAACTTGTACCATCGTTTTAGAAATGTACATGCAACATGTCTTTTGAGACATTTTTTTAAAAAATGGTTAGAAAAAGACTAGGTTAAGGATCACCTCCCAACTCTGGCACAATGGCGCCTACCCAGCCCTGTGATGGACTGATGTCAAGTCCAGGACCTGCTTAAGTCTGGACATGAGCAGGCAAGCAGGGACTCCAGCAGCGCTAGCTATTATAGCATAACAAAAAACAGACCCACATTCATGAGGACATACTGAAATCCAAATATTCAACCTCCCCACTGTTACAAATCCCAACTGGTAAAAAGTCACAAGTGCTTAAGAGCTCCTAAACACTGTGAGAACCATGAAAGTTCTTAAAAACAGATAATAGCAAAGAGTGGAGTTCATGTGTGTGATCTCGATAAATTTGTTTCGTCTAGTTATTGTTCCGAGCACTGACAAGCGGCCACAAGTCCTTAAATTCTACATTGTAAAGTTATTTCAGTGGTGTACGTACACTCTGGGGCAAAAGATGGGCCAAAATTGATAAATCAGTGTTGTTCCACTCAGTGGTGGCCTCAAACTATTTATGAGAAGTTGAGAAAATATTTCCTTGTTTGTGTTTAATGTGAGACCAATTAACTGTGGCAGATTGTCTGTAACGACTAATACTTTAAGAAAAAAAAAATATTTTGGAAGGTTTTGAACGTGTTAGTTTGAGTTTTATACCAAACGTTTAAATTTTTTCATGATTTATCTTTGTGTACAAGAAGACGACATAAGTGAATTTCCATATTTCCAGCTTTTTCCTCCCAAAGGTTCAAGCAGTGACGAGCGAATGGTGTCTCAAGAGTGCGCTTTCTTAGTTTTTGCTCATTTTCTGACCAATGGTTTGTTGTTAGGACCGTTAAAAGCTTAATATTCTGCAGTTGTAGGTCATTTTCTGCCCTGGAGTGTAGGTGGGAGCTGACCGAGTTTATTCGGCAGCACGTCGATAATAACGGATGTAGTGACCTCTTTTGGTGAAGTGTGGAATTGTTGGTGAAGTCTTAAAAACGAGACCTAAACATCGTGTTGTGAAGTTTATGATGACTAAAATAATTGTGTTAATAAAATATAAATAAGTAAATGAGCTGTTATGGTCATATAGAGTCAGTCATCTATCAAACAACCATACTGACTACGATTACGATACGCAGAACAATGCAGGTTAAAATCAACAAATAAAGAATAAATGTCAGGCATATAAACAGTATTAATTTGAGGCGAACACACACTCAGCTCATACACACTGCTGCTTTATTTGAAATAAATCATATCGGTGAGCTGATCGGTGAGTGAGTTGTTGGACTTCAGGCTAAGTTGAATCTATTAGCCTTTGTCTTTTAGCCTATCAGTAAAACGACGAGATTAATCGTATATTACTCAAATGTTTAGTGATGAAAATACTCTTTATTAAATATACATTTAAAAATACAGTTCACTCTCATTTATCGGATAAATACACTTCGGATATAACGTTATAAATAATATGCACGCATACAAACACGCATCCGGACAGTACACGTACAGAGTAAACAGCTTCATTATTGCTCTTACATTGTGCATTGTTCTTCATTTTACCTGCTGATTAAGATTAGTTTTATCCACTTCCGTGTCTACGTCGAAATATTACTCCACACTAACATTAAGACTTGCCAAACAGAACTAGTTACACAAACATAGTTAAATAAGACGTTAAAAATCAGTATACTGGTCTTGGTTGTGGTTTAGTAGTTGTGTGTGTAGAGGTTGTGTGATGATCCTATGAGTCCTGTAGAAATGTTCCGGTTCATTTTCGCACCCAGGTGAAGTTTTGTTTGTCTCAACATTATTTGCAATCGTTTAAAGAGTTTTACTTTCTCAGTCTGTCTTCTCCTTCGATCCAGATTCCTCAGACACAGCTGGAGGCAGCTCAGCTCTTTATCTTCATTATCCCCTCGAATTTTAAGAATATTTATCAGAAAGGAGGAAATAAAGCACCAATCTACACTCTTGGCCAAAAAAATGGGCCAAATCTACAATTGCAAAATCAGTGCTGTTCTCCTTCAAACTGCTGATGAGCAGGTGAAAAATGTTTCCCAGATAGTTTGTGTTTAATGTGAGAACAAATATTCTCTATAAGATTTGAGTTTCATATCAAATATGTAAATATTTTCATGATGTTATGTTTTTTTTACAAGACGACTATAAGTTTTTTCCCCAACACTTCACTGCAGCAGTAAGCAGTGACGAGCAAAGGGTTCTTCAGTTTTTAGTTCTTGTTCATTTTTTATTTTAAATTTAAATTTGGTTTTAGGGCCATGAAAAGCTTTATAAAATTTGGCCAGGAGTGTATGTTAGTAAGGACACATTCATATACTGTATACTGTGTGAGCACTTTATTGGGAACACCGTATTAATTCTGGGTAGGGTCTCTGTTGTGGCCCATCCACCTCAAGGTTAGATGTGTCATGTTGTACAGTGGCTACCTGAGTTACCGCAGTCTTTCCGTCGGCTCGAACCAACAAGGCATTTCAACACTGGATGTTTTTTCTTTATGGCACAATTGGGCAGTTATAGAAATAATCATTCCAGGCCACTGACAGTGTTGGGGTCAAAATCACTGAGATCACATTCAAATCTGCGTGATTTTGTGTATGAATGATTCGATGTACAGGTGTTTCTAATAAAGTGCTCTCTGATTACATGAATTATAATACTATAATCTATCATGTAACTTATTATTTTCTTTATTCTTTAGGATTATTCTCTTGGCGCAGGTGGACCCTTATTTTGACGTCTTGAATGGGGGAAGCTCTCGACCTTTCTCTCCCACCTGACTTCATGTAGTCCAAAAACAGCTCCTTTCATGGTTGTTTTTCACGTCTCTGATCTTTCTTACGCACAAATAAAGCAGCTGGATGGACACCATCGTTCGCTCCTCTTCTGTTTATCTCCATTCTGTCAGACCTGGGTGACCAGCGGCTCTCCTTGGAACACGATGCCCGTTCTCTGCTCTCCAGCACACAGTCCAGCCAGAAGAGTCCCGTTCAGTGGGGTGCAGATACTCCTGCAACTCAATTCTCCATCCAGACGAGCATAGTCAGGCCCATCTTCGTCCTCCCCGTCCTCGTCGTCCTCACTGTCCTCGTTGTCTTTTTCCCACACCGATGTATTTACGTGTGTGTACTCATGGCTGTCCTCACACTCCATCTCGCGGTGGTAGAAGTAGCTGAAGTTGGACACGATGACGGGAACAGGAAGCGAGATGGTCAGGACACCAGCGATGGCGCACATGGAGCCCACTAGCTTGCCGCCCACCGTGACTGGGTACATGTCGCCGTAGCCGACCGTCGTCATGGATACCACGGCCCACCAAAAGGCCTCTGGGATGCTGGTGAATAGCGTGTCGGGGCTGTCGACTTCGGCGAAGTAGACGGCGCTGGAGAAGATCACCACGCCGATGAAGAGGAAGAAGATGAGCAGAGCCAGCTCCCTCAGGCTGGCCTTCAGTGTCTGGCCCAGGATCTGCAGACCCTTCGAGTGGCGCGACAGCTTGAAGATCCGGAAGACACGAACGAGACGGATGACTCTCACGATAGCCAGAGACATGGTCTGTGTGCCCCCCCGGGACCGGGCGAGCTCAGTGCCCAGTGTGACGAAGTAAGGGATGATGGAGAGGAAGTCGATGATGTTCATCATGTCTTTGAAGAACAGCATCTTACTGGGCGAGCAGAAGAAGCGCATGACCAGCTCGAACGAGAACCAGCAGATGCACATGGTCTCCACGATGAAGAAAGGATCCTGAAACGGGGAGAACGAGTGCACATGCCCTGTGCCGTTCGCCGACTGAGGAGAGTTATACACATGATGCTGGGAAAAGAAGAAAGACGAGACAGAACGAGATTTATAAGTTCAGAGCGAAGTACAGAACAAGAAGAAAGAAAGCACACAGTAAGTAAAAGAACTAAAAGTTATGAAATAATAAATACAAGAAATAGCATACAGCAGGAAAAATAAAGACACAAAAGATAATGAGGAACGGGCAAACTATAAGAAAATTAAAAAGAAACAAACATATATAAAAGTAAAAAACTATTAATATGAAAAGAAAGGAAGCATGCAGCAGGAAAAAGCAAAATGAGTAAAAATTATAAAAAAGGAAAAGAAAGAGAAAATCAATAAACCGTGATAAAGCGAAAAAGAGAGAAAGAAAGAAATAAAGAAACAAAGAAAAGTATTACTCAAGTAGCTCTACACTGACTCCCAGTGTCAAACCGTTCTTCACATTCAGTTCCCTTTCCACCCATCAATCACACACTCACACACACACACACGCACACACACACACACACACACACACACACTCTGTCTCTCTGTCTTATACTGTTGTACGACAAACATACACCCACAGTCTTTAGTGCATGTGAGCTCTGCGTGTGTGCGTGCTCGTGTGCGTGCGCGTGTGTGTGTGCGTGTGTGTGTGCATACTGAACATCTCACATCTCCGCTTTCTCAAATCTCAAAGTTTGGCGGCTCAACTGATACCCTGTTTTTGGTCCAGTAGCGTGTGTGTGTGTGTGTGTGTGTGTGTGTGTGTGTGTGTGTGTGTGTGTGTGTGTGTCATAAAACAGCTCCACATTCTATAGGTGCCCTAAAAGCAGAAGCACCTTATGATACCTTGAATCAGCCCTCAGTATAAAGTCCGGGTTTGTTTTTGTGTAAAACGTGAGCACCATTTTTTGTTCTGTTGGGAATTGTGTACTTGTTTAGAGTGTTTCTGGATCAGTGTGTGTTTTGTTTCTGTGTGGACATGCTTTCATGCTTTCAGGGTTTTCCTTCCTCTATTTATAGCAGGCTAAGGTCTCTAAGATGTAACAGGAGAACGTGGCTGCTCTTCCATCATCGCTCTCTCTCGCTCTCTCTTTTTCTTCATCAATATCTGGCACTGACACTGATCTCTCTCTCTCCTGTACTCTCTCACGTTCTTTCTCCTGTTCTTACATTTTTCCAGCTCCAATCTGTGAAGATCAATTTTAACGACCAGTCTAAAATAATCTCAGAGCTGACGAGCTCTCATTCCTGCTCTCATTCTCACTTTCTCCTGCTCTCTCAGATCTTTCCTTGACTAGACTTTAAGAATATCACATTTTCATGATTCACAGTGATAATTAAGAAGATAAAATGCATCAGATCTGCTAAATAGCACTTTTTATAATCTAAGAGACGCAGTGATTTATCTATAGGTTCAATCATAGACACCTGCAACAGTCGTGAACCAGCACCCATAAACAATATAAACAAATCAGGGCAAAAACCGAGACAACCTGCATGAAAGAATGAGAGTCGCAAAGATTAGGAAAAATTGGAAGACAGTAAGAAAGGAGGAAGTATAGTAAGACAGAGAACAGAGAAAATCAAGGAAGAGAGAAAAGAAAAAGTAAGGAAGTAAGAAAGCTAAGTAAACTAAGGGGCGGAAGGAAGAACAGAAAGCTAGAGAAAAGTCTAGAGCAGGCAATAAGGATATGTGTTTGTGCCATATGTGTTTGCGAATGACATATGATTGCGCCCTCTGGTGTTCAAAAAATGCAAGTGCATTAGGTGGAGCGATAAACAAAAACGCATAATCCAACTCGATGTTGAATCCATTTTGGCACTGTGATGCATCTTTACGCCCCTATTCTTATGTATAATATCTAGGTTGCCCAAGGAGGTTGGGTCCCCTTTTTTCTTTCTTCCTAATCACATTTAGGGAGTTTTTCGTTGCCACTTTTGCCCTAGGCTTGCTCAGTTAGGGCTGTGGACCTAAATACTTGTATATCTGCTTTGAGCCAATGCTTTGTTTCAAAAAGTGCTATAGATATAAATTTGACTTGACTTCCTTTTGCCTTGGTTACTGATACCTTAACTATTTATTCTTATGTACAGATTCTAAATTCTGTTTTAAGTCTGTTGTTTTATGATTTAACATGAAAACAAAATATCATTCCTCCTCTGTCTTTGACTCATTCCTCTTGTCCTTGTTCACACTACCAGCTAAAAGCTTAAACGAGTTTGGCTGGATGAAGAACATGAGCTGACATTTGAGCCACCAACAAGCAATGTTCTGCATTAAATAAACTGAAATCTATTCGAATAACCTCATTAGATCGTCCTCTGTTTCCACCCAAACCTCACCTCTCTCATCTCCTTCTCGAGCCTGAATTCAGGCAGCGTCTCCAGGCAGAAGATGACGATGGACACCACGATCACCATGACGCTGATGATGGCGATGATCCGAGCGCCGCTGGAGGACTCGGGGTGCTCGAACAGCACCCACAGCTTCTTCATGAGCTCGTTCTGTGGCAGCGGCCTGACCTCCTCTTTGGGAAATCCCTCGTCATCCTTGAAGCGAGCCATGACGTCTTCGCCCAGCTCGTAGAAGCGCAGCTCGTCCATGAAGATGTCCAGGGGCACGTTGGCCGGCCGTCGCAGGCGCCCTCCCGACTGGTAGAAGTACAGGATGGCGTCGAAGCAGAAGCGGTTGCGATCCAAGAACAGTTCGTTGCGCAGCGGGTCAAAGTAGCGCAGGCGTCGCTGAGGGTCCCCCAGCAGCGAGTTGGGAAACTGGGCCAGCGTACGCAGCTGAGTCTCGTACCTCATCCCGGACACGTTGATGGCCAGGCGCTCGCTCAGAGCCCATCCTCCGGACCTTCTGCTCTCTCGCTTCCCCTTATCCTTCTTCCCTCCCTCGCGTTCCGTCTCGCTCTTCTCGGCTTTGTTGCGCTGATCTTTGCTCTTCTTGTTCTCCGCTACATCTTCTCTTGGTTCTCCTCCCTTTTCGTGATCGTCCATCCCTCCTTCCTTTGCAGGGGCCTCAGCGCTTCGGCCCAGGCAGCACTTTTGTCCCTGTGGCGGCGAGCAGAAATGCCATCATGTCACTTGAGCACGACACACACAATCTAACACAAGACATACTGGTGCTGCTCCACTGCACTACTTCGTTAAAAAATATCTATGCAAAAATGTTAGAAAAATTACATAGTTTTTAATATACCTCTTATATTCATTACAGAAATAGAATTCACCGTCCCAGAGACATGGATGAACCTGATTCATAAAAACAATCCAAAGTGTACACGAATATTTTTGGGATGGAAATGCATTATGCTGACATTAAGTGTTAGAAAGCCTTTATAAGTTTTATCATTTCAGAGTTTTGTGCACGACGGGATTCCTGACACATCTGAGTATCTCTATAATCTCTCATGATAGAGAAATTGTGAAATCGTATTTGGATTTTGGTGCAAAAATAGACAAGAATCAGGGATTAATGTATGGGACAAAATCTTTGCAACTTGACTAAATTAGACATGGATTTGAATGTAGTGACAGTGACTGAACCAGCATTTTTAATATAGAGTTTTTAGTACTTATTTAGGGTTTCTACACAAGAGTTTACACAGTATAAGGACAAGGCATAAGGACAAGATTTCTTCAGCACACACTGATTTGTCAAGGGTTATCGAGGATGACAGCCATTTTGCGAAATATTTTCTGTGTGTATGTATTAAGGCCACTCTTATTCTTATTCTTATCCATCCGATTTTGTCAGTTATCCGATCAATGAGTAGCCTATACATGCCCTTGAGTAATCAGATAATGGGAAAGCTCTGGGTTTCTACTGTGGAACCAGCCAACAATGCTACAGAAGTATGTGACATAAACTTCAAATTATTCATTTTCTCGAGTATATTCTGCGTCTCCTCTGCGATGGCCGTTTTGCTGCCTTTAATGCTTGGTGCGTTTAATTCCGAGGTTGCCAGATTGTGCCATAAAAAAAAACGATTCTGTCGATGGAAAAGTGGTAAATAAAAATAAATGTTTAAATTAGGCGGACCTGGCAACCGTGTCGGAATGAGAAAAAAAAGCGTGTACGTGGTGCATACACTATGAGTAATATGCAGTTGGAGGAGCTAAGAGCTCAAAACTACAGAGACGTAAACAATCCTCCAACCTTAAGCTATAACCACGGAAAAGAGTATGTTATTGTTATTATTATTGTGTGTACTGTACATGCAGGTTATTATTGTTAGCAGATTTCAAGGACTACTTTGTTTGTCCCTCACTCTAAAGACCAATTCCCATACACAAAAACCTTGTGTACCTTTTGTTTCCGCATGCTCCTTCCATATCGTTTGTGCAATTAATCAACCCCAACATGTTCAGGCAGATTGGTTTTGGAATAATAAACAGATTGTAAATATTCTGTGACAAACTGACAACCATTCAAATTACGTTTTACAGAGCAATCAAGGTCTGTATTGGTATGGATTCATAGGTGTTGGAATAAGATTACTCTTGTGTTAAGCTGAAATATTAAATGGTGATTCATTTTTCAAACTCTGGATTGAGACTAATCTTAGTGCAGGAAGCCAGTCCTCAACCACACACTGAATCCATACTTCAAGAGTTGAAATTAAGAACTTGAGACAAATTTATTGAATAAAACAAGATTATATTCTGTAAGACTGTAATGTAAAGCTGCTGTCCTCATCCACAAACATAGATTTGAAAGACACACCTCATCCAGTCTATAAGGTAACTTGTAAGAACAAACCGGGAAACAGAAGTATACAGCTCGGGAAAAAAAATCTAATGTTTGTGTGGAATAAAACTACAATTTACTGACAGATTCGAAACTAAAATATTTATCTGCAGCAATGACAACAATGACAGCTGGTCAGAATTACAAAGAACATGCAGTGTTTTCAGGCCTTGATTAATAATACAAATAGTAATACAAAGACAACAAGTTTATATTCATTTTTTAACAAAACAATACTAATGTTATGACCGAAATTATATATTTCAAGGAAGATTTCATGTGTCTTGCACTTTTGCTCAATAAATAAGCTTTGGTTCAGGTGATCCTCTAATCAGGAGCTCATTAAGTAGAATCAGGTGTGTCTGCGCTGGAATCCATAAGATACTGGAATGAACTTGTAGATATGTTGATTTTGAGAAAATGGACTGGTCTCTTAATTTTTTCCAGAGATGTACTTTATGTATTAACAAGGTACCACCAAATAACCACCAACTAGCAATGAGAGACTGAAAAAGTGCTCATAAAAACGCCAGACAACATAAAAATCCACACAATAATACTCCTCAACTGTGGAACTGTGTTCAGTTAGACTTAAGAAATATCGAATGAGAAACAGCTGCAATTGAAAATGTTCCACAACAACACTGTTATTCAATCAGTTCATCCTGGAACACTTTATTATTTTCTTTATGATCATTTTCTCGTCCAAACTGTAGCAGCACATGAGATCTGCCACACATCCGCTGTAACAAGCGAACATGGTAATCCCCCGGTGCAGCGTTGACAGAACACGGTCAAATGTCAGCGCAGAGGTCAGAAAGGGAGACTTCCATACGCAGATTAGGATTCATTTTAACAGACCTGCTGCCTGCAAGTTTGTAGATTAAACTTTAGAAAAACTGACTAACAGATCTTTTTCACAAAGCGTGTCCGTACTCACGATGATCTGATTCCTAACTTCAGTAAAGTCGTTCTCTTAATCCTGTAAGATGTCTCCGGTCGTACCAGCTCGGTTTTCACCTACTGTAGATCAGGACTGTGTTACTCTGGGCTCTGGCTCTGTTTTTCCGTCCGCCTCCCCTCCGTCCATCCGTGTGTCTGGCGTGTGTGCGAGGGTCCTGCAGGGGGCGTCCCGCTCTCCTCCCTCAGCGCTCTGAGACACTTGAAGCTGTTTGGAGGACGCCGTCTCTCGTGTCTCCTGTCTCTCGCTGCTCCTTCCAGTCACAGCAGAGCTCGGGAATGCTGTCATGCCGAAATTCAATCCAGGTTCCATCACCCTGAGCTCCTCGTTCGCCAGGCCCGATTTAGAATATCTCCACTCGCCTGTTCCTTCTGCTCCCGCTCCTTCGGCCTTTGACCAGTGCTACGGTTTATTCCACAGCGATTGGTAGCAGCTCATATTTATTGATTTTTGTGAAAATGAAGGCGAAAGTACAGGAACTTTGATCGTTCCTACAAAGTTCTTGCCTTGTTGTATGTAATGAATCTTATTCTTTGTTACAGATGCAGGTTTTCGTGCTGTAGTGTTTGGTATGTTCTTCCCATCTCCACATCGGTTTCCTCCAGGTACTCCGGTTTCCTCACACCTCCCCAAAAACGTGCCAGTGGATTAGCCCCTCTAAATTACCCCTAGATGAGACAAGTGAGTAAAGGACTGAGTGTGTGGTGCCATGCCATGGTAGTCCATCCTCTCCAGAGTGTATCCATTTACAGTTGCATTGAGAACATTTAACAACCAGCCTCAACCAACCGACTTACAACTGATACCGTCCAACCCATTGTGAGATAAGGGCCTTGCTCAAGGGCCCAAAGGGTGTGATTGCGTTCCCAGCCTTCTTGGCCAGAAGGCTAGACTTGCTAAATGGAGAGGGCGTTTCCCTCTCAAAGTTAGGAGTAGATCCTAGTAAAGATAAAATTCATTGATAAAGCATCTTAACCCCTAAAAGAGCTCCTAAGGTGAAAGACTTTTAGGAGGCTTAGGACAGCGAAGACAACGAAGCTGAAGAAATGTTCTCCAAACACTGAATAACAGTGAGATAATCAAACGCTAAAGATTAGATCACACAGCTTGGAATACACGACAGCGAACATACCTAAAAAAGCAGAGAGACATTTCCTCCAGTTCATAGGCTATCCAATAGATTAAGTAGGGCTACAGAAATTACCAGAATGATAAATAAATTGTTAATAAAATAAAATAAAGGTCAGTAGGTTAGTTTTGAGGGACGGGATGTATGGATTCTGTTTTTTCTTTCTTATTTTTGTTTATCTGTTTTGGTTTGCTCCTGATTTTGTTGCTAATTTGACGCCCAAAAAGAAAATCCTCAAGGCTTGCAGGAAGCAGTTATTTATGGGTTGGATGAGTGGCTTCCATGATGCTTCGGAAGTGATTACCAGTGGGTAAAAGCAAGGCATGTGCTGAACGGCAGGCATCCATATTACAGGAATAAACTCTGGTTACAGAAATGGATTTGATTTCTGGAAGGTCAAATGCAGATATTTTTCGGCGTAGTTCTTTAAGTTTTATTTAGAGCTGAGCTGAGCTGTACTGACTGTTATCCATCCTGTCAGTACACTTCCTATAGAACAGAGTTATAGAGTTGATCTGTCGCATCATCTAACAACCTTCTTCTGACCTCATAAACCTACAGAACGGCCCTTAAAATAGTGTCGGTGAGTGAGCTTAGTGTAAATGCCATGAGATCTACAAGGATGTGATGAAACAGCACTGGAACCCAAGCTAGTTTAGTGTTTTATTGCTTACATACACGTGACTGTCACAAATCAGCTTAGCTTTCTTGTTAGAGGAAACATTAGTTTAGATTCACAGTTAGGTTCAAGATGTATTTGGGGATTCTGATGTAAGAAGCTGTTTTAAAATACAAAGCTAATACATGAACTCAGGATCTGTGATTCTGTTCTTAATTTATTAAAAGAACATTACCTTTCTCTAGCACCATCTCTCTACCAACAGACCTCCTGCTGCTCTTGAACCCCGGTTCATCCGCTTTGCAGATTTACTCCAACGAGCTCACTAGCTATCAGGAGATAATTTGAGGTCTTCCTTTTGTAGATTATATTCTGCACCCACTTTTCTCCTTAAAACGTACCTGGTTTTAATTTCTGGACCTGTGTCCCTTTTGATTAATAACTCTTTTGTTACTGCAGCTACTCCACAGGGGTTAGAAAGTGCTGCAGTTACTCCAATTCTGAAAAACTGTCCTAGATCTACCTGTACTGAATAACTATAGACTAATTTCCAACGCCAATGATACCAAGGTCTTCATCAGTACTGTTGCACTAGTTCCTCCTCCTTCATTAACTACATGCATCAGTGAAAGGACTGGATGCATTCCAATTTTCTTTAAACTCAGCTCCAGCAAAACATATCTCATGAGCCCTGCTGGTGACACCTGGACCTGCTTAATAAAATCGATATCCATTCTTAATAACAATTCAGGCATGGCTGCATCTTATTAAGGTGAGGGAACAAGATAGTTAAATCATCTAATCCCCACGCGTTAATGATATCGTTCTTACATTTATTTATTAAGAAGAGACATCACCAGCAGGACTCAGTAGATATGTTAGTCGTTAATGAAAGTCAGAATGAAAGTACAGAGGCGCTCTGAGCTGGCTGTTGATATTAAACTAATCAAAATCAGCGGTAACCTTGGTGTAATGTTTGCTGGTTTTGCTTAATTTGGAAGCCCTTACCATTAACGTTGCGATATTTGGTTCTTCATTCAGTGATGATGCGGAGACTCTTGCGTTTATAACTTTAAGACTGGATTACTACAATGTGGTTTTCACAGACTTTCAGCCCAAAACCAGGCTTAGCTTACATGACATTCAAAACAAAGCAGCTAGGATGTGCAGATATCACCCCCATCCTTTACAAGATTCACTGGTTACGTTCATTATAAAATACAAACAATCGTTCACACACAAACTCTTCATAATCTCAATCATAATCTGGGATATTGTTTTTAGTGATTTCTGTCTCCCTCTGGCGGTGAGTGTGTAATGGTGCAGTGTGTATATATATGGACGGTTGAGTCAGCTGACTGAAGTTTTCGGTTTGTTCTGCTACAGATCAGCAGCAGGTCCGAGTCGAGCTTCTCTCCGTGTGTAGGATCATGGCCAACGCACTGCGATATAACAACAAAGTGGTGATTGTAACCGGAGGATCGAAAGGCATCGGCAGAGGCATCGTCAAAGTCTTTGGTACGTTTATTTAGAAGGGAGGGGAGAAACAGGAACGAATTGACCAGGAAGTTTGGGAAAGTCGCTAAACCTGTTGCTTCTGTTTGTTTCTGGTTTGTTTTTCAGTGCAGAACGGTGCTAAAGTCGTTTTCTGTGCCAGAGGAGGTAAATATTGACTTATTGAATGTGTTCTTTTAGCTGTGTGTATTTTTGTACATTGGTGCTTGAAGGTTTGTGAACCTTTTAGAATTTTCTATATTTCTGTATAAATTTGACCTAAAAGATCATCAGATTTTCACACAAATAAAAGTAGATAAAGAGAACCCAGTTAAAGAAATGACACAAAAATATAATACTTGGTCATTTATTTATTGAGGAAAATGATCCAATATTACATATTAGTGAGTGGCAAAAGTATGTGAACCTTTAGGATAAGCAGTGAATTTGAAGGTGAAATTAGAGTCAGGTGTTTTCAGTCAATGGGATGACAATCAGGTGTGAGTGGGCACCCTGTTTTATTTGAAGAACATGGATCTATCAGCTTGCCATCATTGATGGATCAATGAATTCTGAATTATATCGGAGAATTCAAAAGGAAAATGTCAGCACATCTGTCCATGACCTTAATCTCAAGAGAAGGTCAAGAGAAGGTGGGTCATGCAGCAAGACAACCACAAAGAAAAACCACCAATTGGTGATAGGGTGTTGGTGCCTAAGGATGCGCTAGAGCAGCAAATCTTATCCTGTCTGGTCCAAATGGAGAAGACACAGAAATATTTAGTGTCAGAACAAGATCTTGGAGAAATGGAAGGTCTTATGGTCCGATGAGTCCTGTTTTCCATCACGTGGACGGTCAGCACCATTCACCTGGGCATCTGATGGCACCAGGATGCCCTGTGGGATGAAAACCAGCCAGTGTAGGGAGTAATGATCTGCTTGTAAACTCTTGGTTTGGGAAATCATATGGACTTGTAACACCGATCTAAACCACCACTGATTGGTGTATTTAGAGGCTCTTAATTCCTAATTGTCTAATATGTTACTACCATATAAGGTTTAGGAACCAGTGTTTATTTTCGGTTGAGTTCAGTGTTCTGTATTCAGTGTTCTGTACAGGCCCTGAGGAATTGATGTTTCCAGCAGCTGGCTCTTAGCAGCGAGCCACAGGAGCTGCTGTTCTATCTAATGCATTTAAAAATAGAGTCTGCTGATTAGTGAGGGAGCTCCCTTGTGGACAAAGTGTGTACTTTATGGTGAAGAAAGGTTTGTTTTATTTTATTAAGTACTGAATAATGGAGTGAATTTCTGGGGTCCAGTTTTCCACAGTATATTATATATGGTTGTTATACCATTTGTTAAACAATGATCTAATGGTGGCCTAAGACTTTTGCACAGTACTGTATGTTGTAGTTTAACAGAAAAGAAGAGATATTGTTTACAGATTGGATTGATCGATTTCCTACTCGAAATGAACCCTGTTAAATCCAGAGTCGATGTTAGGGCGTATCCTTATGAGCATTTAATATCTAATCTAATCTCGACCCTGTGTGGAGTTCAGCTCTGTTCTGGAATGAGTGAGTGGTCCAAAGTTCCCTGAAAGCTCATGTCAGTCACATGGTCTGGCAGCAGATGCATGAACCGATTTTTATTTGCTCGTAAGTCGAAGCAGGCAAACGTCTGGAGGATGAGCTGAATAAAGCGGGACCGGGCTCGAGCCTCTTCGTGTCATGTGACGTGTCCAGTGAAGACGACCTCAAGGTATGGATCAGGATCATAAACTCTAACGTGAGCTGAACTTTAAACCGTTCGGTTTAATCATTTTTCTGTTTCACACCTCAGAGACTGATCATGACGACCGTCGAGCGCTTTGGACAGATCGATTGTTTGGTGAATAATGCTGGCTGGCGTGAGTATCCGCTTTTCTCAGTTTGTCCACACTTTGTCCTCGCATCTTGGTAAATCCCGAGAGCTTTTACAAAGAGTCCGAAATGACACCAGACTTCAAACAGGCGAAGGCTAACCAAACATGTACCTGTTATACAGCTTTCTTTGTACTTACACTGAATATTGCTGGAGCTTTAATGGTACTCTGTCTCTCCGGAGTATTGACAACTGCAACAGATTTCCACGTCCTCAAAGATAGCACTTAAAATCTCCATATACGTGCATTAAATGTAATACTATTTAAATTATGCATGTGTGGAATGCCAGTTAGTGTAAAGCAAGTCATAGCAATAGGACGGATGTGAGTCCCAGTCTGTGATGAGCAGCTGGCGATAGTGCGACACGTCAAACGACTCTTTAGCCACCACATCTGTGTTATTAATAAGGCTAAGATTGTTTCAGGACCTAAGGTGGTGAAAAGGTTTGAATAAATATTAGCATTAATCCTCCATTTCCTCTCACAGATCCTCCTTATAAACCCACGGATGAAACGACGGCGGAGGAGTTTAAAGATTTACTCAACCTCAACCTCATAAGTTACTTCCTCGCCTCTAAGGTGAGACTCTCCTCTCTCTGACCTGTAGACGTGAGCACACTGACTGTTAAATGCATATTTTAATTTCAACGTAATGCGTTTAATGAACACGTTACGTTTTGTGAAACAGGTCGTTGACCGAAATGTATGTTATCGGACATTACCATTGTCTATTTATGCTACTTTAATGTAAATATAAAGGGTAATTTCACAAGAAAACTGCATACTTTTGTTTGAAGCCAAAAATGAATCGATAGAGAGCATTAGGAACAACACTTAAGATCAGTCACACGAACCAGAGACTCAACGAGTGAATGCGAACCAGTTTATATAGTTATAGGTTAGAGAGAATAGAACAAACAAAGCAGTACTACTTACAATAGGACAGGTACATGCACTTACAAACACCGTTTACAGCTCGGTACCAATAAGTAGGTGAAAGTCATAAACACAAACACGAGGAACTTAGACAAAAAAGTCTCTAAACACATCAACCGAGTTGGAACAGTCAGTCGTCCACATGTGACTAAGAAGCAAGTGAGAACACAACCGGAAAAGTAGTTACACACACACACAAAAATGACGGACTTCCACTCTGTAATTCCTGCCTAGTGGATTTGGAGAAAGATTTTTATTTACTTATAATATGTTATAATTTTTAAGACCTCAGTCATTAAACCGAACCAGCATTGGATGGTTGTTAAACTTAAACGTTAAACAGCGCTTGTCTAAGCTTCAGATGCTCAAAGTCTGAAGGACTTTTCACACAAATCTTATTTTTACAGACAAAAAATATGTACGTAAAAAATATTAACGCCGTCCTTCACACCGAGTCTGAAACTGATGGACCGTGGCGCTGCGTAAACCTTTTAATCGGAGCCTGTTCTAATTTCTGCATTAAAATCAGGCTGACCAATCAGAGCTCGGTCGCCGGGCAGAACAGCTCATTGAGAGCTTATAGGACGAGCAACAGGCTGCCTCTGAAAACATGACCTGGTGGGATAGAACTGAAAGGCTGGAGAATGATGGAGATGAAGCTCACAGGGACTGTATGGAAGCATTTGATTCTTTATCTAAGCGCATTCTGATCTGTTCATGATCCAAAAACACAAACTAGAGCTTCTCTCTAGAGCTAATCTTCGCTCGTGTCTTTGTTTTTTTAAGTTGACGATGTGAAAAAGACACGGAGAAATCTCCAACACATTAAGAGAAGGAAAATTAAAGAAAGAAAAAGTGGGCAAGTTTTCGGGGTGTTTAGAGATAAAATGCATCAGACTTGGTCTGAAGGTAACACTACACTAAAAATCGCATCCTTTATTTTTTTGGTCATAAAAATCGTACTTGGTGTGAAAAGGCCTTTATGCAAATGTTTGGGCACCTTTTGAGTTGATCCACTTGTTTTATCAGGATCTTTCAGTTACTCATCTTTCTTATCAGTGAATGTTATTGTTCCATTAAAATCTGATAAGATTCTGCAGAGGTGTAACTCTGGATAAATGTCATTCAGGTTTGTATAAGACTGTATGTACTGTTTATGTCAGACTTCTGGTGCATCCAGTAATGGTGCTACACACTGCTGAGCTCCTCTCAGACTTAAACCTACCAGATATAATTAGGATATCATTATAAAGTTTACAGTGTGAGAGTGAATCATGCAGTTGGCAGATTGTTTCACTTCTGAATAGGCAGTTTTGTGAAAACAATCACTTCTCCATTCTGACATCTAACGCGAAGACATCAGTCTGTGGTTGGAACTTTGTTGCTGTGTCAGTCAGTTATCCTCGTCCTGTAGGAGTATGTGGTTCTGCTATGTAACATCTAGCTGGAGAAGGGACTAACACATAGATTTATACTTCCCTTAACCCACTTTCTCACGAAAAGTGGCTAAACATTTATGCATGCCAGATTTTTTCCTTCTTATCCTACATTTCATGAGCCATGAGTTACAGCTCCAGAGATCCCCGGTTCGATCCTGATCTCAGACTCCGCCTGGAGTTTGCACGCCCCTCCCCGTATCCTCCTTTGTGTTGGTTGTCTGCAACGTTGCTCCATGTCCTTTGGGTGCTCAGTCTGGCATGTCACTCTGTGGGTCTGTACGGCTGGAATAACAGCACACACCTGTATTACAAGGAAGAACCTGAAACAATTGCTTTTTTTTGCTAATGAGCAGCAGTCAGTGAAGGTCAGGGTTTCTAAGGAAACCAAAACTGTTTTGCAAAGCAAATGCAGAGAGAAAATACAACAGCTCAGGAGACCAAACATGTAAAGACAGAGGGACAAACTGCCATCTGGATCATGTTCTGTCCTCACAAAGGCCTCTTACTGCCTTTTGTGGTGGGAGGAGATAAAAGAAAAGATCAAAACTGGTGTACCATATGATGTGTGTCTGAGGCCAGTGTTTTGCTTTTAATCCATGTTCATTCTAAAATTCAGATTTATTTCTATAGTGCTTTTCACAATGTAGTGCTGTCTCAAAGCAGCTTTACAATTTTCTATTATCTTCTAATACAGCGTTGCTTGAACGTTTGTCAGCAGCGTTTGTGAAGTCCTGAGGATCATTTTCCTCAATAAATAAATGACCAAGTATAATATTTTTGTCTCATTTGTTTAACTGGGTTCTCTTTATCTGCTTTTAGGACTTGTGTGAAAATCTGATGTTTTAGGTCATATTTATGCAGAAATATAGAAATATAGGGTTCACAAACTTTCACGCACCACTGTATCCCCAACTGAGCAAGCCTAGGGCAAAAGTGGCAAGGAAAAACTCCCTAAACATTATAAGGAAGAAATTGTGGGAGACCAAGACTCAACAAGGGACCCACATGTTATGTCTAATAATTAAAATAATCAGATGTGGGTGGCAACCAAAGCATACACGGGGAGAACATGCAAACTCCTAGTCATTTAAAAGATTGAACAGACAGCCTGTCTTATAAGGCACACTTCACTAACATCCACTCTCTGTCTCCTGATCTCTTCTTTGCTTAGTTTGCTCTGCCCTTCCTGAGGAAAACACAAGGCAACATCATCAACGTCTCCAGCCTGGTGGCATCGATTGGGCAGAAAGGTGCAGCACCCTATGTGGCCACCAAGGTGAGATCGCTTACTTTAAATAACAGAATCTCCGTCTCCATGTGAAGAGATTAGAACTGATGCCCTGATAATGATAGCCATAAAAGTGGTGCAAACCCACCTGTTTTGTGACTCACAAAGCAGACACAGTCTGAGTCTGGAAGCACAGAGTACAGAGCATAGTGCATAGAAGAGTTCAAAGCATCCAAAACCAGAAACGCAAAGGGTTCAAAAGAGTCCGAGCGTCCCCCAGCATGCAGCTTGGGTGTCAGGACCTCTTAGACTAAGAACACAGAACAACTCAGACAGGCTCAAATAGCCGAACGCTGTCTTAGTTTCACAGAAACACTTGCCTGAATGAGCCCAGGAGATTTACTGATCCCACGCCCTGGCTCTCTTTGGAGGTTCTTAAACAGGTGAGTAGATGGGCCGTTGAGCAACAGGTGTGTCTTGTTGGGACCTGTTAAGTGGCGCAGAGCTGCCAGGAAGGCACACAGCCACGAAAAGGGAAGAAATGATAGGATAGTGGGGAAAAAGGAGAAGGGAACATGGAAAAGGAAGCCCTAATGGGACAAGCATACCCCATCAGATAAGGTGAAATCCCTGTAATATCCAGTCCAGACCTCATGAACCCTAGAGCTCTGCCAATTCCCACTGGCCAAAGACCCTGAAGCAGATCCAGGATCCGCTTGAGTTGGTGTGGGATCTGTGACCAGGATAGAGAAGTCTGGGCTGACCTCAGCCCGGTGCCACTGCGACCCTCATCACAGGAGAAGGGAAGGAATCGGAGACAGAACCTTACAGTGTGTTTAAAAAGAAACTGCACTGGGTGTGATCAGCATGGAAATCCCTCACGGTTTAGCATTGACTTGTTGGTTGAGAAATCCTTCTTGTTTTATCGGCACCCAAACGCAGTGCAGCTTTGGTCCAAAATTACAAAGCATAATTGCAGTAACCACCAGAAGCAGGGTGGGTGGAAGAAGAGTGAAGAACTAGACCACAGCAGATTTGGGAGGGTAGGACCTGATTTGAAAGACTTAAATGTTGAAATGTTATGTAGGTTTTGCAAGACTGAGTCCCAGAGGTTGCAAGAAATGACTGAAACTTTAGAACAGGTAGAAGGCCATGTTTTGTAATGGTGTATCCCAGACTGTGGGGATGGAGCAATTCAGACATGTAGTGAGAAGACAGAGTGTGAAGAGCTTTGTAGGTGAGAAGTAGTGTTTTACTGGGCAAATACTACTGTGCAAAAGTCTTAGACCACCATTAGATCTGTTGCTTTAGCAATTTTATATATATATATATATATATATATATATATATGTGTCATTAAGAGATGATACAGGAGAAAGGTGTAATGTCATGCCATTCGAAGAGAGGCGGGCTGAGCTTAGATCGAGCAGGACAAGGAAATAAAGATCAAAGAATCAGAAGATGGAGTAGATCACTGAATATCCCGATTAGAGCTGTCTCAGTGCCCTTTAATGGGCTAAAACCTGCTACACACTCACGTCACTTGCATATAGACACCTGAAGAGACGTTAAAAACTACCCCGTTTAAAGTCGGTGATGAATCTCAATAGATCGTGTGTCTGTACATGGCAGTAATTGTAATGCTGATGTTTGTCCATCAGGGGGCGATCATTTCCATGACCAAGGCCATGGCTGTTGATGAAAGTCGCTATAATGTCAGAGTGAACTGGTGAGTCATTATTACAGCAAAGAAAAAGTATATTTGCATTATATAGAGACTTCTTTGGGCTATATGGCATACATGTATTTACCAGTGAACAAAAGAAAAAGAGTCAAAATAACTACTATTAACATAGTCTTGAGTGCTTGAGTTGAAGGCACTCAAACTTCTTTTGCGGTTCTTGAAGTTTCACCTCTCATCCGAAAGGCTTCTTAAATTTATATTTATGTGATTTAGTCTACGCCCTTATCCAGACCGACTTACAACTGATACAATTTTACAATCCACTACTACTGGCATGTAATGCATCTTTACCTACCAAGCTTTAAGCTACTGGATAAAAGTGTATTGTGCCCTCCAGTAGCAGTGCTTTATCGGTTAACGTTGGTATTATTTTGCAGTATGTCCCCCGGTAATGTGATGACGCCTCTGTGGGAGGAACTCGCCGGCCAAACACCTGATGCAGCTGCTGCTATTAAAGCTGGAGAGGATGCACAGGTAAGTCCTCTTACTGATCCTAAAACCGATAGATAGAACAGAACCATACTGTAGAAATCTCAGCCTGGGCACTCTTTGGTAATGAGGTGATGCTTCACTGAGGCGATGCAAATCAGTGTGGTAAAAGAAACAGAACACAGAAGTTAGTTAACCAATAACCAAGTGGTTTGCACTTTCAATCCATTACTCACTAAATTACAGGAGATTTTTCCTTAGTATAAAATAAGTGTTAATGTGTTACTAGTTTTGGCCATCTGTAGGTTTTTATAATAATTGTTTTAAACAATAACTTGCCCATCATTATTTATCATGAGGCGGAATCTCCATCTACAGTCATTTAAGGTGGAAGCAAAAATGTAAATAAGAAGCCAGCTTGATACAACAAACACTTGTTAAACTCATCAGTTCATGATCCATGTAACTTATGGTGGATTTGTTGAGCATATCCCATCATAAATCAGAAGCTCCTGTACAATACAGCTCCATTAATGCTGATAATGCCTCATACAGGGGGATTTTCTGGAGGTCTGGAACCCATTCATCCAGTTTACATTATTCCTTATGGGAAACATTTGCTCAGTACTCATTGTTTTCGGGTCTCGGCGAGCCTTCTGGAATGAATTAACAACGAGAACCGAGGTGCCCCTGTAGCCGTGTTTATCTGTTCGGTAATGACTGAGATTTGCTCCTCTCTTGTTTAATGAATTGGTGCATATCAACAGATCACTTGGGCCATTGACTCAAAGACATATCTAGTCTGAGCAAGAATGAAAGTGGAAGAAAATCAAATGCAAATGGTAATGACGTGGAGTTTTCTGGTACACGATGAGCAAATATTAGCACCCCTAAAAAGACAAATGTTTTATGTGATACGTTATGCAATCTGAGAGTCTGCACTGCCGTCAGGAACTCAGTGATCTGACATTAAGATCTCTCTGACAGCTGCTGGGGCGGATGGGAACCGAAGAGGAGAGTGGACTGATGGCTCTGTTCCTGGCAGCTGATGCCACATTCTGCACCGGTATAGATCTGTTACTGAGCGGAGGAGCTGAACTCAACTACGGCTTCAAAAGTCAGGTTCCATAAAACCTAAAACCTGCGGGACTGAACGTCACCACTGTACGTTTAACCCGGTCCTCCTAACACTGTGATCCTGGTTACTTTAAAATAAGGGAACATTTTTATATAAAATAACAATAATAATAATAATAATAATAGTGAGATTAATTTCCTGTCCAAAGCTGATTTAATTTGATTTAATCTGAAGATTTTGTTGAATTTTAGAACATGATTTTATCCGTGCACTGACTGATTAAGCGTGCTTTTTTCTAACCAAATGAGTTTACACATTCCTGATTTAAGAGACTTAACTGCTGCCAGAAGTGCCAAACAAGCAGAGTGATTTTGTTCTTTGTACACCAGATCTTGTGGAAATTAAATGAGCATCATGTGCTGACTTCTGTCTGATATGGTTTGTTATTTTTTTAAGTAATTATAAAAAGTCTAATCAGAGCTCGTCCAATAAATATCATATTTGGAAATATTTGAATCACAGGGTGGATGGTATGGATAAAAGGGACTTTTATTTTATATCAGTGTATCGGTGTACAGGTATGCACCTTTTAAAGACTGCATTATGTTCTGTTTAAGAGGTCGTTGACCCAAGTGGTTGTTGACTGGACATTACTGTAGTCACATAATCTTTTTATGCTACTGTAATGTAAATATAAAAAGTATCTTCACAAGAAAACTGCGTGCAAACGGTACGTAAACATGTCAGAAATACTGCTGAAAACACAAGTGAATGATGATATTTTTGTTTGACAGAGGCCAAAAATGCATCGATAGACAGTATTAAGAACAACAGAGATCAGCCAGAGCCAGTTTATATAGTTATAGGTAAGAGAGACTATAACAATCAAAGGAGTACTACTTACAATGGGACAAGCAACATCCAGGGTTAGAAGACAGATGTTTATGTCCTAATATGATATATTATACATTACTCGTAGCAGCACAACACACACTGCAGTGCTGGGAATGATCCACCACCCAAACAGTAGCTGATCTGTGCTGGTCCTGTGGGGGTCCTGACCGTTAGAGAACAGATTAAAGGGGACGAAACAAAGTACATAGAGAAACAGCTAGACTACAGTCTGTAATTGTAGAACTATAGAGTTTCTATACTGTAATAAATGGACAGTGTACAAGTACGGAGTTGTACCCAATAAAGTGGTCGGTGAGTGTATGAAGTAATAATATCCTGGTTCTACACAACATGTTTATCTGTCCATCTCATAAATCCTGCCTGGTGAGACACTAAACAGAGAGACCTAGGATTAAAAAGGGCAGACTGGACCTGTCCAATCAGAATAAAGGAAACCACCACACCCTTCAAATGGACCAATGCGAATCCCTTTCATTCTCTGAGCAACAAGTTTGACTCCTTTGACTCCTGAAATAATGTGTGAGTTTCTGATTTAAGAGAATCGACACATACCAGGATTAAACACCATGATCCATGATAGACGATCATTTTTCATATCCAGACTGAAATGCACTTTTGTCCACAACCTGAGCAGAACAAGCTTAATCTCAGACTAGTCTTTAATCTGAATACAAATGAAATAGATTACAGCTTGTGAACAGCTTGAGTAAACACTGACACGCATGAATATAATTACAAAGACCTTAAACAGTGATTTGTGTAGGGCCTTGTGTTTGAGCAGACTGTCAGTCTACAGGCTGTGCACCGGGCCAGTCCCAAATCGACACTGGAGTGTGTAGTGCACTAACTGGGATTCAGCCATATCACACAGCCATTTTACTAAATTACGGTTTGACTTAAGTTATAAGTGGCATTTGAATCTTGAGATTGTTGCCCTTTATGTTATATTCGGCTGCATTTTCCTGCTACTTTTGTGGCTAAGCCTTAACTAGAGTAACAGGGCACTATGTCGAGTTGACAGTGTAGGTATGCGACTCTCCATTTAGGAGGAACGAGGCAGCATAAAGATTCAGGAATAATCCTGGAGAGCTCTGCTGCATCCTCACGTTTCATGGCGTTGCAGCTTGTTGAAGTCCCACAGAAATGAAAATGTTTTGCACATTCACATCAGCTTTGATTTGCCATAAATCAAACCCAAACATTCATGATAATGCCCACCAGCAGTGAGCAGAGGGAGGTGGTGCACAGTCTCGAGTCTCAAGCCAGCAATTAAACACATGTGAAACGAGTGTGAGACTTGAGTCCCTGTCTCTTACACACAGTTTCTTCTAAGATTTCAGCTGTGGATAACACTTCATTTCTGCACCATAATGTGGACTGACTTTGCTGATTCAAACTATGTACCTACACATCAGTGGTATCCAGACCAGAGAATTAGGTTAGGATTTTGATCTTAATCATTGAATTACGATTTTTAGTTTGATTGTCCTTTATTTTTGTATTTATTCTATGGATGTAAAAGCAATGCTTTTAAAATACAAACGTGTGATTATTGCACAATTGCTGGAAATTAAGCCAGTTTCTACATGAAGGTATTTTGCATACTTTTAGTGGTGAATTAAGCAACAATTTGAGCCTGTGCTAAAGCAGTTATTTAAAGCGTACAGGTAAGCTATGGATAGTGACCATCTGATCAACATCTGTTCGGTTAATGACCTAGGTCTTAAAATGATAATAAATTAGAATAGGAAAAAAATCTGCCTTTTATCTCCGGACGTTGTGGCCTTAAACAGCCAATAAATGCTGTGGATCCACGAGCAGAGGTGGGAGTTAAAGAAGAGAAGTCATTCACTTACTACTTACCGGTCATGTTCTCGCTTGCTCATTAGCTCATGTTTAGAATAGAGACGGTTGTAACTCGGTTGATGTAAGTTCCTCATGTTTGTGTGAATGAATTTCCTCTATGTATTTGTACCGAGCTGTAAATGATGTTTGTAAGTTTATGTACTTGTCCTATTGTAGGTAGTACTCCTTGGTTTGTTATATTCTCTCTAACCTATAACTATATAAACTGGTTCGCATTCACTCGTTGAGTGTCTGGTCAACGTCCAGTCAACGACCTGTTTCACAGAACATTAAACGGCGAACACCTGTGGTGAAGTTGTCGATTTGATACGCGCCCATCCCTTGGTCGTAAGCGGAACGTGTAGTGGGTGTGTTTCCAGTCGGACGTTTGCAGTGAATGACGATGGCGGCTCTGAGGACGGTGAGTTCAAACCGGGCTCCTTCAGCCCATTTGTTTTTCTTGGTTCATTCTGTCGGTGGAAGTTATTAACTGTGCTGGTTTAAATGTCCCCGTCTCTCAGGATGAGCATTTAACCAGGGCTTTTTAAACTTTGTCCATTAGTATCTGTTTAGCGCGGTTTATTTTCTCTCTCTCCGTAAAGTAACACGTTTATGTTTTAGCGCTGCATTCTGCATCCTTATTTATTTTTCAAGGCTGTTTGTTCTGTATTAATGAGCTGCTGTCTGGCAGGTTAATGTTAGAAATGCTGTTTA
This sequence comes from Ancistrus triradiatus, assembly GCA_025084515.1. NCBI lineage: Eukaryota > Metazoa > Chordata > Actinopteri > Siluriformes > Loricariidae > Ancistrus > Ancistrus triradiatus. The sequence goes on along the minus strand of JAJAGP010000363.1, from coordinate 217,245 downwards.
AATGTTGTCACTTTTTCAAAATTGGAGCTTAATCCAAAATACATGGCTTTGTCAAATCTCCAAACGTGTCTGATGCAACCAGAGCAGGGAAGGAGCTGCAGCTCAGTCAGTTAAGCTCCAGAAAAACATTGGCACCCTTAGCAATAAAGCAAAAACAGGTCTTAAAACATGTGTTTTTAATAGTACTCATGCAGAGCTTGATGAGAGATATTGATGCCATGCATCCTAACAGTATTTGCAGGGAAAAAGGTAAAACAGCCACATCATCACTGATCCTCCATCAAAGTTTAGATTCGGTTCTTCCTTCGCCAGAAAAAAACAGTTTTGTCTAATCTGACACTAGAACCCGGTTCTAGCGTTGTCTAGTGAGCACCAGGCTCTTAGGTTTGTGGATAGATACTGGAAGAGATCTCATGCAAATGTTGAAGTTTGTTTCCATCTATTTGTGGTTTGAAGGCTGTGAGTCTTCCTCAGAGAAGGAGGAAGAGGGTGTGGAAAGAAGTGATAAACAGAAAGTAAAAGGACTTTGGGCTGTGCCTCGCCTCATATTACAAGTGCTTGAGTTCCTAACGATGTTAATGGGATCATGCCCTGGTGATGTTTGTTCATTAGACAGTTTGGAATGCAGAACTTTTTTATTAGACTTTTTGTTCTTGATTAAACACAAAGGCATTGTATAACCTTTCTCCTTTAATAAGGGTGCGTTGGGACTGTTTGCAGAGGTTCCTCTTCAGGTCTGTACAGGAGTAAGAGGGGATGAATCATTATTAATTGTTGTTGGATCCACAAGTGACGCAGATGAATCTTATTTTCTGACAAAACAAGGAAATGTTAAACTGAAACTGTTCCAGGCTGTGCTTCAGTTTTTCCACCACTAGAAAAGGCATGCAACAAAATTGCGACCAGAAACAGGAATGCGGCTGGTTTTATTTAACAGAGAAATGTTCATGTCAGATTGGGGAGCTCGGAGAACAAAGGCTTAAACTCGGCACACTCTGAAAGCCCGTGTGTGGCATTTCAATAGCGTCTACACTCAGGCTTCTCTCTTCTGCACTCACACGTGCCACCACTTTGGCTTACATGCTCTATTAAAAGGCACGTATTATGTTAAACTCAGTTCTTCAGTGCTTGTGGGCATACATTTTTGTCTGGAGAACCTACCAATTCACTGTGAAATCAGGCAATTTTTTAAAGAGGCCTAGTTACGTGGGATTCAATAAGCCGTACAGATTCTGCTCTTTTTGTGTCGCGAGGACGCTCATTTATTATTATTATTATTGTTATTATTATTATTATTATTCCACCCCTCATCTGCAATTTATTTTCTTGCAAGCAGTGGATATGCTAGAATTCAGTGAAAGCTAAGAGCTGAGCACCCAAATTGCTGTGTTTATGGCTGCTCAGAAATGCAAAAATCCTGACATTGGCCCCCAGCCACAGAGAGCAGAAGAGCTACAGTCAACAAAAGCCTGAACATGTAGCTAAACCAGTTCTGAAGTTCTGAATTTTTGTGGTTAAGCAGCATTATTCGAATCACTTTACCACATGCAAAGAGTCAATATGAGTCAGTTCCAAGAGTCAAGTCTGTGATTCAAGGCCTTAAGGACTAGGAGTGGAACTTAAAATATTTGGAATCGATTCCTCACACAGAAACTGAATTGCCTCACATTAAGGGTGTACAGCGAAGTTAAGTTAGCAGCGGCGGTTCTATAAACCGCCAGTGTTTAAATTAACTTAATACAACAAATGAATTAACCTTATGATATCATTTAACGATTTCAGACCGCTCATGATGGCGTGAATTACTGGGCTGAGCAGTGGTTTGTCATTTAAAGGAACAGGCTCTGAAAACCAATTGTTCTGATAAGGGCTGTTTAGACAGGGTGAGAAGGTGTCATTTAAAGGGACAGTCTCTCAAACCAGTTGTTCTGGGAACTGATGTTCAAGTAGGGTGAGAAGGCATCATTTAAAAAACAGGCTTTCAAAACCAGTCGTTCTGATAAGGGCTGTTTAGACAGGGTGAAGAGGCGTCATTTAAAGGAACAGGCACTTAAAATACTAAGGGCTGCTTAGATAGGGAGAGGCGCTGTGGTGTTAGATCCATGTGCTATGTTGACAGACATTTCATTTAGTCCTCGGGGAGCTGTGTGAACTTGTTACGGGGTGGAATATGTCATACATGCAGATGTATTCAGTTTGAGCAGCAGCAGGTCAACATGGATCTTGTCAGCCATCTGGAATCATTTCACCTTTCGCCATAGATGTTAGACCAACGATCTGTAAACGCTGTTCATGTGAGCTATCAATAATTTAAAAACTATCACGTGTCACTCAAAAAAACAAACAAAACCAAACAGACATGTCTGCGTGTGTTTCTCAAAATGATTACATAATGTTGCTTGTGATCAGGTGGCTGTGGAGTCGGTCCCTTGAAAGCAGATCCTGGCCTCCCCAGCTGATCACACTGGAGCGTTTCAGTCCCAAACACGTGTTGTGAAACTCCTGACCGTTGTGTCATGCAGGCAGTGACGAGCGAACACTGTGCGACCTTGAGCGGGAAATTTCTCCTCCTGTACTCTAACTGTACTTCATGCCCATTGTGTGTTCTCTCCCTCAGGCATGTGGGCGTTTTCTCCAGCCTCTCCCCGTGTGCTTGGGATCTCTGCGCTTTGCCAGCGTCGGATCCTCTTTCAAGGTATTTGTGCAGCACAGAGCTGGAACCTGATCCTCTGAAAGCCCGTCCTACCTCACGCTCCCCGGCCTTACAGTTTGGGTTTATAAGAGTGAAAGGAATGCACGTTAATCTCTCACAGCGCTCACCTGATCCAGATCTGCTGCCGGAAGTGGTGTCAACAAAGCCCGATGCTTTCTAGTCTGGAAAGTTACATTAAAAAAGAAGGCAGAAGCAGTTTTTAAAAATGAAGTGTCTTTATGAGGTTAATTTGAATTAATAAATCATTAAACTCACCATGGCGCAGCATTCAAATTCAAATAAAAAAAGGAGTCAAACATCGTAAAATATGTTTATATTACTAAGTTATTCATATTTTATTCATCAGTAATGTTATATGTTGTTTTTGCACCTTAGGCGTATGCAAAACTACAGTGAATGGATGAATTTTCCGATACATGACCAACTAAGTTTGTTAATATTAGGACCGATATCCGATCCCAGTATCGGATCGGTGCATCCCTAGTCATTAATCGTAGTGGAATTCAATATTTATATATTAATAGTGAATCAGATGATCATGTCTCTCACTGTTGTTCCTTCATTAAAGCTCCAACCTGTGTGCAAGACCTGCTTGAAACCCCCGACTTGGAGCTAATAGACTCTCACTAAAGCCTGTGTGTCTCTGAGTGCCTATTGGATGATTGTGCATCTGTAGCTATAACTTTACAAATGATTAACGCTTGTTGGAAAGAACGACTTTTAAAGGGGCTTCCCTGAAAGCAAATGTGTGTAGATGTAAACAAACCTTGGACCAATCTGTCCCCCTTTGAAAGAAGTCTGGACACCCCGGTCTAATATAGCCCAGGGCTTACCGTGCTGCTGTAACCAGATAATCTGTGATATTTATTTATTATTCGTTCAATGCTTTCGCGTATCAGTGTGTGTTTGTATTCCGTGTGGATTTTCTCATCTCATGCTGTCTGACTTGTTTCTCTCTGCTCTTTTCCACACTGTTCTCCTTATCCAGAGCCTCAGCTGCTTTCACCTCAGCTTAATTCGATGCCATTTTCATATCGAGTGTTGATGAACTGCATGGAAGCAATTTGGAATTTAACAAATGCATGTGCGATCAGTGATCACAAATGAAATTCATGCCTCTCCGACATACCCGATTCCCTCCCTCCCTCCATCTCTCTGTCCTTCTCCGTCCTCTTCTCCCTCTCTCTCTTCCATCGTCAGGCTGCAGATCTGGTTATTGAAAAGAGCCGAGTCCAGCAGCCCAAACCCGACCCCGCTAACCTGGGCTTCGGCAAGTTTTTCACTGATCACATGCTGACGGTGAACTGGTCTGAGAAAGGAGGATGGGAAGCGCCTCAGATCAAACCCTTCCAAAACCTGTCCCTTCACCCGGCCTCCTCCGCTCTGCATTACTCCATAGAGGTGAGGGACGTTTTATGACATGTTAAAGCTCTTATCTGACCTAGGTCTGGCCCGGTATGTGAGTTTCCGGTGATATAACCATCCAGGTTAATGTCTCAGATATTACAAGTTTCCATATTAAAACAGGGAGGCGGGAAAGATTTTCCATTACCAGTTAAAGACAGGAACAGGCCATGAACTCAATTAAATGTGTTCCTTTGTCTGGTCGGCTGTTTAGCTTCTGTGTTTGGTTAAACTTAAGTGTATTTGATTAATGTCATTTGATTATTCAATACTTTATTGTTGTTTGTTTATTTTTTAAGTGAGCACTTTCCAGCCTTTGTCACTTACACTTGAAACTGGAACCTCTGGTTCTGGAAATTGTGGTAATGTAACTGGTACCTTTGACAGTACAATTAGGATATTTGGTACTAAACCTATGGCACTGGAACTGGTACTCTTTATTACTAGAACAAAAACAGTTCATACCTTTGATTTTCCACTAAAAGTGATAACTTATTTTATTCTTTGTAACATTTGCTACTGCAACCTTACCTATAACTATCTTCTTTGATTATGGATACCTTTGGTACTGGAACTAGAACTTCAGGTAATGGAACTGGTGTATTTGGTATTGTCATGTGAACCTCTGGAACTGGTGCTGGAATAGGAAACCTCATTTGTACTGTGTACTAGAACAAATATTTGATTTCTCTGCCACAGGAACCTCAGGTACTGGAACTGGTACCTTTTTAAGGTTTTTTTAATATTAAGACTGCTTGATATTGGAACATTTGGCAAACCTTTGGAACTTGGATATCTGGTATGCCACCTTTTGTAGTAAATATGTTATTCTTGATGTAGAGACTGCTACCTTTGGATGATTGTAGATTTGGAACTGGAACAGGAAACCTCAGCACTGGAAATGTTAATTGTATAAGAGATCAAATATATTTGATTTCTCTGCCATGAAACCTAGAACCTCCAGGACTGGAACTGGTACCTTTTTAATATAGATTTTTTTTGTATCAGAAGACTGCTACATTTGGTACTGGGACCTTTGGCATTGGAAAATATATCATGATTACTCTGTCACTGAAACTGGAACCTCAGGTTCTGTCCGCTGGAAAATCTGATAAACCTGGACAGTTGATTGAAAATTGATACACCCCTTTTTAATACTGGTACTCTACTTTTTGTAAGACTATTATTGTTGATATAGAGACTGCTACGTTTAGATAGTTGTACGAAACCTTCGGTACTGGAACCATGTGTTTGATACTAAAATAAAAACCTTTGCCACTGGAACCTCTGGAAGTGCTACTGATTTCGTTTTGAGTGGAACTGAAGTTTCTGGTACATCCACTACTACCTTCTGTCCTAAAAAATGTATTTTTTTGTGCTGCTCGTTTAGTTCAGTACATTCATCACATTGGTACCTTCAGTAGGGGAACCAGTAAGGTAATCTTTGGGCTCTAAAAATATTAACCCGATGATGCTGGACTAATGGGACGCTCTGTGTAGGTACGTATGCTATATAAAGTGTGTGTGTGTGTGTGTTTAGCTTTTCGAGGGCATGAAAGCATTCCGCGGCGTGGATAACCACATCCGTCTGTTCCGGCCCATGCTGAACATGGAGCGCATGTATCGCACCGCAGACCGCAGCTGCCTGCCAGTGAGTACATGCACACTGAGGTCAGAACCCATCAATAAATATGTGTGTTTTCCAGCTTTGTTTACTCGTTTGTGAAATACAGCAACAGTTCTGACAACATATAAAAAAGATCCGCTAGCATAACTGGGAGGCGCGATCAGCTCCCTGATTTAGTACCAGCAGAGCCAGCTTTGGCTTTAATTACAGCATCATATCCAAACACACTGGCTCTGTCCACTTTGCCTCATGAGGTATTAATCGGCTCGATTAATCGGTCCATCTCTAGTACTGTGTATGGTTTTCACCAAGATGTTAAATCGTGGTCTCATCTGACAAAAACCCATTCTACTGCCAGCACAGAGGAGACTCAGTGTGGCACTATCAGAAGAGGCTTTGTTTGCCATTCAGACCAGCTTTGTTTAAAGCTTGAGAAATTGTCTAAGGCACGGACTGGCCATAAAGACCTGTAGGTCCTTCAAAGTTTCTACTGGGCTCTCTGTAGCTTCAGTATCCTCCTCTCTCTCTTTATCTTACTCTGTCTCTCTGTCTCTCTCTCTGTCTCTGTAGCTGTTTGATAAGAAGGAGTTCCTGGAGTGCATTAAGAAGCTGATCGAGCTGGATCAGGATTGGGTTCCTCACTCCACCGATGCCAGCCTCTATATCAGACCCACCTTCATCGGAGTCGAGGTGAGATCTGCGTTAGGTTCTGATGCTACGCATCCAATGTTTACCCTGTGTTTACTTCTCATTAAAACCTCACATAAGGTAATTTTGCATTTCTCCAGCATTATTGCCACCCTTGGTAAAGTAACTGTGTTAAGTGTCATTACACTCAAACTCTAACGCTTTCTGTTCCCGCTCATTCGCAGCCCTCATTGGGTGTGTCACGGGCAGGACACGCCCTCTTGTTTGTCATCATTGGGCCGGTGGGGCCGTACTTCACCACGGGGTCTTTCAGTCCCGTCTCTCTGCTGGCGGATCCTCGGTTTGTGAGAGCGTGCAGGGGCGGAGTGGGAGCCTACAAGATGGGCAGGTGAGAACTGAAAGTCTGCTTTGGCATTGTTGTATCTCCAGACCCGTAGCCAGCGCTTTGATGGACTGGTGTCCCGTACAGGGCGAGCTTCATTGTATCTGTTGCTCTGACCAGCTAAAAAGGCTAAAATGTAAAAAAAATAAACAGGCACGTGCCGACGGCATCCGATCAGCGTCCATTCGCTGTAAGGTCTTAGGAATTATAAGAGGAAATAAAAATGTCTTTAATGTTACTTATTCATGTCTGAATGAGTGAACCCTTGTGACACCTGCTGACAGAAAAGGGGATCGCAGTGTCACAACAAAATCATTACATTTTATTTTAATATTATATTTTACAAAAAGCTATCTCTTAATACTTATTTAAACTATTAGTATAAACTTAAAAATTAGGTAACTTGGATTAATTCTTACATTTATCAACTAAAGCGCCCAAGAAGGTTTGGTTCCTTTTTGAGTCTCGGTCCTGCCAAGGTTTCTTTCTTATAATGTTTAGGGATTTTCCTTGCCGCTGTCGCTCACTTTGGGATTGGTTTGGATAGTAGAAGGTAATAGACAATAAAGCTGCTTTGAGACGACGCTTTGTTGTTAACAGCGCTATAGAACTAAATCTGACTTTGACTTAAGTGTCTGTCTGTCTCAGTAATTACGGACCTACCATAGCTATCCAGAGCGAAGCGGTGAAGCAGGGCTGTCAGCAGGTGCTGTGGCTGTACGGTGACCAAGAGGAGATCACCGAGGTTGGGACCATGAACCTCTTCATCTACTGGACTACAGAGAGCGGAGGTGAGCTCAGAGTGTGTGTGTGTGTGTGTGTGTGTGTGTGTGTGTGTGTGTGTGTGTGTGTGTACAGATCTTAGGACATGCTCTGGGAGTTTCTTACTGTTTGATGTAGCATTGTTATTGCACATTGCTGCCTGCTTTCACCTCCTTATCCTCTCCAGACCACACACAAATGTTCCTCTGTTATGAGTTTGCATTACCAGGGTAAAGCCGTTGTGATCAGGCATGGGACTCAGGCCCCACCCCCAAATGGGACTTGTAACTCAGGAGCCTCCAGCAAGGTGGAAATTATGAACATCCTGAGTCCCTGGCCCCCTAGTGGCACCCGCGATGTGAAAATCCAAAACAATTTGGACGGAGCGCTATTGTCTGGCTTCAGAGCTATACACACCAGATGAACAAAATCTCTTCTTAAAGTGAAAAATGCAAACGCAGATATCGGGTACATCCGATTTTGGATACAGGAGCTGAATCTTTTATTAGTGTAATTTGATTTTTGACTATCATTTGATTTAGGAGGTCTGTCCAGTCTAAGGCTGTGCTGAAACCATACCCTGGAGGCGCGCTGTTCTTTTTCTGCTTCTGTTATTTATCATACAGAGACACTCGGGCTACAGCAGAGGACGGATTTAAATCTGTCACTCCTCCAGCCGGCCTCCTCTTGTTCCTTCTCTAAACACACTATAAATTTGTAGGCATTTTAGCTCTGTTTTTGTGTGTGTGTGTTCAGAGCGTGAGCTGATCACCCCTCCACTAGATGGCATCATCCTCCCTGGAGTCACCAGACAGTCGCTGCTGGACCTGGCCCGTGAATGGGTAAGACAGAAGACATTAGGACGATAGAGGGCAAGCGGGCTCCGGTTACAGACGGGCAGACTGCTGCTTCTGTACCTACAGCCTTGTACAAAAGTTTTGTGTGTGTGTGTGTGTGTCGCAGGGTGAGTTTAAAGTGACGGAGCGAACCGTGGTGATGAAGGAGCTGATAGACGCTCTGAAAGCAGGTCGGGTCAAAGAGGTGTTTGGAGCGGGCACTGCCTGCGTAGTTTGCCCCGTTGGCAACCTGAAGTATAAAGGACAGGTAACAACGATCAGACAAAAATATGGTCGAACCCTGCTGTGAGAATGTTCCAGAAAATGGTTTGGATAGTGAGTATGGTATTATTTTACTGGGTAAATAATTCCCGCATCACCTTAGTACATTCATTGAGATTTATGTCCATGAGTTCGTCAATCAGTAATGTCAGTGTAGTGCTGTGGCACTGGATGCTTTCTGATTATAATAAAGGGGAAAAATATTAGCGTCAGTGCATAGAACTAATATTTAAACCCTGAATAAAATCAGGTTCAGCTACTGAGTGGGAAATTAAGGGTCTAGGTAGAGATCATACACAGTGGTGTGAAAGTGTTTGTCCCCTTCCTTTTTTGCATGTTTGTCACACTTAAGTGTTTCGGAACATCAAACCGATTTAAATATTAGTCAAAGACTACACAAGTAAACACAAAATGCAGTTTTTAAATGAAGGTGTTTATTATTAAGGGAGAAAAAAACAAACCTACATGGCCCTGTGTGAAAAAGTGATTGCCCACCTTGTTAAATCATAAACTATGGTTTATCAAACCTGAGGTCACTGTCTCTAGCCACACCCAGGCCTGATTATTGCCACACCTGTTCCCAATAAGGACATCACTTAAAATAGGACCTGCCTGACAAAGTGAAGGACACCAAAAGATCCTTAAAAGCTACACAGTATGAAGAGATCCAAAGAAATTCAGGAACAATTGAGAAAGAAAGTAATTGAGATCTATCAGTCTGGAAAGGGTTATAAAGCCATTTCTAAAGCTTTGGGACTCCAGTAAACCACAGTGAGAGCCATTATCCACAAATGGTGAAGACATGGAACAGTGGTGAACCTTCCCAGGAGTGGCCGGCCGACCAAAATTACCCCAAGAGCTCAGCAACGACTCATCCAAGAGGTCACAAAAGACCCCACAACAACATCCAAAGAACTGCAGGCCTCACTTGCCTCAAGTAAGGTCAGTGTTCATGCCTCCACCATAAGACTGGGCAAAAATGGCCTGCATGGCAGAGTTCCACTGCTGAGAAAAAAGAACATTAAAGCTCAATTTTTCCAGAACACATTCCCAAGACTTTTGGGAAAACATTCTGTGGACAGATGAGACAAAAGTTGAACCCTTTGGAAGGTGTGTGTCCCCCATTACATCTGGGATAAAAGTAACACAGCATTTCAGAAAAAGAACATTATAGCAGCAGTAACATATGGTGGTGGTAGTGTGATGGTCTGGGGCTGTTTTGCTGCTTCGGGACCTGGAAGACTTACTGTGATAAATGGAACTATGAATTCTGCTGTCTACAAAAAAATCCTGAAGGAGAATCTCTTGGTGACCTCAAGCTGAAACGAACTTGGGTTCTGCAGCAGGACAATGATACAAAACACACCATCAATCCAGCTCTGATTGGCTGAAGAAAAACCAAATGAAGACTTTGGAGTGGCCTAGTCAAAGTCCTGACCTGAATCCTACTGAGATGCTGTGGCATGACCCTAAAAAGGCCGTTCATGCTCAAAAACCCTCCAATGTGGCTGAATTACAACAATTCTGCAAAGATGAGTGGCCAAAATTCCTTCACAAAGCTGTAAAAGACTCACTGCAAGTCATCACAAACGCTTGGCTGCAGTTGTTGCTGCTAATCAGTTATTAGGTTTAGGGGGCAATCACTTTTTCACACAGGACCATGTAGGTTTGGATTTTTTTTCTCCCTTAATAATAAACACCTTCATTTAAAAACTGCATTTTGTGTTTACTTGTTGTTTTGATTAATATTTAAATTGGTTTGATGTTCGAAACACTGAAGTGTGCAACAAACATGCAAAAAAAAATAGGAAATCAGTAAGGGGGCAAACACTTTTTCACACCGCTGTATGTGAATGAACGGATGGTAGCATGAGTGAGGAACCAGATACATGGGGTTGAACACGACAGAGAGGAGAAGCCCCTCCTGGTACAATATACAAGGTACAGGAATGAGATTTCCCATCAGAACTAATGACAATATGCTCCCGCTATCTGAATATTCACTATCCAAACCGTACAGCAAAATGAGGGACACGCTCTAACTGATTCATGGTTTCTGGCAGGAGTATGATATCCCTACCATGCAGAACGGTCCTGAGCTTGCTACCAGGTTCCACAAGGAGCTGACCGGCATTCAGGTAGATCAGCACCTCAGTCTCAGCTAGGGCTGGGTACCGATTCAAAACTTCAGTACTGATTCGTTCCCTCTCCTTCTATGAAGCAGAAGTAAAACAAGTCATACTAGGCAAATAGTTTAAAAAAAGCGCCTCCCATCGGATCATTACTGCATTGGTGATTGTTTCAGCTGGCAACAAGTTATGTAACCCTAACTGATGCAGTGAGTAGCTTCTCATGTCGAAAGAGGCATCCTGTGGGAAAATGAATGCGACTCTGGACAGAAATAAACATTGTGACGCTGCAGAAGCAGTTCTGTCCAGAGCTGGATTCATTTCTCCCCAAGATCTTGTATTGATGATGGGAGATGTGTTCCACTGCGCAAAGTCTTCTCCAGCACATCCCAGAGATTCCCAGTGGGGTTTAGGACTCTGTGGTGGCCAATCCATGTGACGAAATGATGGCTCATGCTCCCTGAACCGCTCTTTCATTACAGGATGTGTCGTGGATTTTTGATTGGATTTTCGTTACCCAGCTCTAGTCTCAGCACCTCTCTAACGCCGGATTATTGTTTTTCACGTCGTTCCATTGCTGTTTTCCTTCCAGTACGGACGCATTAAGAAGGACTGGGCACCGGTGGTCGTCTGATTGGACCGGTTCCCTCCAGGCGAAAGTTTTTAGTTTTTTCATCTCTTCATGTAGTGAACACTCCGCTGGAATCCACTGATCGAAAGGAATCTGGTTGGCAGGGCTATCCTGCGTGTCTGTCTTTTAGAAATGTATTTTCAATTGTCCGTGTAGCAATAGCGCCGCCGTGTGGGTAAATGCAAGCACAATTTCTACGATAGCGCTCGTGCAATAAGGCTTCTCTCTCACCTGTTTTTGAAACGTTACTGATGCAGCAAAACCATTTGAGATCCTGCGTTCTTCCAGCACCGGATTCTGCCGCGCAGCTCGCCGTGTAAAAATACGAGGTGTAAAGTTCTGTTTTCGAAGTTTGCTTTGTAGTCGCAAAGTTTGCACAGTTGCCGTGTCGTACAAATGTGACGTAAAGATGCGTTGTTAATAGATTAGACGAACAAATAGGAACGAGGAGGAGTCATGCCTGTTTTTCACTCTGACGTGCTTTTATGAGGGTCAGTTACTCATTTTTCACTCGTGGTCATCTTCTGGTTCTGGTGTTGGTGGAAAAGCATGGAACAGTTCCAGACAAAGCAGTTCCCATTTTTTTGGTATTCGGTTTAAATTATTTTGACCTGGAATTGACCCATGATGCTCTCTTGCTGGGAAAAGCATGAAACGGCTCCAGATAAACCAGCACTGGCACTGTCAGTGGAAAACTGTGGTACGGTTCCCATTTAGGCCAGAACTGGCTTTATAGGGTGGAAATGGTGTCCAGAGGTTCGATCATCACCCAATTCATCTCATCTGTTGTTCTAAACCTTACATGGGGTGATAATTGGGGCAAACTGAATTTTGACCCTTTATGATGTCGGTCTTGACTCCTGTGCAGTAAAATGTTTGTTCATCATCATCATCATCCTCATCATCAGGCCTCGGTTTAACACAAGCTGTAGGACTCAGCTGTTACTGTCATGATGCACTGTGTTCCTGAAACTCAGATTTTGAGTGTTTTGCTGTTTTGCTTTTTGTATCACGTTACCTTTTTAACCTCATATGAGCTGTAATCAGACACGTCATCTCTGTCCTCAGTAATCCGTCCTTCTCTCGCCCGTCCTGATTCACAAGTGCCTGATGGACCTTGGTTTCGTTGTGTTCACTCCTCTTTGCTGTTGAGATCTTTATTTTAAATAATGTATGTGCTTTGTGGGCGTCGCACAGACCGCGTTTATTCATCATGCTGTTACTGTTTTTACAATAAATCAATGATGCAAAGCTTCTTCTGTTGGATTTCACTCATTTTCCACACTCTCAGTGGGAGACTTTTTTTTGAAGAGACGCTAATTAATATATCACGTGTTTGGAATGTAGGAGAACTTGTACCTGGGTCTCTGGAGTTGTGAGGTGACATGACTAATTACTGCCACACCTATACTCCACACACAAACACACACACACACGCACACGCAGGTATAACGTACGCATTACGTTCAGTATCATGACCGTTGATCGGACATTACCACAGTTACATAGTTTAGATACGTTGCACAGCGTTTTATTTTAAACAGCAACATTAATTAAACGCATTATGAAAGCATTTAGTACAGTACAATACAGTAATTGTTATAATTGCAGCTTTAAAAAAATATGAAATGCCGGTAACGAAAATGAAATGAACGTTGTTTGCTTCTGCCTTCAAGACTGCGATTCTCTTTTCTGTCGTCCGGTGTCGCAAGTGTTCACTGGTACAAGTTTTCTTATTAGATGTGTACAAGACAAAGATCTTTGATTCCAATTGTAATGCTTTAGACCTCGGACGTGGTGTCGTCAAACGGCGCAAATGTCTGATCCACTCGTATCAGCACAACACTAACACACCTCCACAACACCAGTGCCAGTGCAGTGCAGAGATCTGTGGGGGTCCTGCCCATTAGAGAACAGAGTAAAGAGGACGAACAAAGGATGTAGAGAAGCAGGTGGACTACAGTCTGTAATTGTAGAACTACAAAGTGCTTCTATATGGTGATAAAATGGACAATGAGTGTAGAAATAGGATAAAGTGAAAAATATTGACTCATATTCCACAATAATGCCGTGTTTCACCTTGTCCAATCTTGTCAAGCAAGTACATTGAGTTGTTTCACACAGAAATGTCAGAGTATAGAAGGAAAAACTTTATTTTTATATTCAGTATAAACTCTAGTCTGTATAGTAATGATTTGAATACCACAATATTAACGGGAAGAAGACTTGTACTATAGTATTTAACTCGCATCCTAAAACAAAGTAGCATTACAAATCTTGGTCACAACATCCAGCTTAAACCTTTCCCCTGTACTTCCAATTAAAATTTTTTTAACACGGGAACCCAAAACCTTTTTTAATTCAATGCCGTTAAGTGCTAATTTCATGCCCATGTTCTCGTTACATTTTTAAGATTATTCCCACAGCCAGAATATTATAATAGACTCCTAAATCAGGCTAGTATCCTTACCCGTGCATGGTTGGAGATAACCGATATAAACCCTGCATGGCAGCATTAGATTCATCCAGTAATAATAATAATAATAATAATAAAAAAACGATAGTCTGGTCCAGCTTGGTCGTTCTCACAGGTCATTCTTGTTTTCGGGAGTGTCCAGCTCAAAGACAGCCAGCGTCCTCTCTCCTAACGGGTTGTAGACGATGGCGTCCACCTCTCCTCCACTGTTGGACACTTTTTGAAAGTGGATCTCCAGCAGGTCCTGCATGCCGTCCCTGTCCATTATGTTAGGGATTCCTGTCAGCAGCACGGTCTTACAGCAGGTCGTGTTACTCGTCTGAGGACAGAGGTTCAGGGCAGATGAGAGATTTATACACAAAGCTTCAAACTCAACCTCTGCAGGGAATAAATTACTATCAACGATGGACCTAAGATGTTAGGAAACCCTAGCAAAAAACTAGAAATGTGACTTTAACCACAAAAACGTTTTAACCCTGCTTCTCGTGGTCAGGGTTTAACGCCTATCCCTGGAGTACACAGGGCGCTGGCATAAGCATGACCTGGAAGGGATGCCAGTCTATTATAGAGCCAGCAGGGGTTGCTGTCCCATGACCAGCCTCCACTCCCTCAGATAAAGGTGTTTATGGCTGCATGCAATGCCCGAATGAGCCTGAAGGCACATGCCAAATATCATTTCTTATCTCAAATATGTTTATCTTTTAATCTGAATAGATAAATTCTATCATGTACCTGATATTTTATCTAATATGTAACAATAGTTAGATATTACATATAAATATCTGTCTATTTATAAGGTATGAAGTTTCTTCTCACCTTGAGCAGCGTGATCTCGCCATTGAGAAAGGGCGTCACTTTCACCTTGTGTCTCCTCCCCATATCAATTTCATGGATTTGTTTATCCGTCAGGTCTTTTGCAACTACGGAAAGAATGGAAAAACATATATATTTTCTTCATTTTCAAGAACCTGTTTTAATATTGTACTTAAACATTCAGGCGCAATAAGCGGACTCTTTCTCCAGCTTAATATGCAGCAATTTATTACGCCACTTGATGGCGCTAACGGTAGCGCTAATGAACCTGTGGCGGATAAAAATAATCTCACAGGGAAGAAATGCAACGCTCCTCTGTGCAATTGCTGACTTGATGTTGAATTAACGTTCATTTTGTATTCATTTATTTTCCCAGTTTTTTCCACAGCAAGCTTAATCTACACATTTTGAAAAGATTTTAGTCAGGCACAGTTGGTTTCTGTCTTTAGACATGTTAACCACAGAACTGTTCTGCCATTTAACAGCTATTTTCGGAATGATGACCCACACAGAAATGGACAAGTTGCAGTCAGTGCATGTGTGTTAATGTTGTGCATTCACTGTCAAATTGTGTGAAACTGACATTAATTAATGCATGCTTCCTGCTATGTAGGAATATTTTATCTTCAGTTACACAGATATCGTCATGGATCATTGAGGATTGTCTTGCAATATATCGAGTATGACAGTATTGTGATATCATCGTTATCGTGGGCAACATATCGTGCTAATATCGTATCGTGAGGTGCTCTGTGATTCCCACCTCTATTAAATAGTGCTAATGAACATCCAGCACCTCATAATCCCAGTGCGTTCATCTGTTATGACACGATACGTTTAATATACGTACTGTCGCTCTCGACGAAGGTGATGACCACGTTGCCAGAGTCTTCCAGCATGACCACCTCTTCCACCTCCCCTCCTCCGTTCTTCTTCTTGGAGAAATGAATCTCCAGCTTGTCCATAACGCGGTCTGTGTTCTCCTGCTTTGGCAAGTTGGACACGAGGATGCGGCGTGGGCAAACCTGAGTGTCCATCTGAAACCGAGTAACAGTCAGACACAGAACCTCCCAAGTTTACAGTACAAGTCCGTTGTATCCAGAGCAAAACATGTCAGGGAAACAAACAAACACCTGACTTCATTTTGGGGGCAATATTTTAAGGAAATTATTCCTGGTTATTCTCTTTGCAGCTTCAGTGAAAAACTGTAGAAACAAATGTATTTAACTTTAACAGGCTAACTGCATTTAATCAGCTACATGTGACATTTTATTTGGTGAAGTACCTCCACACTGGCCGGGACCAGGAACTGCACTGGTTCTGCCTGCACAATGATGCTACAATCCAGGGGACTTTCCCCAATCCTCACCACGTGATCCTTCAAAGCTAAAATCTTCTCAGCCACTGATGAGAAACAGAACAGGTTCATGAATGCACGGTCACTGGAATCAATGTTTATGCCACACTATTAACTGAGAATAAGAGTCAACTTTTTGTACCTTCTTCATCCTCGAAGGTGATGAAAGCCGTGCCTCCCTCCATAGGGTAAACGATGCGGGACTTCACATCAAAGTTCAGCGCCTGAGTTCCTTCGGCGACCTCGCCATTAAACACCACCTTCTTCTCGGGGACCGCCGTGGACACCTAAAGAGCGAGCAACAGCCGATCACTCAGCATTTTATGTAAGCTTGGAAGTTACAGACTAAAACACACAGTCGTAATAAAAAAGATATCATTTATAGTATCATGATTCACATGATGCTCCAAACCTGGGTCTGCTGTTTCAGGTTGTCATTGGTTTTCTCCATTTGTTTAAGCTTCCGCTGGATTTCCTCAATTTCCATCTCCAGTTTGAGCTCCTCCTCTTTCATAATTCCCAGCTTTTTCTGTACAGAGAGAAAACATTGCCTAGTCAGCTCCAGAATTATTGGCACCCCTGCTAGAGGAAAAAAAAAAGTCTTTGTTATTTATTAGCTTAATCTCACACTGAAATATCAGATTAATCTGAGTGCTAAACAGTCATTGATGACTCCCTGAGGTTTAATAATGTTATTATAATCAATGCTAATAACATGGGCAAGATCTGAGATCCTTCAAAAATAATACTGAGATTTAGAGATATTGTATGAAATTAATACTGCTATCAACAGCTACATTCATTAAGAATATTCCCTTAATCCTGTGCAGCTCAGTAGTTCTTCAGAGCCAGATGATGGAAATGGCAGTTCCTCAAACCCAGGGTGGGGCTGCAAATTCTGAAATTCGGTGAATTCCAGTGAATTCCCGGTTAGGCTTCAGATTATCCCAAAAAATAGTAATAGTTGTTGTTGTTTTTTTAAAGGACAATTTGTCTCTGATAGGCTGAAAAAATGTTAAAACCACAGAAAGTATATGGTTTAAACATATCAACAATACAGCAAATTAGGAATTAGGTCCTATGGACAGAGGACATTTTGGCAACAAACACTCCAACAAGATGGATTTGTGCTACAGGAAGATTGTTTCAACAGAAAAGATCCTAATTCCTGACTGTTAAGTATGGTGGTGGATCTGTAATGTTGTGGCTGTTTTTTCCTCCAAAGGACTCTGGGAACCTTGTTAGGATGCACAACATCTTGTAAATTAAGCTCTGGCTGTTTCTGCCAAAAAGCTGCAACTCAATCGAGGTTGGATCTAGCAGTAGTGTGAGCATGCAGAACGTTGATATTTTACATTTAGTCAGTTAGCAGATGCTCTTTACCCCAGAACCAACCTTACAAACTATTGCAGATGTGGATTTGGTGTGGCTTAAGTGCCCAACAATATCATCTTTGCAGTGCGGGGCCTGAACCCTGGACTTTCTGGTTATTAGGCTAGTTCCTTAACCGCTGTACCAAAACAAAACAAAGATCTAAATTGTTTAATAAGAACAGAATAAAGCTTTGAACATGAAACTGAAACCTCCTTGTTGAACTTCAGACTTCCAACTTCCAGATCTTAGGACTGACTATGAGCGGTGAATCATATATGTTGTTCAAAAGAGTCAAATCGATTCATGGTTCTTTAACCATTATGTAACAGCAATAAAATGGATGGTTTACTCTGACCTTCTCTTTCATCAGCATCTCTTTTTGCTTCTCTTCTTCTTCTTCAATGCGTTTTTTCACGATCACAGTTCGCCGCTGGAACTCCTGAGTAAACTTGATGTTATTCCTTGTATCATCTGTCAACATTTTCTTCTCCTCTTGTATGGCAACATGCTCTTCCTGTGGATATTCAAACAGATCTTATCATGAGCTTCTGTTTATTATCTTCAAATGACAGGTACTTTAGCATTGGAGCAAGTCATACGTTTGTTAATCATGCAAAATTATAAGTTCAGAGACTTTTAATGGTGGATGTTGAAAATCCACCATTACATCCACCAAAATTTCGATGTAAACTCTTAGTTACGTTATTTACAGCTTCCAGAAATGGCTAGGTCTCGTATCATCTAACGCTTGCTTTCTCCAACAGAAATTAGCAGGCTTGCTACTGAACTTGGTAGACATAATCTAATAGGGGGCTTGCTGCATCATAACTAGTCTTCCAGCAGCAAATGTGGCTAACTACATAAAGAAAAAATGTTATTAACTTATTATACACTCCGTGACAAAAAATAATCAAAATAAAAATAAGTAACTTCGGTCTCACCTTAAGCTTTTCGATCTCTTTCTGGATTTGCTTAAGGTTGCTTTCACAGTCATCTTCAGGCACAATTGAGAAATCCTGAAAGCACAAGGGAGCAGAATCATTCAGAACTTAAATAAAGAAATGTAAGTAACATTTTTATTTAACATTTTAACATTTTACCTCTTCTGAAGACATTTTCAATGTATTCTGTTAAAAGATGGAGGATAGGAACTAGTTAGGGTTTGAGGTCAGGCATCAGCATGA
Organism: Ancistrus triradiatus; assembly: GCA_025084515.1. Lineage (NCBI taxonomy): Eukaryota > Metazoa > Chordata > Actinopteri > Siluriformes > Loricariidae > Ancistrus > Ancistrus triradiatus. The sequence continues at coordinate 198,627 of JAJAGP010000363.1, read as the reverse complement.
CCTACATAGCATGCCAGCCCACTGCACGGCCATAAGGGGTCGCTCTGGGCCACCCAAGCGCCATGTATATTTTATGCCCATTTTTATTTCTACATGTGTTCTGTAAGTTATTTTATTTATCTCACAGCATGCACCATGCCCACGTTTTAAAAATAGCTGTTTACATGGCAACATTAACAAGTTATTTATGCCTCCTTAATTTGAGAGAGTGAAAGGGTTTGGACACCCCGGCTCCAAGGACATGTTTCGTACATTTAAGAACATGTCGACAAAACCAGTGCAGGGCCCAGACTTAAATATATCTTCCCATTCTAATGATCCATGACAAAACCTTACAAATGCTAACTGAAAATCTGAAATGTTTTTAACACTATGTTTTAAAATACATGCATCAAAATTTGGAGAAATGCTCTCATGTTTGTTCCTGCAGAGGCTAAGACCTTCATATCTGGACAATTAACCGAGTCATAGAAAATCATTTGACCTTAGACTTTTGCATCGCTTATGTAACTTATATAACTTACTTACTCACTAGGACAAGTGAGTAAATACAATCCGATTTTATGCCGATATTTAATTTCCCTCATTAAATTTTTTTTTATTTACTTCTGAATGTAGAACAAAGAAAAAAGTTGGCCACTCCTATGTTTTCCTGATACAATTCACTGATCAGTGCCGGTGTTCTGAAAATCCGTCCTACCCATCAAACGGTCCTACCTAGGACTACTGAGCATGCGCATATCAAGATTTTCAGAACACCGGATTGTGTTTTCCCTTATGCCTCTCTTTAACTGCTCAAAGCAGGTTTAAAAACACAAACCACGAATATATTCACGCCTTAAAATCAGACCAGGCACAGATGAATCATTAAACATTAAAAAGGCACACGCTTCGAACAAAACATTACAATATATAGTTAGTTTCATATCTGATCTCAGTGACGAAGATCTTCTAATGGCGCATAATTTTCTTGAGCTGATTACAACACGAGTTTGTTTTAATGACGTCATTATAACCGATATGCCTTCCTACAGGGCTATGCTTCTTATATATGCAATATACAAATATAAACAGTACATTTAAGTACAGTTTAGAAATAGAAAAGAAGTTAACGTTACCATTACTTGTGCCCAGCCGCTCGATTAACTTTAGTTTCACTTTCATTTCATACGTGTGTCCAGGCATGGCGTCATTGGGGCTGGTTGTTTATTATTTTTAAACCTTACCTGATTAGAGTTTTATAAGAATAATACATTACTGACCTATTAATAAGTTTAATGATACAGGTTATAGACTGCTACCACAGCTGAACAGCGTACCTTATTTAGGATTTAAGCGAGACTGACCAATCAGCGAGTCAGATCCAATACAGGTTGGTTTTAGACAAATGCGGGTGTGGTTTGATCATTTCAAAAAAGCTAGCTTTATGTGTTAGTCTAAGTCTTGCTTTTATTGTGTTATGTAAGACTTCAGGTGGAGATGCGTTTTAACGTAATTTGTAGTTATGAATAGATACTTTGGTATTTATTATTTAAGTGCAGATTATACTGTAGTCAGAGCACTGCACGTTAAAATGACGTTTTATGGTTTAACTGACGGTTCTTTTGTTTATTTCATTGGTGTTTTAACCCATCAATACAAAATCCACCGATCAATACAAGACAGTCAAAATGTAATGACATAAAACGTAAACACTGTTCATTTTCATCATTACAATCTATTGTTTATTTTTATTTTCTCATTTTACCCTGCTTTATGTAATCATTGAGGAATCCAGAGCCTGTCCCCAGAGTCATGGCGAGAAGGCAATTTGCATACCCTGGACGAAGTGCCAGTCCATTATTGAGGGCTCGGAAGGGGTCACTGATGCCACTTCCCTAGTCCCGACCAAATATTTCTAGCTGTTTAGCCTGACCTAGCCAAAAGCCACCACTGGCATTCAACCTGCCACCACAGCCCCCCCAAGAACCCTGGACAGGGAAACAGTGTGTCAGTAAGTGCTCAGAAGGGGTTGCTGTTGCTCCCCTACCTGGCTTCTCCTCCCTCAGACAGTGTCAGTTGTGCCTACTGAGTCATCTTGAGGGCACTGCCCGGTTGAGTGCGGTGTTTGTTGCTGTCCCACCCAAGCACTTGTTCATCATATACTATGTGCTACTATGTATTAATCCTGCTGTAGTCTTTCATCAGATTCAATTTTAACCACTGGACCATGGTTACAGCATATGCTGTAAAAACTATCAGAGTCAGCTCTGTAGACAGGTGAAAATTATCCAAACAAAGCAAAATGTGCTCAGTAGTGGCTGTATGGTAGCGTTCCACTGCTGAGTGGGTATAAAGTGGGCTCAGATGTACATGATGCAGGGCGACAAACTTGTTCACCGATGACAGTAACCTGTGTGACTGTACATTTACGAGAAACTGCCCACCGAGTCCAGCGAAGCCTCTGATTGATCGAGCTCGCGATGGAATTCTGGGTAACGTAGTTCGGCAATCAGCATTTGGCATTAAACGCGTGTTATAAAGCGAGTGACTTTGACATCAGAGTGCGTTTCAAGATTACGTCCTTAGCTCTCGATATCAGTCTTAATTAGACCGTTATTAGATGCATAATTAAATTCTGGATGATGACCTGCAGCCGGGGGATATTCTACTTCCTAAATCTGAGTTTCTGTTCTGCTTTCTGCAGTGCAGGAGCAGGAGGAGCGGGAGAAGGACGAGCAGGAGGAGGGCTGTCACCAAACCAGAAAACTCTTGATTTTTTCTATATGAGCAGCAATTAGTCGGGTGAGGATTGAACTAACAGGTGAGTAGTCTAAATAATTTTTTTTCTTACACTATAATGCAGTACGAAATTAGACCTGATTGTAGCTTTATCCAAGAAGAAGTTGCGTAATCTGTTGCTAGACAGATTAGGATTCCACTTGCTAACCCGCACACACACTTCATACACAGATAAAGCTTTGAGATCTTACGTTTAGCATTTTTTTATTAGTTCATTGCATACACTGGTACTCTATGGTTTAATATGGTGTGTAAGGATAATTATGTTAAACGAGGCTAATGATCCTTTTTGATAATTACATTAATTGCATTATATCGTACTGTCCTTTTTACTACAGTATATTATTGTATAGTTTCAGTGCAGTCAGATCAAGTGCCAGAAATTAGAATTAATTTATGTTGCTTTCATTGGCTGCTTGATCCAGGGGACCTGGGTCTGGGTCCCAGTGGTGCCTTTCGGCCAGGTCGGGCATCTGGCACATAATTGCCTGTTTCTGAGGGAGGAGAGCCCGGATATGAGAATTTCCCTCGGGAAAGCAATGGCATCCCCGTTCCCAGTGTGTTAGACTGGCACCCCGTCCATGGTCCGCATTCATAGTGCCCTGTTTTTTCCAGATTTAGAACAGAGTGCAACCCCAGTTAGGATAAAACAGGGCTAAAATTAGAAAAAGTGTGAAATAACAATAAATATTTTGATGTGCCTCATACAGTCAGTGTAGAGAACACAGATATATGTTTATGTGTAATATTTTTGGTAATAACCCTTTTATTTTTGTGTTTGACTCGATGCTTTACTGAACAGAAGGATGTTGTAATGACATGGGTTGGAGCTTTATCCAGGAGTTTTACAGGTAGTTATGAAATCCTACTTACTGTTGCAAAATAAAGCACTGATTCATTTCTTGCAGAGCCCGGAGCTGTTGGGAGAATCTGGTTGATGCAAAGTCAGGCCATTTTGCCCAGACGTGCTCCAGGTTTGAACATGATGTGTTTAAAGGTAAGCCGAATCATCGTGTCAGTGGCTGTTATAATAGGTAATCATTTAATAATATTTTTAGTTTACCACTAATAGCAAGCAGTTCAGAGACACAGGTGTACTGCAATAGATACTTCTCTACTTCTTCATTCCTGAATGTGTTTTAATCACAAGGAAGCTCGGTCAGGTTTGAAAAGGGGATTTTCAAGTTATTTCAGGTTATTACTTCTGCTATTAGTGCAGTTACAGTGGGGCAAACAAGTATTTAGTCAGCCACTGATTGTGCAAGTTCTCCGACTTAGAAAGATGAGAGAGGTCTGTAATTTTCATCATAGCTACACTTCAACTATGAGAGACAAAATGAGAAAAAAAAAATCCAGGAAATCACACTGTAGGATTTTTAAAGGATTTAATTGTAAATTATGGTGGAAAATAAGTATTTGGTCAATAACAAAAGTGCTTTGTAATATAACCTTTGTTGGCAATAACACACACACTGTAGCTGGTATTTTGGTCCATTCCTCCATGCAGATCTCCTCTAGAGCAGTGATGTTTTGGGGCAACACGGACTTTCAACTCCCTCCACAAATTTTCTATGGGGCTGAGGTCTGGAGACTGGCTAGGCCACTCCAGGACCTTGAAATGCTTTTTATGGAGCCACTTTGTTGCCCGAGCGGTGTGTTTGGGATCATTGTCATGCTGGAAGACCCAGCCACGTTCCATCTTCAATGCTCTCACTGATGGATGGAAGTTTTGGCTTAAAATCTCCCGATACATGGCCCCGTTCATTCTTCAGTCGTCCTGCCCCCTTTGCAGAAAAACAGCCCCAAAGCATGATGTTTCCACCCCATGCTTCACAGTAGGTATGGTGTTCTTTGGATGTGCCTCAGCATTATTCTTCCACCAGTTGAGTTTTTACTAAAAACTTCTATTTTGGTTTCTTTTGACCACATGATATTCTCCCAATCCTCTTCTGGATCATCCATATGCTCTCTGGCAAACTTCAGACGGGCCTGGACATGTACTGGCTTAAGCAGGGGGCACACCTGGCACAGCAGCATAGTGTGTTACAGATGGTAGCCTTTGTTACTTTGGTCCCAGCTCTCTGCAGGTCATTCATCAGGTCCCTCCGTGTAGTTCTGGGATTTTTTGCTCACCGTTCTCATGATCATTTTGACCCCACAGGATGAGATCTTGCATGGCGCCCCAGATCGAGGGAGATTATCAATGGTCTTGTATGTCTTCCATTTTCTTACAATTGCTCCCACAGTTGATTTATTCACACCAACCTGCTTGCCTAATGTAGATTCACTCTTCCCAGCCTGCTGCAGGTCTACAATTTTCTTCCTGGTGTCCTTCGACAGCTCTTTGGTCTTGGTCATGGTTGAGTTTTGAGTCTGACTGTTTGAGGCTGTGGACAGGTGTCTTTTATACAGATAATGAGGTCAAACAGGTGCCATTAATACAGGTAACAAGTGGAGAACAGAAGGTCTATGAGAGCATGATATCTTGCTTGTTTGTGGGTGACCAAATACTTATTTTCCACCATGATTTCCAATTAAATTCTTTAAAAATCCTATTATTTGATTTCCTGGAATTTTTTTCTCATTTTGTCTCTCATAGTTGGTGTACTTATGATGAAAATTACAGACCTCTCTCATCTTTCTAAGTAGGAGAACTTGCGAATCAGTGGCTGACTAAATACTTTTTTGCCCCACTATATTGTAGAGTTGATCACTGCCCATATAAAATGGATCTCAGCTATTTCTGTGGTTAAGGTGGACTGGACTATGTAACAGAAGGTTCAGGGTTCAAATCCCACCTCTGCTAAGCTGCCACTGTTGGGTCCTTGAGTCAGTCCTTTAACCCACAACTGCTTGGACTGTAAGGCAGTATCAGTTGTAAGTCTCTCTGGATAAGGGCGTGTGATAAATGTGTTCTTATACTGTAAGATCGGATTTTACGGGGTTAAATGATGTGGCAAGATCTGCAGACGTGCGACCGGAGTCTTCCTGACTCGTGATTTGTTTAAATAAGAGGAAGTGATACTTCATAAATAAAAAGGAAGACTGGTGACCTTTTACTGAACGCACATGAGAAAAAAACATAATTGCATTGTTAAAAAACATAATTGCATTATTTATTCATTAAAAACAGACCAGTGGTGCTACAAATAAACACCTGGCACCTGACCTACTGATCTTTACGGGCACCTGACATTTACTGGTCATTACAGGTACCCGACACTTCCTGGTCTTTACGGACCCTTTCTGACCATTACAGGTGCCTGACCTTTAATTGTCATTATGGGCACCTGACATTTACTGTTCATTACAGGTGCTTAACCTTTACTGGCCATTATGGACACCTTACCCTTACTGATCCGTACAGGTGCCTGACCTTTACTGGTCATTATGAGTGTCTGACATTTTCTGGTCATTACGGGTACCCGATCCTTCCTGGTCCTTATGGGCACCTGACCCTTCCTGCTCATTATGGGTATCTGACCCTCAGGGTTATAACGGGTATCTGACTCATCCTGCTCATTAGGGTCATTATTCTTTTTGTTGTGTGTACAGATGTTACAGCTGACAGTAGCGGTCCTCTGGCTGACTCTGGTCTCCGGATCAAAGTGTCCAGATCAGCAGCTCTGTGGAGATGAGCAGACTTGTTGCCAGACCCTCTCCTCTGGGGAATACGACTGCTGCCCCTTCCATCAGGTGAGTGATATGGTGTTATTATACTACAGTTCTAGATGATTACAGACTCTGTCAGAAAGGCTCTTACAGAATACAATTATAATCTTGATAAATTGCATCTGGAACGGAAAAGACGGCTCAGTGTGGCAGTTTAATGGGTAGAGAAATTTGATGTGTACCACGCAAGTCTTATTTTTCCTAAGATCGTCTCTTGTGCAGTTGTGCTTCTGGACCTTCTTCGTCTCCTCCTTTGCTGGTTTGATCCAGTTTCTCTTTGTTTGAAATTTTACAACTCCAAATCAGAAAAAGCTGGAACAGTGTGGTTATTAAATAAATAAATGCAGTGTTCCTTACGATTCTTTACCTTTTATTTCATTGCAGGCAGTCTGAACCCATGATATGTTGTGTTTTTTGTGGTCATTTCATTTCATTAATGAACATCCATTTTTCCATTTCAGGCCCGCAACACATTCCAAAAAAAGTTGGGACGGTAAAGCATTTACCACTTTGTAAAGTTGCCATTCCTTCTAACAAATATGTAAATCCCTTCCAGTCTTTCTTTGAGGAACATTTCAATACTTTCCTCAGTCATTTGTTGATAAACTGGAGATCCTCTGATCATCTTTACTCCTCAAAGCCTATTGTGGAAGCTGCTTTTGTACAAAATCATGATTATAGTCACCTGAAATCACATTATTATTTAGTTGTTGTTTTTTTTACCTCATTACTAGCCCTAAATTGCCCCGTCCCAACTTTTTTGGAATGTGTTGCAGGTCTGAAATGCATGAATGGATGTTTATTAACAAATGAAATTACTTTGACCAGAAAGCCATGAAATATCTGTTTGCACTGAAATAAAAGTAAATGTAAGAAAGACTGCATTTTCTTTTTGCATTTTCCATACCGTCCCATCTTTTTTTTTGGATTTGTGGTTGTAAGATTCTTAGCAACCTCAGTAATCACAAGCAAACTATGAGTTTTTAATCAAACCACTCACTCAGCTAAGACATTTATTTGTGTGCAGGGTGAATGCTGTGAAGATCACACACACTGCTGCCCTGAGGGATTTCTATGCCAGGTGACAGAAGCGAGGTGTTCAAACGCTACCCACTCTGTACCCTGGGCCGAGAGGTTACCTTCTCATCCAAAAGTAAGAACAAGTACCCACTACACAGGAATACATCTGCAACCATTTATCTAATGAGCACTACCACTTCCTCATCTTAAAACATTTCACTGTGACACAACGTACCTCTCACACACACTGTCCAACTCTTAGGCATTCTTGATAATGAATGTAAGAGAGTTTGATAGTGAGTTTGAAAGAGTTTGATAGTGAATGTAAACTCTCTTACGTTCACTATCAAGAATGCCTAAGAGTTTAATAGTGAGTGTGAGAGGTTTGATGGTGTGTACGAGAGGTAAGTTTGAATAATGGCCTAAACGACCTCTCATACCAGACAGTCCTACAGTCACTGTACCAAACACTCACTGTAGATTTAACCAGACAAACATCCGCTGTAATGCAGGAGGTATTTTACCCCCCCTTCATCTAAACCAATATTACATTTTGCCACTGCATGCACCTTTCACTTCCTTCCTGTCAGTAAGAAGCTGCACATGGGTTTGCATCATGTAGTGAAGACAGCAGAGGAGATTTTACTATTTGTATTTATACTCATGCTCTCACCGCGACAAATATTTGCATTATTGTACACACACATACAGAGACTGAAAGTGAGAGGGAGCAAAATATAGTTTATATTTTCAGCTACGTCACTAAAAGTATGAAGGGATTTGAAGTTGCCAGAATGAGTTAGTAATTCTCCCGTAGGAGATAATGGATAGAGCTCTCGATATCCAAATATTTGTTGTACATCCATCCTGATTTGACAAGTTTGTAAATATACAAATGTTTACACATATTTAAATCTAAACTGTTAAATCCGTTCTCTACTCCACAGAAGATTTGTGTACTGTGTAGTGTTTATATCAAGTTAAAGGTGTTGTGATTATTAGTATTGAAAACCAGAAACACAGTCTGTTTTTCCTCAGGTGTGGTTCATCCAGGTTTTTGGCACAAAGTACCATGTTTTAAAATCTTTAGGCATGTTAATTGTGCTGGAGCTCTGCCTCTGTATCACTGAATGTTTTGTCTTGTCTCGTGTTGCATCGTTCTTCCTCATAACGATTAGGGACTTTTTCCTTTCCCCTGTCGCCCTTGGCTTGCACAGTTTGGGTAGATAATAGTACATTGTAAAGCTGCTTTGAGTAATGGCTCCGCTGTAAAGAGCACTGTAGGAATAAATCTGACTTAACTTTGACTAATTAGTGTAATGATTCATTTTTCAGTCGTTCAGAATGATCAGCTCATCTGTAGCCGGTCAGTGGAACACCATGTGCCCTGATGCTTCCTCCTGCCCACCCGAGTTCTCCTGCCTGAAGCTGTCTAACATGTACGGCTGCTGCCCTGTGGAAGAGGTGGGTTACTACGAAAACAAGAGTATGTAACAATTCCCAGACCAGCCAGAGAGTCACTGATCATTAAGCCCTAACTGGTCAGATCTATGTTTAGATCATATTCAGACACTCTTGTCTGTGTTGTATAATTTTGGGATGGAATTGACTCACCAATTCACCAGCTATGAAACATGAGCTGATGTGGCCACTGGGAAATAATAAATCTGAATATTTATTTTTTGTAGGACTGTATGGTTGTGAGAGTCCCTTTTTCTGGATTTTATACTGCAAATGCTTATATTAACTGTAGGAACCTTAAAGAAAAATGCTGGGATTAGACATGAAACACCATTAGCCTGTATACATACCTGGGCTCAGTGACTTTTTTGTAAAATGTATTTTTTAATGACTGACTTACTGATTTGTCTGTTTTAGGGCGTGCCGTGCTCAGACGGGAAACACTGCTGCTCGAAGAATCACGAATGCAGCACTGACAGCACCTTCTGTCTCAAAAAGACAGGTATGATGAAGGGTTAGAGGAGCTGATATCAACCATAATGCTGTTTTACATTTTAGAACATAATAGCTAGCACCTGCTTATTAAAATACACTCATTGACAAAAAACATAAGGCACCCAGATAGAAATGTGGGATTGCTGTAAAACTCAGCATGCAGGTCTAGTAGCAGAAGTTATCATCTATGGTCATTTCCTCTTGTTCAGACTCTAATGTTCCCTGTAATGACACTGCGGCCTGTCCTGATGGAACCACCTGCTGTAAGACCAAGGATGGACAATGGGCCTGCTGCCCTCTGGAACAGGTACAGTCTGTTTAGCCAATCCGTTGAGAACATGTTAATGTTTTGCAAGCAGCTTCTTTATGTCTCTGTGACTCTTTGATCTACTAGATTAAATCTGAAACATTTCTTCCCAAATTAAATTGAAGGACAGAACTCATTGCTTGGTTCCTCATCAGCTTATGAAACTATATTTGCAAAACAGGTTACAAAATTTCCCTTGGTACAAATGGTGCTGCCAGTATGCAGGACGAGTTTCACCGCTTCAAAGCTGGAATAACAAAACAATAACAAGGAAGCTTAGAAACTTCCTAATAGTTCAGTCAGGAGGTAGAAACTCCACACCACAACTGAATTTTTGTTTGATAATTACTTTATGAAGCTTTTCAGCGACGGGGATCTTACAGATTGACTTGCTGCTACATTATATCATTGTATCTTCACAGGCGGTGTGTTGTGAGGATTTCATCCACTGCTGTCCTCACGGGACAACGTGTAACGTCGCTGCTGGGACATGTGAAAACGCGTCAGGTTCAACACCCTGGCTGAAGAAGAGCCCCAGCCAACCAATCAGAGCAAAGAAGCTTCCAGAAGCCAAAAGTATGTCAAGAAATTCAGGAAAATAAAACAAAGAGTGAGTTTATGTAATTAATTAGAGTTTAATGTGTGTGTTCAGACTCTAATGTTCCCTGTAATGACACTGCGGCCTGTCCTGATGGAACCACCTGCTGTAAGACCAAGGATGGACAATGGGCCTGCTGCCCTCTGGAACAGGTACGGTCCCTTTATGGCTGAAGTGTGACCATTAATGTTTGGAAACGTGGCACCTGGTCATTTACATTGGTCGTAGTGTCATGAGAGCTAAACTGATGTTGAAAAGTGTGTTAATATCAGGACTAAAGAGTGTGATCTCAGCAGAATTTTCTGGTTTAATTCTGTTTTGTATGAACGTCCAGATGTGAATCTAAAACATCAAGAGGAGCAAATGGAAACTTCTGGACAGTTTATCCAGGGAATTACTCATATACAGAACTGTTTACAATGGTTTTGCTGCATCTAAGAATAACATGGGTAAAAGTATTCTTGAAATGTTGGAACTGTCTCAGGCGGTGTGTTGTGAGGATTTCATCCACTGCTGTCCTCACGGGACAACGTGTAACCTCGCTGCTGGGAAATGTGAAGATACATCAGGTTCAACACCCTGGCTGAAGAAGAGCCCCAGCCAACCAATCAGATCAAAGAAGCTTCCAGAAGCCCAAAAGTATGTCAAGAAATTCTGATAACATTATAGAGTAAAACATAGAGTGAGTTATAGAGAGAGTTTATCTAATGAATGAAAGTTTTAATGTGTGTGTTTCAGACTCTAATGTTCCCTGTAATGACACTGCGGCCTGTCCTGATGGAACCACCTGCTGTAAGACCAAGGATGGACAATGGGCCTGCTGCCCTCTGGAACAGGTACAGTCTGTTTAAAAACCAATTCTTTTAGAACGTGTTAATGTTTTGCATGCAGCTTCTTTATGTCTCTGTGACTCTTTGATCTACTAGATTAAATCTGAAACAATTTTACCCAAATTAAATTGGAGGACAGAACTCATTGCTTGGTTCCTCATCAGCTTATGAAACTATGTTTGCCTGATGCATGGGTTACACAGGTTAATGAGTTTAAAAAACAGGTTACAAAATTTCCCTTGGTACAAATGGTGCTGCCAGTATGCAGGACAGGAGTTTCACTGCTTCAAAGCTGGAATAATAAAACAATAACAAGGAAGCATAGAAACTTCCTAATAGTTCAGTCAGGAGGTAGAAACTCCACACCACAACTGAATTTTTGTTTGATAATTACTTTATGAAGCTTTTCAGCCACGGGGATCTTACAGATTGCCTTGTTGCTACATTATATCATTGTATCTTCTCAGGCGGTGTGTTGTGAGGATTTCATCCACTGCTGTCCTCACGGGACAACGTGTAACCTTGCAGCTGGGAAATGTGAAAACGCGTCAGGTTCAACACCCTGGCTGAAGAAGAGCCCCAGCCAGCCAATCAGATCAAAGAAACTTCCAGAAGCCAAAAGTATGTCAAGAAATTCTGATAACATTATAGAGTAAAACATAGAGTGAGTTATAGAGTGAGCTTATCTAATGAATTAAAGTTTAATGTGTGTGTTCAGACTCTAATGTTCCCTGTAATGACACTGCGGCCTGTCCTGATGGAACCACCTGCTGTAAGACCAAGGATGGACAGTGGGCCTGCTGCCCTCTGGAACAGGTATAATCCCTTTATAGGACTGTGTTCAAGCAATAATGTTTATAACCGTGCCACCTGATTGTTTACATTGATCATAGTAACAAGAGAATTAACTGTTGTTGCAAAGTGTGTTAACATCAGTACTGGATCCCAGTGTGATCTCAGCAGAATTTCGGGTTTATCACCCTCCTGGGCCGGTCTTAACAGTCCCTGCCATCCCCTGCTCAGCCCCACCTCAGTGGAGGTATCCGAACGGTTTAACCCTGTACCTGTGTTGTCTGTGCCCTTTAGACCCATACCTGGGCCGGCGGTGCCATCTAGTCCCTTACTTGGGGTGTCCACACCATCTAGCACTGTACCTGCGCTGCCCGTGCCATCTAGCCTCGTACTTGAGCCATCCGCACCACCTAACCGGGCTCCTAGGTCACTTGCGCTGACCCCCATGTCAAGGTCATGTGCACTGACCCTTGCTCCAACGTTTGTCACCCCGACTCCTGCCCCTAGGTCAGTCGTGCCAACTCGGCCCCTAGGTCAGTCGTGCCAACTCGGCCCCCAGGTCAGTCGTGCCAACTCGGCCCCTAGGTCAGTCATGCCGACCCCTGCCCCTAGGTCAGTCGTGCCAACTCGGCCCCTAGGTCAGTCGTGCTGAGCGCTGCCCCTAGGTCAGTTGTGCCGACCTCTGCTCCTACGTCAGATGCGTCGACTCAGGCCCCTAGGTCAGTCGTGCCGACCCCTGCCCCTAGGTCAGTCTGCCAACTCGGGCCCCTAGGTCAGTCGTGCTGAGCGCTGCCCCTAGGTCAGTTGTGCCGACCTCTGCTCCTACGTCAGATGCGTCGACTCAGGCCCCTAGGTCAGTCGTGCCAACTCGGCCCCTAGGTCAGTCGTGCTGAGCCCTGCCCCTAGGTCAGTTGTGCCGACCCCTGCTCCTACGTCAGATGCGTCGACTTAGGCCCCTAGGTCAGTCATGCCAACTCGGCCCCTAGGTCAGTCGTGCCAACTCGGCCCCTAGGTCAGTCATGCTGACCCCTGCCCCTAGGTCAGTCGTGCCAACTCGGCCCCTAGGTCAGTTGTGCCGACCCCTGCCTCTAGGTCAGTCGCGCCGAATTTTGCCCTCAGGTCACTAACGCCAATGCCTGACCCAGAGGCGTACCAGTCCCCACCGTCTTAGTCCTCGGCTCGGCCTACCCCCCCCCCCCAGACCTCCCCTACCCCCAAGCTAGTGTTTGGCGCTTTTCGGGGTGTGAGGAAGCAGCGTGTCCTTACGGGCCAGATGTACCGCCTGACCTTCATTTCTGCCCTGTGTTGGGGGTATGCCCAGCCAATCTGGGCTTCGCTGTGCGCCACACCCTCAATCCTGAGACCATTTGATAGGCTATGGGAGGATGGGTTGTGCGCTTAGGGGTAGTGGGAGCCGCCCCTTTTGGAAGGGCATACATTCTTAGTGTTCAGAGAGACTTCATCCGTCTCGTTGCGTGCTATCGCGTCCACGGTTTTTCTTTTCTCAGGTTTTGTTAGGCAAGGTTGGTAAATGTATGGTCAGGAGGCCAGAGGTGATCACAAGTGTGCAGAAGCCAGGCTAGGGAAAGAACCCACCTTTCACTCCCTTTTTCAGCCTTCCGCGGCCCCACCATTTCCTCGGCGGCTTTGGCTCACTCACTGCAGTGACTTGAGCTCCCTGCCTTCTCCCTCATTCGCCGCCGACCCTACTGTGTCACCCCTCCTCTCAGCGATCGGGGGAAATAGCCCCCCCCCCCGCGATCACAGATTCATGGGACATCGTGCTGCTTATCAGCCATTTTCTGCATTTTCCGTGTCAATGTTGTGCTGTCAAAACGCAGGCAGAACCGTAACATGGATTCGTGGCGCTCCGTTCAGGTACCGACCGCGCAGCGCAAGCGCGGACTGTTGAAATGGTTTTGCTGCATCTAAGAAGAATTGCTACTTAACAGTAGTTCAAATATTCTTGATATGTTGTTGTATCTTCTCAGGCAGTGTGTTGTGAGGATTTCATCCACTGCTGTCCTCACGGGACAACGTGTAACCTCGCTGCTGGGAAATGTGAAGACGCGTCAGGTTCAACACCCTGGCTGAAGAAGAGTCCCAGCCAACCAATCATAGCAAAGAAGCTTCCAGAAACCAAAAGTATGTCAAGAAATTCTGATAACATTCTAGAGAAAAACATAGAGTGAGTTATAGAGAGAGTTTATGTAATTTATGAAAGTTTAATGTGTGTGTTTCAGACTCTAATGTTCCCTGTAATGACACTGCGGCCTGTCCTGATGGAACCACCTGCTGTAAGACCAAGGATGGACAATGGGCCTGCTGCCCTCTGGAACAGGTACGGTCTGTGTAGCCAATTCTTTGAGAACATGTTAATGTTTTGCATGCAGCTTGTTTATGTCTATGTGACCGTTTGATGTACTAGATTAAATCTGAAACCATTTTACCCAAATTAAATTGAAGGACAGAACTCATTGCTTGGTTCCTCATCAGCTTATGAAACTATGTTTGCCTGATGCATGAGTTACACAGGTTAATGAGTTTAAAAAACAGGTTACAAAATTTCCCTTGGTACAAATGGTGCTGCCAGTATGCAGGATGAGTTTCACCACTTTAAAGCTGGAATAACAAAACAATAACAAGGAAGCTTAGAAACTTCCTAATAGTTCAGTCAGGAGGTAGAAACTCCACACCACAACTGAATTTTTGTTTGATAATTACTTTATGAAGCTTTTCAGTGACGGGGATCTTACAGATTGACTTGCTGCTACATTATATCATTGTATCTTCTCAGGCGGTGTGTTGTCAGGATTTCATCCACTGCTGTCCTCACGGGACAACGTGTAACCTCGCAGCTGGGAAATGTGAAAACGCGTCAGGTTCAACACCCTGGCTGAAGAAGAGCCCCAGCCAACCAATCAGAGCAAAGAAGCTTCCAGAAGACAAAAGTATGTCAAGAAATTCAGGAAAATAAAACAAAGAGTGAGTTTATGTAATTAATTAGGGTTTAATGTGTGTGTTCAGACTCTAATGTTCCCTGTAATGACACTGCGGCCTGTCCTGATGGAACCACCTGCTGTAAGACCAAGGATGGACAATGGGCCTGCTGCCCTCTGGAACAGGTACGGTCCCTTTATGGCTGAAGTGTGACCATTAATGTTTGGAAACGTGGCACCTGGTCATTTACATTGGTCGTAGTGTCATGAGAGCTAACTGATGTTGAAAAGTGTGGTTAATATCAGGACTAAAAGAGTGTGATCTCAGCAGAATTTCTGTTTTGTATGAACGTCCAGATCTAAAACATTCAAGAGGAGCAAACGGAAACTCTGGACAGTTTATCCAGGAATTACTCATATACAGAAACTGTTACAATGGTTTTGCTGCATCTAAGAATAAACATGGGTAAAAATCTATTCTTGAAATGTTGGAAACTGTCTCAGGGCGGTGTGTTGTGAGGATTCATCCACTGCTGTCCTCACGGGAAACAACGTGTAACCTCGCTGCTGGGAAATGGAAAGATACATCAGGTTCAACACCCCTGGCATGAAAAAGAGCCCCAGCCAACCAATCAAGATCAAAGAAGCTTCCAGAAGCCAAAAGTATGTCAAGAAATTCTGATAACATTATAGAGTAAAAATAGAGTGAGTTATAGGAGAGAGTTTATCTAATGAATGAAAGTTTTAATGTGTGTGTTTCAGACTCTAATGTTCCCTGTAATGACACTGCGGCCTGTCCTGATGGAACCACCTGCTGTAAGACCAAGGATGGACAATGGGCCTGCTGCCCTCTGGAACAGGTACAGTCTGTTTAACCAATTCTTTTAGAACGTGTTAATGTTTTGCATGCAGCTTCTTTATGTCTCTGTGACTCTTTGATCTACTAGATTAAATCTGAAACAATTTTACCCAAATTAAATTGAAGGACAGAACTCATTGCTTGGTTCCTCATCAGCTTATGAAACTATGTTTGCTTGATGCATGGGTTACACAGGTAAATGGGTTTATAAAACAGGTACAAAATTTCCCTTGGTACAAACGGTGCTGCCAGTATTCAGGACAGGAGTTTCACCACTTTAAAGCTGGAATAATAAAACATTAACAAGGAAGCTTAGAAACTTCCTATTAGTTCAGTCAGGAGGTAGGAAATCCACACCACAGCTGAATTTTTGTTTGATAATTACTTTATGAAGCTTTTCAGCCACGGGGATCTTACAGATTGACTTGCTGCTACATTATATCATTGTATCTTCTCAGGCGGTGTGTTGTGAGGATTTCATCCACTGCTGTCCTCACGGGACAACGTGTAACCTCGCAGCTGGGAAATGTGAAGACGCGTCAGGTTCAACACCCTGGCTGAAGAAGAGCCCCAGCCAGCCAATCAGATCAAAGAAACTTCCAGAAGCCAAAAGTATGTCAAGAAATTCTGATAACATTATAGAGTAAAACATAGAGTGAGTTATAGAGTGAGCTTATCTAATGAATTAAAGTTTAATGTGTGTGTTCAGACTTTAATGTTCCCTGTAATGACACTGCGGCCTGTCCTGATGGAACCACCTGCTGTAAGACCAAGGATGGACAATGGGCCTGCTGCCCTCTGGAACAGGTATAATCCCTTTATAGGACTCTGTCCAAGCATTAATGTTTATAACCGTGCCACCTGATTGTTTACATTGATTATAGTAACAAGAGAATTAACTGTTGTTGCAAAGTGTGTTAACATCAGTACTGGATCCCAGTGTGATCTCAGCAGAATTTCGGGTTTATCACCCTCCTGGGCCGGTCTTAACAGTCCCTGCCATCCCCTGCTCAGCCCCACCTCAATGGAGGTTTCCAAACGGTTTAACCCTGTACCTGTGTTGTCTGTGCCCTTTAGACTCATACCTGGGTTGTCTGTGCCATCTAGCCCCTTACTTGGGGTGTCCACACCATCTAGCACTGTACCTGCGCTGCCCACGCCATCTAGCCCCGTACCTGGGCCACCTCGTACCTGGGCCAACCGCGCCATCTAGCCTTGTACTTGAGCCGTCCACGTCACCTAATCGGGCTTCTAGGTCACTTGCACTGACCTCCATGTCAAGGTCATGTGCACTGACCCTTGCTCCAACTTTAGTTGACCTGACTCCTGCCGTTAGGTCAGTCGTGCCAACTCTGGCCCCTCTGTCAGTGAAGCCAACTCCGGCCCCTAGGTCAGTCGTGCCGACCCCTGCTTCTACGTCAGATACGTCGACTCCGGCCCCTAGGTCAGTCGTGTCGACCCCTGCCCCTAGGTCAGTCGCGCCATCTCCGGCCCCTAGGTCAGTTGCGCCGACTTCTGCCCTCAGGTCACTAATGCCGATGCCTGACCCAGAGGCATACCAGTCCCCACCGTCTTCCTCCTCGGCTCGGCCTACCCCCCCAAGACCTCCCGTACCGCCAAGCTAGTGTTTGGCGCTTTATGTTCTAGATGTACTGCCTGACTCTTCATTTCTGCCCTGTGTTGGGGGTATGCCCAGCCAATTTGGTCTTTGCTGTGCGCCACACCCTCAATCCTTAGCCCATTTGATAGGCTAGGGGTGGATGAGTTGTGCGCTTAGGGGTAGTGGGAGCCGCCCCTTTTGCAAGGGCATACATTCTTAGTGTTCAGAGAGACTTCATCCGTCTCGTTGCGTGTTATCGCGTCCGTGGTTTTTCTTTTTCTGGGTTTTGTTAGGCAAGGTTGGTAAATGAATTTTCAGGAGGCCAGAGGTGATTACAAGGGTGTAGAAGCCAGGCTAGGGAAAGAACCCACCTTTCACTTCCTTTTTCACCCCTCCGCGGCCCCACCATTTCCTCGGTGGCTTTTGCTTACTCACTGCAGTGACGTGAGCCCCCTGCCTTCTCCCTCATTCGCCGTCGACCCTATTGTGTCACCCTTTCTCTCTGCAATCGGGGGAAATAGCGCTCCCCCCACGATCACACATTCATGGGACATCGTGCTGCTTATCAGCCATTTTCTGCATTTTCCGTGTCAATGTTGTGCTGTCAAAACGCAGCCAGAACTGTAACACGCCTTCGTGGCGCTCTGCTCGGGTATCGATCGCACAGCGCAAGCGCGGACTGTTGAAATGGTTTTGCTGCCTCTAAGAAGAATTGTTACTTAACAGTAGTTAAATTATTTTTGAAATGTTGGAACTGTCTCAGGCGGTGTGTTGTGAGGATTTCATCCACTGCTGTCCTCACGGGACAACGTGTAACCTCGCTGCTGGGAAATGTGAAGGCGCGTCAGGCTCAACACCCTGGCTGAAGAAGAGCCCCAGCCAACCAATCAGAGCAAAGAAGCTTCCAGAAGCCAAAAGTATGTCAAGAATTTCTGATAACATTCTAGAGAAAAACATAGAGAGAGTGAAAGTGAATGAAAGTTTAATGTGTGTATTTAGACTCTAATGTTCCCTGTAATGACACTGCGGCCTGTCCTGATGGAACCACCTGCTGTAAGACCAAGGATGGACAATGGGCCTGCTGCCCTCTGGAACAGGTACGGTTCCTTTATAGGACTCTGTCCAAACATTAATGTTTATAAACCTGCC
This sequence comes from Ancistrus triradiatus, assembly GCA_025084515.1. Classification (NCBI taxonomy): domain Eukaryota; kingdom Metazoa; phylum Chordata; class Actinopteri; order Siluriformes; family Loricariidae; genus Ancistrus; species Ancistrus triradiatus. Next base: position 180,124 of record JAJAGP010000363.1, on the reverse strand, counting down.
ACCTGATTGTTTACATTGATCATAGTAACAAGAGAATTAACTGTTGTTGCAAAGTGTGTTAACATCAGTACTGGATCCCAGTGTGATCTCAGCAGAATTTCTGGTTGTATGAATGTTCAGGTGTGAACCTGACACATCAAGAGGAGCGACTGATAACTTCTGAATAGTTTATAGACGAATTGTTAGAGGCGATGCGGCCAAAGCAAGATGCCGGCATTGGCCTATTAGACATGCCGGGGAACGGTTTAGCACAGCAGCACACATGTGCCCACTCTCATGGGTGCTTATTAGATCATTTGAGACACCTGCACACTCAGGTTTATAACCTAGCTCATTATCCCCCTCCTGGGCCGATCTTAACAGTCCCTGCCATCCCCTGCTCAGCCCCACCTCAGTGCAGGTCTCCGTCATCATGGAGCACCACGACCTGAGGCTTCAGCAGGTATTGGAGCAGCTCTCAGCTGTGATCACCTCCATGATGGAATGGTGCTCCAAGCAGCTGTCCGAATCCTTTAGCCCTGTACCTGTGCCGTCCGCGCCGTCTAGCCACGTACCTGGGCCGCCCGTGCTATCTAGCCCCTTACTTGGGGTGTCCACACCATCTAGCACTGTACCTGCGCTGCCCACGCCGTCTAGCCCTGTACCTGGGCCACCCGTACCTGGGCCGCCCACGTCATCTAGCCTCATACCTGAGTGGTCCGCGCCACCTAACCGGGCTTCTAGGTCACTTGCGCTGACCCTCCTGTTAAGGTCATGTGCACTGACCCTTGCTCCAACATTTGTCGCCCCGACTCATGCCCCTAGGTCAGTCGTGTTAACTGCGGCCCCTCTGTCAGCCGCATCGATCCCGGCCCCTAGGTCAGTTGGGCTGACCCCTGCCCTCAGGTCACTAGCGCTGATGCCTGACCCAGAGACGTACCAGTCCCTACCGTCTTCCCCCTCAGCTCGGCCAACCCCCCCTAAAACCTCCCGTACCCCCAAACTAGCGTTTGCCGCTTTACGGAGTGTGATGAAGCAGCGGACCCCCCCCCCCCCCCCCCCCCCCCCCCCACGATTATCGTGCTGCTTATCAGCCATTTTCTGCATTTTCCGTGTCCGTGTTGTGCTGTCAAAACACAGCCTGAACTCTCAATATTTTTGAAATGTTGGAACTGTCTCAGGCGGTGTGTTGTGAGGATTTCATCCACTGCTGTCCTCACGGGACAACGTGTAACCTCGCTGCTGGGAAATGTGAAGACGCGTCAGGCTCAACACCCTGGCTGAGGAAGAGCCCCAGCCAACCAATCAGAGCAAAGAAGCTTCCAGAAACCAAAAGTATGTCAAGAAATTCTGATAACATTATGAGATTAAAATATAGAGTATGTTATAGAGAGAGTTTATCTAATTAATGAAAGTTTAATGTGTGTATTCAGACTTTAATGTTCCCTGTAATGACACTGCGGCCTGTCCTGATGGAACCACCTGCTGTAAGACCAAGGATGGACAATGGGCCTGCTGCCCTCTAGTACAGGTACAGTCTGTTTAGCCAATCTGTTGAGAACGTTAATGTTTTGCATGCAGCTTCTTTATGTCTCTGTGACCGTTTGATCTACTAGATTAAATCTGAAACATTTCTTCCCAAATTAAGTTGAAGGACAGAATTTATTGCTTGGTTCCTCATCAGCTTATGAAACAATATTTGCCTGATGCATGGGTATCACAGATTAATGAGTTTAAAAAACAGGTACAACATTTCCCTTGGTACAAACGGTGCTGCCAGTATGCCGGACGGGTCTGATTAATTTCACTTCAAAGCTGGAATAACAAAACAATAACAAGGAAGCTTAGAAACTTCGTAATAGATCAGTCAGGAGGTAGAAACTCCACACCACAACTAAGTTTTTGTTTGATAATTACTTTATGAAGCTTTTCAGCCACGGGGATCTTACAGATTGACTTGCTGCTACATTATATCATTGTATCTTCTCAGGCGGTGTGTTGTGAGGATTTCATCCACTGCTGTCCTCACGGGACAACGTGTAACCTCGCTGCTGGGAAATGTGAAAACGCGTCAGGTTCAACACCCTGGCTGAGGAAAAGCCCCAGCCATGTAATTCTATCGACAGGACAGAGATCGTTTGCAAACATGAGCTGTGATTCCAGTCATTCCTGTCCTGATTCCACCACCTGCTGTATGCTTGTGGACAAACACTGGAGCTGCTGCCCATTTAAAGAGGTAGCACAGTCCCTGTATTACTGCCTGGTCCCCTGTGTGTGTCTCTGTATCAGTTCAAACATAAGGATGATTTTTAGGAGAGTAATAGAGTAATATGACTGTTCCTGCAGGGTGTGTGTTGTATGGACCATTTCCACTGCTGTCCACACGACACCAGCTGTAACATGAAAACTCTGACCTGCGACAGTAGCACCAGCTCCACCCCCATGACCATTTTACCCCCTGGTGAGAAGGACAAAGACGTGAAAGTGGAGGAAAATGATTTGAAGCAGCGCGTTCAGTGTGATCATCATACTTCCTGTCCTGATTACACAACCTGCTGCTTCATGCACAAAACCCGCAAATGGGGCTGCTGCCCTCTGGCTGATGTAAGTGTAACGAACACACATCGGTATTTATACACTCAGCTCCAGATTGCCTGCGCCCTTGGTAAAGACTGTTCAAAAATAGATCAAAGAATTAAATGCTGGTATGTTGGCACATGTTCACAGTATTAAACCTCCAGGTCCCAGCTCCTCCTACCAGGTCCCTGTTCTGAAATGTGAAAACCTAAGCCCATGTGACTCTTAGACCATGGGCTACCATGGGCTACTGGTGTTCCTGACTCACTGCTCTCGGAAACCGTCTTTAAAAAGTCCTTGGTACATCATTCCTGTATTCCATAAACCTCTTGCCTCCCCAGGCTGTGTGCTGTAACGCCGGTGAACACTGCTGTCCAAAAGGCTACACCTGCCGAGAAGACTCGTGTGTGAAGAGCGACTGGCTTCAGGTGGACTCGCTGCCTTTGACCTCCAACAGAATCCCTGAAACAGGGCAGATAGGAAATGACATCCAGTGTGGAGGAGGCTTCAGCTGCAGCGACAACCAAACCTGCTGTAAGATGTCTGAGATCAGCTGGGGCTGCTGTCCATTACCAAAGGTACAACATCAGGATAAAGCAAGAAGCACTGAGTGCGTAGACATGCACTTCATCATAGTCGGATTTCTGCAGTTATCTGATTATTTGAGTGGTCTTGTACGCAGCATACTCCCACCTACAAATCAGATTATGAAATATAATAAAGAGAGCTGGGTTTTACCCCAGTAATCAGAGTACTCACACCACGTATACCAGTAACCCGATTATAAACGCTGTTTTCAGTCTGCGCATGTGCACGAGCCTTCCACCACGGATGCCAGATCCACGTATTCGAAAGACGTTGCTGTATTTGGCCACTTATTCCACTGACTGTAGAGTTTTTCGGGTGGATCTGGCAACCCTGGATTTAAGCACAGTACATACTTGAGAAAACTTATTATTTAATATTAAATTTTGAAACTCTTATTTCTATAAGATTTCTGTCTGGTTGCAAAGTAGAAATCCGATTACTGCCAAAGTCATGTAAACCCGGAGGTTTCGCATTATCTGATTACTCAAGTGCATGTAAACTCCTTTTTACTTTTCTGCAGTTATCGGATAATTAAGGGCATGCAAACGCACTCACTGACTCTACTACAGACATGAACTCCGAAAGAAACACTGACTGCTAGAATCCTTGACTCCATCTGACTCGGTGTCATTTAACCCTTGTACTCCTGCAGGCGGTGTGTTGCAGTGATATGGTGCATTGCTGTCCTGCTGGAACAACTTGTGGAGAGGGGGGCACTTGCATCCAGGGAACAGGCTTCGGCTGGAACCCCTGGGAGAACTTCTTAAGAAAGAAGAAAGGAGCTCTCACTAAACTATAAGCACCCCAAATCCCATAACACCAATCTACAAATCATTGTGCACTAATCAGTGTCCACGATTTTAGTGGTTTTTAGTTGATTTTACGCTTCTTATGAAATGAGATTGATCAGATCTGATTATCCTCCTGATGATCTGCCCTACTAAACAGGCTGAAACACAGCTAAGCACACAACCTGCATTCTAATTCTGTTTTTTTAACCAGCTCTCGCATTATCACTCCAAAATCCACTCTGTCAGATGAGGAAGCATTTTTGCAACACAATGGGAGATTCTTAAATCAGAATGATCTTGTCCTACAAAACTTGAAGAAAGCATAATTAGTGAACTTGAACTTGTAGCGATTATATACGTTTTTTTTATATCAGATGCTCCATTTAGGTCAAGAACAATTTGAACATGGCAGATCAAATGTTATCTTTTTGAGATTAAGTAAAAGCAAAGCTGGAACCTAACCCGGAATTCACCGGGCACAGCTAGTCTCTGGACGTCTCTGCCGTGAAGAACCAAATTTTACCTCCAGAAAGGCCTTTTTAGTTCCTTCAGGTGAGGACGGCATGACATATTTGCAAAAACAGAGATGAAATCGTACATTTATTTTGCTAAAACACTAATAATGAAAGATAAAATACACAGGGAACAATATTAAACAATAGTGTTTATTCCAGAAGAAGTAAGATTATCCGAATAACCCATGAAGACATGCTTGCTAACTAGTGTATTTATTAGCTTGCTCATGCTAAGCTGCTAGCAGAGTGAGGTTAGCTGAATTAGCTACACAGGACTTGATTACAGTATTACGGATTTTTGCTTTAAGTAATATCAGACGCTATGAATTTTCGACATTAAATCCAATGCCACATTTTAGTAGTGCAAACTGACTGGTACTTTTTTTCAAATTCATCTTCTCTTCATACAGTAACAGTCATTTAACAAACTGACATGACATTGCGCAGTTAAAGGAGTGTTACAAACAGTACAGGAACAGGGCTGTTTTTTAAATGAGAACTTCTTTAAGTAATGAAAAAAATGCATTTTTAGTCTTATGAACAGATTTCAAGAATATATGTAAGCCTGGTCATTTTTCAAAAAGATATTCATCAAACAATCATCTTCTTTAGTGTGTTCTGAATACAAGGACCATTCCTGGGTGATTAATTATTATTATAGTTACTGATCTGTGAACAAGGAAAAAAAACAGACGTCAGGCAAATTTACCAGTTAGCATGCAGGAGGTGATGCATGTGTTTTCTAGAGGATTTAATGGAATGTATTTGATTGTTGTGATTGAAAACCTTTAACATCAAGCTTCAACAAATAGCACTGACGTTACCTTTAATCCCTTAGGCGGAGTAAAACGTTTTATTTGCCTGATTAGTTGTCATAGCTAGATAGTGTCTTCCAAATGAAAATGTATTCTGTAAACGTACATGGTACTTTTTTATATTTGTTTGTTTCCTTGTTTCATGCAGCATTTGGATTGTGTAAATGGTCAGAACTGTGAAGGAGGATAACTCATTTTAAATTGTTTCTACAGTGCCTTATAAACGTAAATAAAAATGATCCCCCTAAAAGACTGCTCCATTGAAATCTTCATAAAGTCACTTAATGGTATCACGACCCACTTTTGGCCACAGTGTGGCGCTGTACAACACTATACGATTACCTGGGGCGTTGTGTCACATGGATGTTAGCTATATTAGTAATAATGCAGAATACAGCTTTACAAAAAAGCGAATTATTTAAAGTAAGAACACACTGGACACATTTGAACAGTCTTGAAGAAACATTTGTTGTTTTGGAGTGTATAAATGTGAATATGGTGCTCAGGTGGTGTGTTTTTGCCAGCCCACCACAGCAAAAACACGGGGTCCATTCTGGGTGACGTACAGGCACGATTGGTTTCCAGTGTCTGAGGGAGGGGAGGGTGGATGGGGGACGTCGTGTTAATAACTGATCTTAGACTTCCTAGTGAGTTTTGAGTAAATCAAGTTCCTGGTCTGATCACAGGTAAGTATAACTTGTGAAATCATATTTACATGACCAGCTAATCCTGACAAATATGATTTACATTGTAAATTGACTGTAAAGCACATTAATGTTGTCTACAATGTATTGGCATGCAGCAAAATATAAAATATGTTTGTTTTTTTCTTCTATACTCTATGCAGTACAGTTCAAACGTCTGAGAGCATTAGTGAAAATGCTTGTTTAGATCTTGCAGGTTAATGATCCAAAACACACCTCAAAGCTTTGCCACAACTTGGACGGGGGCACTGAAAGACAGAGGAAGCCAAACATTAATAACATCATAAGATCTGTGGAATACTTTTAAATCATGATACGATAACATGGATCATCAGATTTGCACACATTTGTAATCAATGCTGATATGATTTGTAATGAAATTGTAATGTTATATAAAATTCGAGCAAAAATAAAAGCATAATCACTATAAAAATAAAAGCATAATCAATATAAAAATAAAAGCATATATATATATATATATATATATATATATATATATATATATATATATATATATAGTGACTATGCATATAATTTATAAGAATAAAAGTAAATGTATTTCATACTAGAACATGGTCTATTTTGCATATAACCTAAACAACACGAGCACACCTGTACATTTTTCTTAATCGAATTCTTTTCTGTGTAATAGATAAGGACATTCCTGAAACCCCTTCTGTATCAGCTACTACTGACTGTGTACAGAGACTCAGTTCCACCCAGGGTGGTTCATTTACATTTACTGATAGAGAAGGAAAGGTAAATATGATGACGGTACAGTGCCATTCCTCTGTGTCATTGAACTGTTTGCATTTGGTTCTCAAATCAAAAGTAACAGGGTTACATGAGTAATTATGGATTTGTCATTAATTACACTGTTTTAATCCAGACCTTCAAATATTCGCAGATTCACTGAAATTTACTATTGTTAACCTGATTAGATTCTAGAGCCAAAAAGGTGAAGCTGGTGAAAAATTCTATCTCATTTGTCCCACCTTTCTGGAGTTTGCATGTTCTCCGCCATCCCTGTTGGTACTCTGGATCTCGGGGAACTCCAGTTTCTTAATCCAAAGTCATACGTTAGGTCAGTTGGCACCTCTGCAAGTCTGCTTGTGCTCTATGTAAGGTTTCAAATCCCACCTCTGCCAAGTTGCCACTGTTTAATCCATAGGCAAGACACTTTACTCACAATTGCTTGGATTGTAGGACTGTATCAGTTGTAAATTGCTCTGGATAAAGCGGTCTGGTAAATAATTAAAATAAATGTAATGTAAATGTAGACAAAGTAGTAGGCCTAAATAAAGATTTAAAAATGTAAACGTACCAGCTATAAATTACATCTGGATAAGTGGCTACCTTGAAATGTCAAAAATTGCTGATTTGTATTTATTTACTAAAACTCAGAATGAGATTTTTAGATAAATGTAGTTATTTAATATCAGAAACTTTACAAGATATTACAAAAGGACATAATAAATATGGATGACAGGAATGCAAACTGGGAAACTAACATATAGGTGGGAAAAAATAGTAATTAAAAGTCATGAGGCATTCATAAATGCTGATATTTTTAAGCTTTTCTTGTTATGTATAAATCTAAAGGTCTTTAATATTGAGGCAAAGTCCAGTAAAGAGATCGGACTTGGGAACTGTGAAAAATGTGCACTTGTGTCTGTGGTGTTTACCCATTAAGATCATAATATGTACAGTGTACTGTACTCCACATCCGGATCTGTGTATGAAAAGGAGATATGATCAGATAGTTTTAAGATAAAGGTAGTGTTTGTTGTCCTTGCAAGGAAAACTGATGTCTGACCAAAAAGTAGAAACGAGACAGTCAACAAAAAGATGAGGTACAGATTCACACTCCGCTTGACCACGTGACATGGTGCAGCAAGTATTGATGTTTTGAAATTTTGCAGTGAACTCATTTGAGGGGTAAATATTGTGAAGGATCTTCAAGTGCACTTCCCTAGCTTTATGGGGGATTCAAAAATTTGGGTAAAAGCCATGCTTTTCCCAGTTAATACCTATGATTAAAGCATTCCAAAAAACATTTATTCCTTATTGATTTATTACTACATTTTATGTCATAAATACTAACAGTATCCACGACAAACTAGTACCTATCTTTCACAGTATCTTTGTACAGAATATGGCTCTTCATAAGATGAATAATTTGGAATTGCCTCCATAACAGAATTAAATTCCTTTACGAACAACCGGAAAGCTGTGTTTATTCATGAAGTTAAAGTAAGTATATAAGCTTCAGTATTCATCAAATAAATCAGACAAATAATCTATGCTTTTATTATGCCAGTTCTCTTGGAAAAGTGATTCGTTTTTTTAATCTAAATTAATTCATTGTCCGTCAATGTAAAACGTTGAATGAGTCACTGAATTACGTTAATGTTATTGACGTTCTCCGTCTCCGTCCAATCAACGGTCTGAATTTATTATACGTCATTACAATCCTGTCCGAGAGCCCATTTCGCTGATTTGTATAACATATGGCCTGTGCTGCTCTCACGAGTGCGCATGCGTCAACCTCATTTTCGTCGTTGCTCCGTCGTGTGTTTACATTGCCTGATTCGTTACAGCTCTCAAGATGGCGTGGCACCTGCCGAGTCTTTGGGAACCGATAATTAGATATTGACGAAACGTACTCAATTAAAAGGCAACATTTTGCTGGACACCTGGCCAGTCAAGGTTAGACGTGAGCCGAATGTGGACGGAGGAGATGGTAGTCCCGGTGGCGGACGCGGATGCGGAGGAGGCGGTGACCGGGGCCGGGGAGCGCTGGGCCCCGGTCGGTGCTGTTTCTAACCCGGAGGACGATGAGGAACCGAGCCGCAGCCCGGACGCAGAGGCGGTGATGACATCCAGATTGAGGCGGCTGGAGGAGGAACAGGAGCAGCTGCACTCATCCCTTCTGGCTCTCACCTCGCACTTCGCGCAGGTGCAGTTCCGCCTCAAGCAGATCGTGCACGGCCAGAGAGAGCAGCAGGACCGGGAGCAGATGCTGAAGGAGCTGGAGGAGTTCGCTTTCAGAGGCTGTCCTCATGTGCTCGGATCCCGGGCTCAGCACTCACAGATCCTAGAGAACTCGGTAAAGATCCCACGAGATGTCTTGTTTCCACATCAACAAGCCAAGTCTTACAAACTGTCTAGTGGTTCATCTGCAAAGGTTCCAAAACGTTTGCTCATTAAGTCATCATTTATGCTTCAACTACAGTACGATATTCTGTAGGTTTTACATCGTGCCCACACTGGTCAACAAAGATTGGAACGGTTTGGGCTGCAAATCATGAAATCCCCGTACAAGTACACAGCTCACAAAGAAGCTGTTTTGGTCAATCCACGGTACTATGCGCATGCTTATTCAGGTTAGATGCTGGCAGACAGGCTATAAAAGCTGCTCACTTTTACAGATGCTGTTTGGACACGTTAGCAATAGCTTAGTGAATTGACTTAACAGTAGAATATAAACAGCAGGTGTTTCTCATCAGTCAATTGAAATGTGCTGTTACATCCGTGGGAGTTTAGACTTAAGATGCACTGTGGCTGCACTTACTTAAGAAAGCCTATGAGATCTAGTTCAGATGGAAAACAAATTAAGGGTTCCTCACAATTGTTGTGTAACGAGCACTTAACCTGAGAGCTTGGCTCAGAGCTCCTCGGAAGTGGATGACGTGACGGACTGTTACTTCTGTCTGACCAAAGGTTCTGGCATCTTTAATAAAAACAAGCAATCAATTGAATACCCCAATCAGCCATGAGACCAGTGAAACGTTATGACAGTTTGCCAGCAGAAGCCACCATGATTAAAATTGGTATGATTTCTTTTAGAATTGACTGTTAATACGTTTTAATTTCCCTCACATGCTCTCTGCAGGAGGAACTGGTGAGTATTCACTCAGTGCTGCTGTTTTTTTGTTGGGATTGTACGTATAAAGTGGTGTGTGTTTGTTTGGACCTCTCAGAATCTGTCTGTGGCAAAGTAACACATTTTTTTTTTATAATTAGTTACTATAACTCAGCTGCAGGTTAATAGATCCATTGAAAATGTTTTCTTTTCAGGTACTTGTGTACTTCCAATTCGTTTGTTCTGTTTTCTAATACAATGATTTTAGTGCCATGGACAAATGAAAAGCTTTATAATTTTTTTTTTTAAGTGTAATCACATTACACAATCGTAAATAATATTAAGCGCCACAAATTTTCACCCCACCGTGGCTGGGAGTGCAGTTGGTGCATGCCCTCGATGGGATGCCAGTTAATCCCAGTTACGCCTTTGCGGTGCCAACCCAACTGGAAGGCATCGCTGGTACTCAAGCCTGGGTCACCGAGTTGGTAGGCTAGTGCCAGGTGAGCTCCTCTCCGAATTCTAATGCTTATATTTTACAGCATATTGAGAAAAGTAATCAGACAAACTTCAGCACAGATATGGATGAGCCACAAGTGTTGTTCTGCGGTATCAGAATTTCACTGATTCATTTAAATATGATGTAATTATTAGTGAAAATAAAAAATAGTCATAGCTTGGTACTTGGAGAGGTTGTGTTAACATGTCCAGGGGTGCCAAGACCTTTTCATGGGACTCGCTTAAATAAAACACTGTGTGTTTGGCAAAATTTGAATTTGGGCAAAGAGGCCACCCTCACTCTGGAGACACAGCAGCCTGAAATTAGCTTTTTTTTTAGTATGCAGACACGCTCAGAGTGCATGTATGTGTTGTGATTATTTACCGCCATCGTTTACATTTTACCATCATTTTCTATTTTGTGTGTGTGTGTGTGTGTGTGTGTGTGTGTGTGTGTGTGTGTGTGTGTGTGCGCGCGCGCGCGCGCGTTTGACAGAGCGAGCGGGAGAAGCGGGAGCGTCTGGAGGCTCAGAGAGAGAAGCAGAAGGAGCTGATCGTTCAGCTGAAGACGCAGCTGGATGACCTGGAACGCTTCGCCTACCAGGAGGGCAGCTATGACTCACTCCCCCAGTCTGTCGTCATGGAGAGGCAGAAGGTACCATCCCATAATGAGCATGCCGGAGTGAAAGAAATGTGCCTAGTAATGCTACCTTCCTGAGGTTTTATGGTAGTCTGGGTCTCACTGACCTTGGACACCGGTCCTACCCTATAAAGCAAACACGTTACTCGTTCAGCAGACAAACCTGATTTCTCATTCGTTCATTGCTGCTTTAATAGTCACATAGACAAATGTTCCTCTGACCTCAGGTCATCATCGACGAGCTGATCGAGAAGCTGGACGTGAACCTGAACGAGGACATCGGGAACCTGACGCCCGAGGAGCTGCGGCAGCGTGTGACGCCGCCATCGCGCAGATCGTCAACCCTGTTCGCGTCAAAGAGCAGCTGGTGGAGCAGCTCAAAACCCAGATCAGAGACTTGGAGATGTTCATTAACTTCATCCAGGGTGAGGAAGAGCGGGATTGACGTCCGTTCCACACTGACAGTGTTTATTTTTGTACACCTGTGTGATGGTTCTTCAAAACGGTGTGTGATGGTTCTTCACTCAGATGAAGTGGGGAACCCGCTCCTGTCAGACAGAGGGACCAGTCAGGAGACTCGGGCAGAAGGACCCAAACCTCAAACCCATGGGGGAATGAAGCAAGGTGAGGGTCTCTGACTCTAATATCTCCCATGAGCTCAAATGGAAGTCACGTTGTCAGATTCCCTTCCCTTTTATGGATAAAGCCATGCATTTATACAGCAGATGGGGTTCTATGTGCAGACAGCGCCAGCAGAGAAGAAACTTTGAGCTCATCACTAGGGTTGGGGATCTTTTGAATCGTCAATTACAGTTCTGATTCTAATCCCGCCTATCAGTTCCGAGTTTCAATTCCAGTGTGTATATGTAGATATATATATTTGTCCCTCTCTCAATCACAAACATGTTTATGGAGTGAGATTATTGTCTTTTATGTGAGAGCACAACATATTTCCTATTGTATTTATCACCAGAGCATGTATGTCCGATCAAACGGGGAACTGAGAAGCAAGGACACTAACTCTGGACTCTGTTCTTGTTTCTCCACTGTCAATTTTCTTGATTTTTGCTTAGTTTAATGTAGTTTTTGTGCTGTCACATAAAAGACAGTAATCTGAGTCTCACTACTTGGCATTAATCGTTACAATTTACCTTATGCCAGTGCTGAACTGGTTCAAAACCGGAACCCAAAAAGACTCTTTACTGTGCTAAATAATGCCGATGCTTGTTCGTATCTCTACGTTATTATGTTTATTATTTATTTATATGTGTGTATAGAGTCTTATATTCTCTGTTTTATTACCAGAGATATTGCAGCTTGCCTACATACGCATTTAAAACTTCTTCTCATTTTTTTTGTTTAAATTTTATTCAGAAATTTAGAAAATAGTGTTTTATTTATGATATGGCAAACTACCATAGAGCATTTTGTTTACAATTTAAAATCTTTACTCAGTGCTTGTTTAGTTTTTCAGGCTGTATCACTTATGATGGTAAATTTTTGGCTATGCTTTTTATACCGCAGCATTTCTAGATCCTTCTCGCCTTTCTAAACCAGTACTCCTTCCCTCAGCGGAGTTTCTTTGCCCTGTTTGCTTGTTTATCGTTGAGTCTTTCCTGTCAGAAGTCTGATCCGTGTCCCCCTGTGTCTGTGCAGTGGACCCTGAGCGATCGCAGCAGCTCCGTGCTAACGGCTTACGTCTGATCCAGCGGGCTCTGGCGGTGCTGCAGATCTTCGCCTTGAGCCAGCTGGGCTGTTCTGCGGGCGTGGCCCAAAGCGCGTGGCCCCCGGCCGACGGAGCCCCCAATTATGGCCCCCTGCTGAACAGGCTCGAAGGGGCGGTCGAGAAGGTGCGCGTGCTGGCCTCTCGCCTCCAGCCCGCCGCCCACGAAGAGCCCGTGGTGAGCTACGCGTCCCCGGCGTCTCCTTGCGTTGCCTCTGGACCTCGGCACGACCTGACCGTGGCCGTCAGGAAGGACCTGGCCCTGGCACTACGGGACCTGCTGGCCCCACGGCCTGTACACCCATCAGAAGGCATGAGCCTGGTCCTGGCACCCATTTCCTGCCTGCTGCCCTTCGCGGGATCCTCGCAGCCCCACTCGCTGCATCCCTGGGAACTCTTCGTGAAATATTACCACTCCAAAAACGGCCCGGCGTTCGCCGAGTCTCCGGCACGCCAGCTGGCGCAGTCCTTCAGCCTGCCCGTCGGGGGCAGCTCGGCCGTGGTGACTCCGAAAAACTCACTCCTGTGGGCCGTACACAGCGTGCTGAGGGAGCACGGGCGCTACAAGCGCAGCGCCGACTCCGAACTGAAGGCACTGGTGTGCATGGCGCTGAACGAGCAGAGGCTGGTGTCCTGGGTCAACCTGCTCTGCAAAGCGGGCACTCTGGTCCACGCCCACTACCAGCCCTGGAGCTACATGGCTCAGACCGGGTTCGAAGGGGCGCTCCGGATCCTGGGACGGCTCAGCCACCTGAAGTTTGACCTCCCTGTTGATCTGGCAGTCCGACAACTTAAAAATATCAAGGATGCGTTCTGAGTCGCATCGTCGACGTCGCCTTGTTTTCCCACCTGTGTTCAGGCTAATGACTGATGAGTTGCACGGAAACCTGAATACTGGTGGGGAAAAATGTGTAGGTCCCGGAGATCAGCGAGTGCAGAAACATGTCAAGGTTTACTGTCTAAAATGGAGACAAATCAGTGATCAGTATTTAAACCATGGTTGTTAGAGCGACTTGCAGCTCTTCATTTCCTGAATCCTTCTGATTTCAGTGTCCTCCGTGTCCACGTGGGGTTACCCTGGGTACTCCGGTGTCCTCCCACATTCCAAACTCAAGCGTTAGGTGGCTCTAAATGAGTGTGTCCGACTAGTAACCCTATTACAAACTAGGGGTAGGCGATATGATAAAAATATTTTATAGAGCAGCTAAATACACCCTTAATAGACGATCTCCCATGAGTTGAGTTTGGCGCCCTCTAGTGTGAACACAGGGGACTGTCTTGTTACAACGTCACATTCAGCTCGTTTATGGAGGCGCCGAAGACGCTGAACAAACGCAAAGCGTGACATAATGTAGCTTGTATTCCACTAAACACTACAGTTTCTGAGACCAGCTGTGATAGATTCTGCCCGGTTATTGAGCTTAAGCCTTAAAGACGCTGTTACCAAAACGTACAAACGCGAAGGAGCGAATGCATTTCCGACAGAAGTGCACTTTTATAAAGAGGTTTGGTGTAAGGCCTATCCACACCGAGTACGAATTTTTTTTTTCCAAAATAAATAAATAAAATAACATGGACTTCTCTTGTATAAAAACATAAACATAAATAATCTTTAGTCCCCTGCATTTAAGAACGCAGGAGTCCCGTTGACAACGGTGTATGCGTGTGAGCATGGCGTGCCATCTGGTGTTCAGACAATGCAATTACATTAGAAACAAACGAGAATTAAAACAAATGATTAAAGATTAAAATTGTACACAGAATGTTCCCCTGTAGCTTCACCGTATCTTAAATAAAACATTAATTTGTTATTTATGAATAATAAGGATGCACAATAAACAAAAATAATATTTAGTCCCCTGCAATTAAAAGAAATTGGAAGGATTCTCACTGAGGATGCCCTCTAGTGTTTAAATTTAGAATTGCATTTATTAAATACAGCGCAGTTTTGGCATCGCGATGCGTCATTCCATCTCTACATTGGGTTTGGGTGGCACAGCGGTCTAATACACCAGCCTAACACTGCATGGAATTAATTTTGGATCTTAATCTTAATGATTAATATTGATCATTGGTTCACAGTGGATTTTTCTTTTTTGGGGAAGAGCCGTTGCTTCCACATTTCAGTGTGTGCGTGTGCCAACCCATTGGGATCTTCACAAACGCCTGCTGCTATAATCCATGCCCAGATGAAATGCTGACATTGCTGTTATTATAAAGTTGTTCAGGAGTTTGTGCTGAACGTTTTGCTGTTTGAAATAAAGCGTGATATATTTTCATACCTACTGAATCCTGAATGTACTCCACACTACTGTGCCCTGCTGATTTAGCGTATATATTTTCCAGTTTCATTCACTCAGTGTGTAAAATATTGTTTGTTTCACCTTTGGTTTCTTTATTCCAGAGATTGTGCATGACTGAGGCTTCTACAAAATGTTACATGTACGCAGTTTTACGAAACACTTGTAGGATTCTGGTTTAATTTAAGTTGTTTTGGCTAAATCTTGCACATTTGTTTCCATTTGTGATTTTGCTTTCGATAACCAATAGATGTGGGTGTGTGTGTGTGTGTGTGTGTGTGTGTGTCAGTGTCACTACTGTTTATGATGTTGTGTATTTATAAACATTATAGATTTTCTTATTTCAGTTTGTTCAGTAGCTCTTTGTGTCCTGATGAATGAGTTATGCTCGAAAACTTGATTCAGTTGATGTATTGATTCAAATCATATAGGTTGAATGGTTTCATCTGTTAATCTAACGGTATTTATTTCACATTTTCGGTTGTGATTGCATCTGGAAAAGTTAATAAACCTCCCCAAGCACGTTTATAATCATCATGTTGTTGCGATTCCTCAGGGTTTTGGAATCCTTGGGCTTTGC
This sequence comes from Ancistrus triradiatus, assembly GCA_025084515.1. NCBI lineage: Eukaryota > Metazoa > Chordata > Actinopteri > Siluriformes > Loricariidae > Ancistrus > Ancistrus triradiatus. Next base: position 164,549 of record JAJAGP010000363.1, on the reverse strand, counting down.
AGGTCAGGTGGTGTGTTTACAGAATCATTTCAGTTTTGTTTATTTTTGTAGGTGGAGTATGGGAATAAATAAAGCTATGTAACAAATACAACAGTAACTCAAGACCAGCAGTGCAAAAAAATAATATTATAATGTGAATGGATAATGAACGTTTGCTTAAAGGTACATTTCGGATTCTACTAAATGTCTCCCTCTGGCGGTAAACTCTAGAAACGGCAAATCAAATATATTATTCGATTTGGCCGCCAGAGGGCAGAAGCGCAGCGATTAAAATATAACCTCACATAGCGTTAGTAGGAGTTTGGTCAGGAGTCGAGCACAATTTGTGAATTTTTGTTGCTTAAGCGTGTTATTCAATCCAGCATTTCATTACCAGGTTTATTATGTGTGATAAAGCGGTAAAATCACCAAACTGTGCTGAACATAAAGCAACGAAAAGTGCAAAAGTGGGGAGAATATCATGTTCAAACTCATGAGCTGCATTACTGGAGTCAGTTAGCCAAACTATTCGTATTTTATACGTTTAGTAGACATTATATTAAATTGTGTGTTGTATTATTTCCTTAGATATCAATTACCACTTAAAATGTGTTTTAAACTTGAAGCTTTTCCGTGTTGGATCATGTAACTTGTAGTTAAATATGATAAAATTGGTATTTCGTTAAAAGACTATAACCAGAGACGTTATATGACCTGTGGCCTGGGACTGGGATGTCTTGGGAAGTGTAGTTTTTAGTTTTGACTACAGACATCACAAACTGTTCACAAAACAAGTCATTTAGTAGTATTAATATTTTGAGGAGTTAACAAACAGACACAGCAAAGTTTTAAGCCTAAATGATCACATAAATCTTACAGATTTCATAAGTAATCTATGAATTAAAAGCACACAGCACTTGAATTTTTTATTTTTCGAAAAACCCAGGTATTTGTTTACAATTTGAATATTTTAACGTCGTGTTAAGTGGTTACCGTTTGAACCTTTTAGTTTTCGAGCGAACTAATATTAAACTTAAATGTGATTAAATATGTCCGTAATTAAGGCATTACAGCTGTATTAGCATTAGCGTTACTTTGAACGAGGTAACCATAGCGAGACTAGGGAGAGGGTGTTCATGGGAAGTGTAGTTTTCAAAAGTGAATGGCCTACAGACATCGCAAACCGTAATCACCCGTAGATGATACATTCATAAATGTTTTTAGAAACAAACGCGGTAGAATGTTAAAGCGTAAATGATTGAAAAACATCTGACTGGATTCATAAAAACGCTTTTGAGTAAAATCCGCCACCAGACAGTGAAAGCAAAAGGCGGAAATACGTCAGCATCAACCCGGCGTCAAGGGTTGCGCGTTCCCTTCTCATTTCCTTTCCTGTTACGGTCGGCCATTGAAACCCATCAGTAAGTGTTACCGTCATATCAAAATCGGTCTCCATCCGACATTAAAATTACATTTTAAACTCATTTTTACACACCGATAATGAAGGAAACATGTCTAAGCTGCAGCCCGGATAGTTATTTATGTTTAGAGTTGCTGTTTTGATCAAAAAATAAACATAGTAGAGCCATGATGATGGCGGCTGCCTCGGTTAGCTGTTATTCCGCTTTCTGTGCTCAGAGACGTTTTAGTAAAGAAATGGGGATTAATGTCGATTTTGCGGTTGTTTCCTGCCTGTTGTACAAACTGTATGTGCTTAGCTTGTAGACTTTATTGTGTGTCAGGGCTTTAAGTTCAGAGTGTTGCCAAACGGAGTCAATATGAACTGGCTTCAAGTTTTAACCGCTATAGTAACGCTATGAAGAGTTTAGTAATAAGCTGATTAGATATTTATGGAGGTTTGAGGTGTGCTGGGCAGAGACTGGAGCTGTTCAATTGAAAAAATACATAATTTTGTTCGTTTTGGTTTGATTTTCTTTTAAGGCTTTGCAGGCTGTTAATTATTGTGTTTGTAAAGTAACATGATGAATGTGCTCCTTTAATACAAGGCTTGTTTATTGTAAATGTGATTGTTTACTTGTATCTCTTGTTTTTCAGACATGGGCAAGTTCATGAAACCCGGTAAAGTGGTGATGGTCCTGGCTGGACGTTACGCCGGACGCAAAGCCGTCATCGTCAAGGTAACACAGATTCAGCAAACTTTATTTATTTTCATGTTTTAATCCTGCTTATTGTCCTGGTCAGGGTCACGGGCGCTGGCACCTGAACCCAGAGAACACAAACGTGCACATATATTAAAGCCGTCCTTCACTCAGAGTCCAGAACTGAAGGACTGCGACGCTAGTCATGTGTTTAATTGGAGCCTGTTCTAATTTCTGTGTTAAAATCAGGCTGACCAATCAGAGCTTGGTCGCTGGGCAGAACAGCTCATCAAGAGCTTATAGGACAAGCAACAGGCTGCCTCTAAAAACATGAATAATAAAGAAAAGATCTGGTGGAATAGAACTGAAAGGCTGGAGAATGATGGAGATAAAGCTCACAGGGACTGGGTGGAACTGTTTGGTTATTGAAAACTAGAGCTTCCTGTGCTAATCTGTGCTCTGATCTTTGTTTTTTGTAAGTTGACGATGTGAAAAAGGCACAAATCTGTCACATTAAGAAAAGGGAAATTAAAGAAGGAAAAAGCAGACAGGAGTTTAGTGTTTAGACGAAAAACGTAGCCCACTCAGCGTGAAGGTCCCAAAATCGTACTTGGTGTGAATAGGCCTTTAGACTGCAATTAAATCCTCCTCCTTGTTCCCAGTCCCTGTGGTGTGAACACATGACAATGGGTACAGTTCTAAGAACTATAAACGTTTCTTCTGTGTGGACGTGCCTGTGGTTCTCGGGATTGCCCGGTTGTTTCTGTGGTTTCCAGTTTTTGAAGACTTCGTGCGATTTACGTTATTAGCTAAGGATTCTGGTGTGGGACTGTGGCGGCTTATCGGTTAAGGTACTGGACCATGCACCAGAAGGTCCAGGGTTCAAATCCCACCTCTACCAAGCTGCCGCTGTTGGGTCTTTGAGCAAGACCCTCCACCCACAACTGTTGAACTATTGTATCAGTTGGAAGTCGATCTGGATAAGGGTGTCTGCTAAATGTAAAAAATCTCAACCCCGTTTTAATCTAACCCCGGTTTCATTCTCATTTTAGAACATTGACGATGGCACCACTGACCGCCCCTACAGTCACGCTCTGGTCTCGGGCATTGACCGGTATCCCCGCAAAGTCACCGCCACCATGGGCAAGAAGAAGGTCGCCAAGAGGTCCAAGATCAAGGCCTTCGTTAAGGTGTACAACTACAACCACCTGATGCCGACCAGGTACGACCCAGCAGCTGCGTTATGGTGGCAGTGTTCTCTGAACATCAAACTGAAACGACTCCGGACATAACTCCACTGTTTGATGAGGTGTAGTCCATAAATGCCTGGAATGAGTTTATCTCTGGGTGCTTGCTTTATCGGTGCTTAGAGCTGCTAGTGTTAACAAGCTAATGAAGTATTTATGTGGCACAGATGCCCTGTGAATCTGCTGCTGCTCAAACTGAACGCGTCTGCACCAACCGGCACTGGAACGTGAAGGAAATGGACAACGTTTTGAAATGCAGTTGTTTTTGAGATTGTCACATGTCTTCTCATGGCCCAGACCCAGTCCTGTGTAACTAACTCTTCCAAATTTTGGATTTAGCTGCACAAGTCCCTGGTGAAACATAAAATGTGCAGCGTGGATCATTTTCCATCCCCAGCATCCATACGCGTTATAAACCCCAGAAATAAAATGCGTTTTTTGCTTTTTTGACATTTTAGTCTGCGTTTGATGTTCTGAAATGGAACCTAAATGATGAAAATAAAAGCCTGGAGGTGTTTACCTCAGTTTAAGCCCTGAATGATCACTGTGCTGTATGTAAAACTGTACAAGCAGAGTGCCCCAGAACCTCACCTTCATGTTGCAAGCCCAGCCTGGGGTGTGAACCCAGGTCTTCTTACCTAGCAGCCACAGGAGCTCCTATGTTCACATCTAACTATATATTTAGTCCTTTCTAGTTTTGGCCATTTCCAAACTAAATTAAAGGGGCGACTTAATGGGCATCGTTCTGTTAGGGTATCATGGCATCAACCTTCGTCCTGTAACCAGCATTAAACTTGTTCCTGGGTGGTGGTTTTTCCCTTCTAGGTCCCCACTTTGTAGATTCTCGCCCCATCTTGTGTATTTTTTCTATTTTGACTGACCGGTCCAAGTCGTCTTGCCAACATTAACCACTGACTCGTATTTAATTCTGCAAGCTTTTAATGGCAAGACCTTTTTTTTTTTTCTCCATGTTTATGTATTTAAAACATTTACTGGTTCTCTCCAGGTACTCTGTGGACATTCCTCTGGACAAAACTGTTGTCAACAAGGATGTGTTCAGAGATCCTGCTCTGAAGCGCAAAGCCAGGAGGGAAGCCAAGGTCAAGTTTGAGGAGAGGTGTGTATTCTTTCTGAATTCCTTCTTTCTATGAAGCTTGCGTTGTACTTGAGGAATAGCGTGGTTAACCAGCCGCGTCTGTACCTATAGAAAAACTCTGCAAATGAATAATCTAAATAGAAATATAGTAATTACCTATGTAACGCACCGATTGCAATTTACTTGGCTGATTCAGATTTGGTATCTGCTTTAAGAATTATCAATGGCAGCACACAGAAGCATTTGTTCTGTTACTATCACGAAACTATTCTTTTGATCCGGCTCTCCAGTGGGATTGTCCAGGATTAAGTGGATAAGACTCAATCAATGAATGTATTATTTTAATGGAGACTTATCCATTGCTAAACAAAGATGGCGGGGCTGCTGACTTGTGCCTGGCTCCGTGCTCTTACTAGCAGATATTTGAACTGAAAGCTATAGGTGTAGCTGTAAGACGAGACACTTTCCTTTCAAACACATTTCATAACATGGAGGGTGTTTTGCAATTTCATTTGAGCCAGGAAGCACCAAGACGTGACAGCTTTGTTGGTCCACAAACACCAGGGTTGTGCAACAGCCCAAATCTAGGTGTTATAAATGTTAACGTTCGACGTAGGAAAACTAGACCTCTAGTCTAAAGGACCTGTGGATGTATATGGATCGCTTGCTGATAATTTTCTCTTTTACAGATACAAGACCGGCAAGAACAAGTGGTTCTTCCAGAAGCTTCGGTTCTAAACACTTTATGGTTTCTCTAATAAAGCTCTAAAAATCCCATTTTTCCTTCGTTGTTGTGATTTTATTTTATACAAAGTGTTAGGAATGATTTAAGCGAGTGCACCTACCCTTTGTGTTTGTGTGTAGTATGAGTTGGTATAAAATATAAAAAAAAAAAAAACCAAAGCCTTTATGTTGGTCATGAAGACTAATCCAGCTGTCCCCACAATTACCAGCCTCTCATAAAAGCTGCCCCCCCCCCCAATCTGCACACACAGACCAGAATTAAATAACATCGCAACAGAGTAGACCTGTACACACACATCCCTACAAAAAGAATAATAATGATTCATTATGAGTGTAATAAGTCATTGTACACTGCCTGGCTGAAAAAATGTCACCACCTGGATTTAACTAAGCAAACAGGTAAGAGCCTCCCATCGGATAATTACTGCATTGGTGTTTACAGTGGTGTGAAAAATGTGCCCCCTTCCTGGATTTCCTATTTTTTTGCATGTTTGTCACACTTAAGTGTTTCGGAACATCAAACCAATTTAAAGATCAGTCAAAGACAACACAACTAAACACAAAATGCAGTTTTTAAATGAAGGTGTTTATGAATGGAGAAAAAAATCCAAACCTACATGGCCCTGTGTAAAAAGTGATTGTCCCTCCCAAACCTAATAACTGGTTGGGCCACCCTTAGCAGCAACAACTGCAACCAAGTGTGATAACCTGCAATGACTCTTTTAAAGCATTGTGGAGGAATATTGGCCACTCATCTTTGCAGAATTGTTGTAATTCAGCCACACTGGAGGGTTTTCGAGCATGAACGGCCTTTTTAAGGTCATGCCACAGCATCTCAGTAGGATTCAGGTCAGGACTTGACTAGGCCGCTCCAAAATCTTCATTTTGTTTTTCTTCAGCCATTCAGAGGTGGACTTGTTGGTGTTTTGGATCATTGGCCTGCTGCAGAACAAAAAGTTTGTTTCAGCTTGGGGTCACGACCAGATGGCCAGACATTCTCCAGGCCTGGTGTGGAGGACAGAGGGAGTGAGCACTGGGCTCCAGGACCAACAGGGGGGTCAGGAGATGGGTTTGCAGTCACATGACACAGACCATGGATACCCCCATAGTGAAAACTTTAATGATAACTCTCCAAAACTATGGGAAACTATCTTATACATCTAAACTAATGTCCAGTTTGTACACACTATTTTTAATAGAGTATATGCCTTTTTATTTATATTTATTTTTGTCCACTTTTTCCCCTCTTTTGTAAGTGTATGTGTGCACAAATGTTCAGTAGATAATTGTAATCTGTCTTGTACCCTTTGCTATGTAGTACTGACTGTGAAGGTGAAAACATTGTGAGACTAACCACTAAAAATAAAACAAAACACTGAAAATAATACAGAAGATAACACAAAACGAATTGACCCCCATAGTGGGGCTATTAAAATAGTGGTGTAAATTGTAAAATAAAGACCAGGGAATATAAAAAGGCCAAAATAACCAAAGAATAAATGACGACATAAGGGGTTAGAACATTGCTCGACTAGCCTTGTGTTTCTCACTGCCAGTCTGAACAGCCCTGAACTATCTGTCCCTAGCGTACAAACTGTCCAACAATGTAGGTTTGAAATAAAGTGTACAATAATTGTACAGGGTGGTTAAGACCTCAACAACACTGACGCTACTCTTGATAACACGGCAAAGGAGTCTCTATTGAGTCACGTTAGCATTCGAGTAGAAAGCTTTGTGCTTTCAGCTTGGGAATTGCTGCAAAACAATCATTTCTCACCACGACCTTAGGGGGCGCAGTGACGTGTTTGCGATGAGCACATTGTGCTTTAGATCAGATTAGCTGCGGCTACAGACTAACGTGCCTGAAATTAACGGCGAAGAATAATCTCTCTAAAAAATAAACTTTTCTACCACCGAATTCAAAACAACCCGCAAACCTGGCAAATTACCACTTAAAACCGGCCCGGTGCTGCAGGATTCCCCCGCCATGGCGAACTGAGAGAGGAAACAGTTTCTGTTCTGCCTTTAAAGGTGAGTTTTAGCTTTATTATTCAATGCAGTTCACCGTGTACACAATAATATGGTTATTATTTTATATGACTGTATGTTAGAGCAGCGTTAACTTGCTGTCTGTGGCTAAATTGCCAGGGAGTTTACCATGCCTGAATACAGGTAGGTTAGTAAGCGATAACAATGGTACATGGACTCAACTGTGGTTAGATAATAATTCAACATTAGCACACTTAGGTTAAGTAAATAGTACATTAATGCACAAAGCCTTCATAAAATACAATATTTTTGCATCTTGGTAAGTTAAATATTAAAACCAATGCACATAGGTTTGGTAAATATTAAACCAATACACCCAGGTTAGATAACAAAATAGTGCTGTACCTAAATTACGTAAGAATACTAAATTAAGGTGTCTTGGTAACAAAAACTAACTAATAATAAACCAAGACTTGGCTAATTTACTTCAATCAAGTAATATACTAAATTAATGGAACTATGTTTATAAACATTTATCAGTAAAACAAGTAAAGATTTTGGTCAAACCAAATCAGTAAGACTTTTGCACAGTACTGTATATGTTAAAGATTATATATGTAAAAGATCTTATTCTTGCAATACTTACAATTGTATTGTCACTTAAAACTGCACCTCTGTATTTGACTGAATTGTTTTATTGACACTTGGTATGTTAATTCACAACGAACATCTATTCTACAGTCTGAGAGACTTTTTCACATCACACATTAATCCTCTGTAATGTACTCTATATGACGTGATGTCCATTTTTGTGTCCCAAGTCCACTGGTTTCCTTTAAAATCATGTAATAACTAAATAATGTGTATGCCATTATTATGGAATGCTCCTTTCCACATTTCAGTCCATCAAAATCAAATCCCCTTTTAGGCACGAGAGTATTTTGAATGTCTATCTTTAATATCCTATCTGTGTAAGATCATATTATGAGCAGGTGTAAAGCCTGGAGCGCAAAACCCCCCTGTGCATGTTGTTCCAAATAAACCCTGGCCCTAACCCAAACTCGGCCCTGAATGTGCAGAATGTGAGTTTTTCCTCTTGAACCTTGTAGTGTATTTTGGGTGGAGAAGGGTTCAGACGTTGTGCATCACACAGATAGCATATCAGAGGTCTGTGCTCAACCCATTACCATTAACCCAGCACCACTTCTTCTCACGGGTGTTCCCTTACTACTGTCGTTTGCAAAACTTGCGTAACCCTGGTCAAATCACATGTTTTGGGGAGTGAAAAAACCTAATTAAAACTCATTTTAAGGTGTAAAACCTATTGGGGGGGATTAAACCTTACATTTGCCATGTGCAAAAATTTAGGCAGCTCTCCAGATGATCCATTGCTGTTTTCTGTAAGGCTCAGAATGTAATTGATTTGTTTATGGTTTATTAAATAGTCAGAAGGGTTCCATATTTAGGTTTTAGAGATGTACCGATCGATCGGCCGGTGCCTGGAATCGTTGTTTTTTAGCATGACCGGTCAATCAGTCTCACATAATCGATTCAGTGCCGCTCACATTTTCACAAACACAGCCAAACATGAACAGAACAGAGCTTTGACTAACTTGAATTCAGAATTCGGTTCATGTATGGAGCTTTAAACACCAAAAGTACACGGCTCAGCCACCGGTTTATGAGACTGCTGGTGCATGTTCATGATGAGGAAGTGTTACATTTCAGTTGTCTTTGAGTGCTACTTGGTCAACTAAACTCTCTCTCTATATAGTGCATTACTAAGGAGGAAGTAGGGAAACTAAAGAGGGAGTAAGAATTTATTTGGGACATAGCCATGTCTTCAGCATGTAACTTCTTCAGAGATTGCTGTCTGCAAGACAAAAGTAAACCGTACAGGAACAACTCCAAAAACGTTCGGAAAAATGAATTTAATAAGACATTTTAAAATGTTTACAGCTTACAAACTAATTCAGGCAAACCAGCTGAAGCTAGCAAGAGAGCAGAGCCAGGCACAGGCCAGCAGCCCATGCTACCTTTCTTTAGCAATGACACAGTTTCCATTAAAAGAAAAGTCGAACAAAAATGTTTGCTATTATTCTCTAATTTACAATCCTTAGAAAGAAAATCACAATCGGGCGTCATGTGTTAAAAAGTCCGCACTCTGAATCGGCCAAGAAAATTGCAATCTCTAGTTTGTTTTGTGCAGAGGTTGTGTAAATTCCTTTCATTTTGAAAATCAGCATCAACCCCCACATCTAGGGGCAATTTAGAATAATCAGTAGAGGAATAGGACCTCCTTCCGAAATTAAGTAATAAATGAGTTGACTAAACTCGTAATTTGGATTACATCTCTATATTATACATCTAAGACACATTTGTCTGTTGTTGAGATATTTATTATCCTCCTCTCTCTCTCTTTTTCTTTCTTTTTCTCTCTCTTTCCTCTCTCAGGTTGGCAGGATGGGTGAGGTCGTGCATCCTTCCATAACTCCAGTGCAGCAGATGGTGGCGTCCGGTACCGGAGCTTTACTGACGTCCATCCTGGGTGAGTGTTACGTTTCAGAGATGTTTCCCCTCTCCTTTTGTCTGACATTTTGTAAACGCTTGACTGAGGTCTTAAACCTCAACCTTGGGTACAAGGCTGAACACTGTAGTTATACTATGCCCTGGCACTGAACCTTAATCTGAAGGCCCTTGGCATTAAACCTTGACTGGCATCATGGGGTTGTTTAGTGGCGCAGTATTAAGCAAATGAACAGGATCTTGCTAATAACACAAAGTAAAACTATGATGATGGGTCTGATTCTAATCCCTAAACCCGACACCAAAAGTCCTGAAATCTTACCTGAAATTCTAATCTTCTCACCCACGTCTGTACCCAACTACTTCATTTATGTGAGTATTAAATTAAACCCTAATGCTGAATATCAGACTCTGTTGAACCATCAACTCTAAATCCACCTAAATAAATCTTTCCCTACCTGGGTTGCACCTAGAGGGGTGTCATAGAAAAGTTTTGAAATTTACAATGAAATTCAGTCAAACAACTGGTTATATTTGCCAGAATCGTACTCTGAGTCTGGGAGCTCTCAGTGGCAAGGACAAGGAGTACAGCACCCAGATGTAACGTGTAAAACCAGCATCTTCATCAAAAGCCTTCAGTAAAACTGATCTGGCTTCACCTACAAACATTAAACGTCCTTGCTTCAAAAAGCACTGCTTTCTTTAAGTGAAATAACATTCAAAAAGTTCAGTCTCTGTTTCTCACTAAGAAAACGATGCGAATCAGTCAGAAAATGTTTGGGCTCCTGCCGGGCTCTTCCACCTGATTTGATTTATTTATTTTTAATTTTTATTCTGAATCACTCAATGAAATAGTATTTCCATAGTGCATTTTACAATGGAGCATCGTCTCAAAGCAGCTTTGCAATTTTATCTTATCTTCTAATATCTGAGGCCAATCCCTAACTGAGCGAGCCTAGGGCTACAGTGGCAGGGAAAAACTCCCTAAACGTTATAAGGAAGAAACCTTGGGAGGACCAAGACTCAAAAAGGGCTTAAACTTAGCAGTGTAATTAATAAGTTTGATAGTAATAGGTTAAATAAACAGAGGCGGAGAGAACATATTTTAAAATATAATAAATAAAGTAATATGGAGACTAATATTTTCGAGAAAATAAAATATTATAAAGAGTATAATTCAGATGGAGAATATAAAACTATAGCATATGACACAGTAGTTAAAATATATAAAATGTTGAATATTAAATAGTAAAGTAGCCACTGCAGGGTCTTGTGTCCTGGCTAGTAGTTTTTAGGTAATAACCATTAGATAGTGATTCATCTTTTCAACATAGAAAAAAAAACAAGGTGTTGCCAGAAGATAATAAAAATAAATACAATACAATATTCCATAGAGACTCAGTGACACATTGACAAATGAAGTGCAATTTAGGGCAATACATCTCCACTTTCCTCAAATCTCATCTAATTTAATTTCTTGCAGCCTCAAAAAGGGGTAATTATTTAAATGATTTCATAAATCATATCATACCAATTTTCTATAGATGGACCATCTGGCTTAAGTCATTCTTTGTAATTACATTCATAACATCTCAACTCAAGTCTTTTGTTTTTGGCTTTTCCACCTGATTTGAATCATGGCTTGTATTTGACTGGAAAGGCAACCTGCAGCCAAAGTGACTCTGTTACAGATCAAGACTGGTCTGAGCTGCTTGTTGTCGTGTTAAATGAGTGCATATTCACACAGTTGCTTTGGCAATAACGTCTTGTTCCCGTCCCTCAGTAACGCCGCTGGACGTGGTGAAGATCAGGCTGCAGTCCCAACAGATCCCCTTCTACAAAGGTACACGTCTGAGTGTGGGCTGTAAACACACCGCTAGCCTGATCTGGCGGGGAACATTCATACCACTTCTCAAGTTTATTCTCTGTAATTGATTTGTGTTTGCGTATCAGAAGAGCCTGAGGCCCTGGTCGCTTTACAGACCTTATTTTGGCCTGCTCTGGGGTTTGGATCAGATCCAAGCTTCTGGCTCGGCTGTAAACATTTGTTTGTTAACAACAAGTGTCTGCGTCTTCATGTTTATGTCTGTCCAAGAAAAAAAGAGAAAAAACACACCCAAAAAAGCCCACACACATGTCCCATTACGCAGCACTTCTGCACCAGTAACAAATCAATAGTGCCGAGACTTTACCAAAACACTAGTGCCACTGGAAATCTTGAAAATCTGGCATTCGTAGGGGTGTAACGATGCATTGTGACAATGCACTGCGATGCAAACATGGGACGGGACAAAGGAGCCCAGTTCCCAGTGCGAACGCTCCTTATGCTGCTGTGCATTATGTGTGCTTTTGCTTTAACAGCATAAAACAGCGTTTGCTATTTCTCTCTCTCTCCTCCCGCCTGCTTTCTCACTGCTTTTGCTCAGGCTTAACAGCAGATTCGAGGTCCCGGAAGGGAATGACTCGCCTCTCAAAGTGTAAGTACATGCCCATTAAACTAACGCCTCCTAACATTTGCCAACTGACCTGGACAGATTATTCAGGGAAGATTTACAAGATAACGTTTTTATAAGCGTCCGAAGGTGAAGCGTAAACACTGTAGCCTGCACGCGGAGAGCACGCTAGGAGAGCGTGTTAGGCAAACCACTCCGTCCTCAGGACCTAACGGGGTTTAGCAAAACCACGAGTGTTTAGGCAAACCTGGATTCAAGTTATTAAGCTGTACTTTTCTCTTGTAACAAACCCACACAACACCGCCACTCTGCTAATTCGGTGTAAATGATGTAATCTGCAAATGAAGAAAGGTATTACTTTATTCTGATGTAGCTCCCTTGGCCCTTGTGACTAAGCAGCGAAAACAAAGCGTGCCAAGTTCAGGGCTGCTGAGCTCAAGGTTTAATCCTGAACCTTATTCAGTCCAAAAATAGCTGATAAGCAGGTTGCTGCTGGAAGAGCTAAACTGGATGGATGTATTTCATGCTTTCCTGTCCGGATTGTGTGTTTGCATATTTGTAGCTTCTCTTGTATCATTTTGGGGCGTTTTTGCCGTTAACCCTGATAAACTTTTTTTCCGTTTTGCACAACCATTTTGTCTAAGTACCAGCAGATTCACCGACGCCTTGGCCTCTGTGTCAGGCCCAGTGAGAAAGGCGTGACCTTTGTGTCTCATTGTTGATATGGGCGGAGGTGTAGATTGTTGCTTGTTGGTCCTGTTGAAGGAGTCATGGTCTTTGTTCAGTCCTAGTTGAGGAGGCTCTGTCAGTTCCAGAGATTAAAGTATGGTCTCTGTAACTGTCGGTCCCAGTGACAAAGGCAAAGTCCTCGTAAAGGAGGCATGGTCTCTGTCCCCGTCAGCTCTGGAGAAAGCAGTGTGGCCTTTGCACCCGTCAGTCAAAAAAATTTGGTCTTGGTCAGAGTCGGTGATTTAAGCTTTGGTTTTGTGTGCATGTTTCTCCAAGTTTCTTCCAGTTATTTTGTGGTTAGACCTTATAAGTACAAAAACTAAGATTCTAAGATGAAAATGTTGTTTTTTTTTTGTCTGTTACAAAAACTGGCCTGTTTGAAATGCTGCAAATGGGTCTAAATTGTAGGTCTAAAACCCAAACTGTAATGTCCTCCTATGGAAGCAGGGTCTCAGGAGGTTAAGCGTGTCCTCTATACCTGTAAAGCCCTGTAGAAGAGGTGTGGCCTCGGTTCCTTTTTAGGAAGGTTTTAAAAACGTGTAATGGCTTTTAAATGGAGTTGTTCCTCTGGATGTGTGTTCCACATGTTCGCTCTGTCTGATTTAGGGAAGTGTTTTCTGTACTGTAACGGACTGATGGACCATATCTACGTGTGCCAGAACACAACGGCCTGCAACGCCTGGTACAAAGCACCCACGCACTTCAGCGGGACCTTGGTAAGTACACACACACACACACCTTGTTGTGTTAAGTGCAGTGATTCCCACAGAGTACGTTTCTGTTGTGGCAGTAAGAATTGTACTGGGGCAGGATGGATCGGGGCCAGGGTGTAGACAGGACAGGACTGAAGTGATTAGGACAGGAACGAGGCGAGGAGGGACCGGGCAAATCAGTGCATTTTACAATGAGATAGGACTTAACACATCTTAAATAGTAATAAGAAAATAGAAACCAACATGTTATGATCAGTGTTGACATAGAAATAAATCAACATATGGGAAGCATTAGTGTTTTAAGTCTGTTCTTTGTGCTTTAGGATGCATTTGTGAAGATCACACGGTACGAGGGCTTGCGGTCCCTCTGGAGTGGCCTTCCTCCCACACTGTAAGTCCGTACGAAGAATAAATATCAATATCTAACCCGTGCTGTGCACTGTGATAAGTCTGTGGGTGTGTTTGGCTGGTGCAGGGTGATGGCGGCTCCTACCACAGTCATCTACTTCACCTGCTACGACCAGCTGAGAGATTTCCTGCACTACAGCCTGGGTTATAACAGAAACCACGTGCCTCTGATCGCAGGAGGTCTGGCAAGACGTGAGTCTAAAATAAGTCACAAAATCTCAAACATGGCCCATGTGACCAGTCTCCTCCTTATGTCATGTCTCTGTTCCAGCCGACCAATCTGTTCTACCCAGCAATGTCCATCCTTTTATCCAACCAGCCTGTTCCAGTTTCATCCGTCCATCCACCCAAATGCGTTTGTCCAGTTCTGTGTGTCCGGTCTGTTCTTCCAGGTTCCAGATCTTATTTAATGTGTGTGTTTTGCAGTGGGGGCAGTGACTGTGATCACCCCGCTGGAGCTGGTTCGCACTAAGATGCAGTCGCGCCGTTTGTCGTACGGCGAGCTGCGAGTGTGTATCCGCTCGGCTGTAGCTCAGGACGGTGTGATGTCACTGTGGAGGGGCTGGGGACCCACCGTACTCCGAGACGTGCCCTTCTCCGGTCAGTCCTCTAAAAACTCCACCTCACTTTTCACCGCTTAATCTATGAACGTACAGGTGCTTATCTTAGGGATTTATTTTCGTGATATACCGCATCGATTTTCAGCTCAAGATATTGCGAATGGAAAACATCGTACTGTGTATCGCTTGCCAGGGGGAAATTGAAATTTAAAATTCAGAATACAGTTTCTGCTGAATGTGTATTATTAGATTCCCATTGTAAAGTCAAAAAATCGGAAACTGTATTATCTTAAAACTGGGACTACCTGTACTGAGTGTGTGTGTGTGTGTGTGTGTGTGTTTCAGCTATGTACTGGTTCAGCTACGAGCGGCTGAAAGCAGAGCTGAGTGACAGATACAGCAGGTCACCATCTTCTTTCACCATCAGCTTCACTGCAGGAGCCATTTCCGGAGCTGTGAGTCGTCCAAACCTTCTTCCTTCGTTTGTTGTTCTTATTATCATGGCTGTTGTTTGATTCGTCTGAATTGTGCTATTATAATTATTAGTTTTGGAAATGATGATGCTGTTAGGCATGGTGATTGAATATGTGCCACATTAGCCAGTCCTGTGTTCACTGTGAGCTGGGGGTGGGCAGTGTGATGATACTTTATCGTATCATGATCAGTGTTATCGTGGGAGACGGTATGCTTTTCTGAGCCAACAATGACACTGAAAAACTGCATGTTTCAGTATAAAGATTGGAATTAAATTCGATGGAGTGCAGCATTTTGAATATTTGTGTAGTAGTTTTTAAGAATCTGTCTTTAATTATCGTGATATAATATTTTCCATATCGCCCACCCTTTCTGTGAGCTACACGTCTGTGTGGTAGCTAAGTGAATGGCGTGAGACAAGCACGTAACGTAACTCTGGCCTGCAGGTGGCGGCGATAGCGACGCTCCCGTTTGACGTGGTGAAAACGCACAGGCAGATCCAGCTGGGGGAGATGGAGGCTGGGGGAGGTAAGATGGGGAACAGGGGGGCAACAATGCAAAAATGCATAGATTGAGAATGCTTGTCTCATGCAATTGCGTTTTTTGAACGCCAGAGGGCGTCGTGCTCACAGTCACAGTCTCACTCTAGAATCTTTTTGTTGTTTTTATATAAGAGCAGCACACATTTTGAATTGTTACTCTTCAGAAGTAGTGTTTTCACTTAGTAATTTAAGGTATGGTGGAGCATTTGTTTATCGTTTTAATCTTCTGTTTCCAGTTCCTATAATGTTTCTTCTTTTTCTGGGGAATGAAGTTTTTGTTTAAAAACCTATTGAAGAAAATGCATCGTTTTGCCTTGTTTGCACTTTGATAATTCGATCATCTTGAACTCGGCATCGTGAATCGAATCATGAACAGAGTGTATCGTTACACCCCTACTGGGGAATTAACTTTTAGTTGATCTGGTGAATTTGAGTAATCTATTCCAAGCGCTGCTGGATTGTTAATCTCGTGCTGGATTGCTGTCGTGTCCCTTTTGGCAGCCCCACTGAAGAAACCCTCTTCTACGTGGCCCATAATGAAGAGTATCTGGAAGGAGAAAGGCTACCGTGGCCTGTTTGCAGGTAAATTCGATCTATTCTGTTTGTTATTTAGTGCATAATTGATTAAAACTGATTACCAGCACGGAGCAGGTATTGTTTATGCGGCGGATCCCTTTTTGAGTCTCGGTCCGCCTCTTAGGGAGTTTTTCCTTGCCACTGTCACCCTAGGCTTACTCAATTTGGGCTTGGCCTTAGATTGGAGAAGATAATATAAAATTGGGAAGCTGCTTTGAGACGATGCTGCATTGTAAAAAAGTGCTATAGTAATAAATATGACTGCACACAGCCTTAGGCTGGTTTTAGCATGCAGGTCATCTGGTATTTCTGTAACGAGGCTCCCTGTGGTTCTGACCGTCTGCAGGTTTCATGCCGCGGGTGATCAGAGTGGCTCCGGCGTGCGCCATCATGATCAGCACGTACGAGTTCGGGAAGGATTTCTTCATGCTGCGTAATCAGCGAGGAGGCTGAGGTCTGCCCTGGAGGCACCGCCCGAGAACTTGAGCTCGGCCTTGGCACGTTTCCTGCTTCGATTTTACAGACTGCGGCTCTGTATGACTGACTGTCTGCAGCTGGGGATGTCGGGGATCGGTCAATAAGGCAGCACTACTGATTTCAGCAGCACTGCAGCACACTACCACGCTGAAGCATGATGGGAAATCTGTATACACAGACAGAAAACATTATAAACGAATGGCAGCTGTTTCACTCGGTGGAAATGCCATGTGGTGTCGTTAAGCTTCCGTTCAAGCTACTGCGATTTTAAACAGAAGATAAGAAGTGACTGATCTTGTGCACCTTACTGTCCTCATGCTGACCCGTAGCAGATGTCAATGAGAGTAAGGCTTCGTATTAGCTGTAGCGTGTCAGAGTAGTGTCAGCTCTACCTGCCCTGACGTTACCGTCTTTACTCTGATTGATCTTCTGTAGATGATTCAGGTTGCACAAAAACATAAACAATATATTCATTCGTTCGTTCATTCGTTGTCTTGTCCGCTTAATACTGGGCACAGGGTGCCAAGCCATTGTAGGCGCACATTAGGGGCACTTTAGAGACCTGGGATTGAACCCAGGACCTTCTTGATGTGAAGAGAGCCGCCACGCCACCCTAAACAATATATCACATCAATGATTGTATTTATTTTGTGAAGAGTTGCTTAGAGATCTTCTGAAATGTCAGCCACTGACACGTTATGGTCGATAAACGAAAGGGCCAGACAGAAGAGAGATACTTTTTTTTTTTTTTAGAGAAAAACGTTTGTCAGATTGCAGGCAAATTAGGCAACAAACAGAGCCTAGGGAGTATGGGCTTGAACAAATGCCTCACCCTGAATGCTTCGAACAAGGTGTTGACATACAGGGACTGTGATTTAGGACATGAGCCAGAGCCTTGCATTGCAATTTGGCCGGGGGAGTGTGTGAGAAAATATGGGATGGAATTTATTTATTGAGGAAAATGATCTAATATTACATATTAGTGAGTGGCAAAGTATGTGAACCTCTAGGATTAGCAGTGAAATTAGAGTCAGGTGTTTCAATCAATGGGATGCCAATCAGGTGTGAGTGGTGCCCCTGTTTTATTTAAATAACAGGGATCTATCAAAGTCTGCTCTTCACAACACATGTTTATGGAAGTGTATCATGGTACGAACAAAGGAGATTTCTGGGGACCTTAGAAAGAGTTGTTGATGCTCATCAGGCTGGAAAAGGTTACAAAACCATCTCTAAAGAGTTTGGACTCCACCAATCCAAAAGATTGTGTACAAATGGAGGAAGTTCAGGACCATTGTTACCCTCCCCAGGAGTGGTCGACCAACAAAGATCACTCCAAGAGCAAGGCGTGTAATAGTTGGCGAGGTCACAAAGGACCCCAGTGTAACTTCTAAGCAACTGAAGGCTTCTCTCACATTGGCTAATGTTAATGCTCATGAGTCCACCATCAGAAGAACACTGAACAACAATGGTGTGCATGGCAGGGTTGCAAGGAGAAAGCCACTGCTCTCCAAAAAGAACATTGCTGCTCGTCTGCAGTTTGCTAAAGATCACGTGGACGAGCCAGAAGGCTACTGGAAGAATGTCTTGTGTGGAAGGATGAGACCAAAATAGAACTTTTTGGTTTAAAAGAACAGCATTTGGAGAAAGGAAAACACTGCATTCCAGCATAAGAACCTTATCCCATCTGTGAAACATGGTGGTGGTAGTATCATGGTTTGGGCCTGTTTTGCTGCATCTGGGCAGGACGGCTTGCCATCATTGATGGAACAATGAATTCTGAATTATATCAGAGAATTCTAAAGGAAAATGTCAGGACATCTGTCCATGAACTGAATCTCAAGAGAAGGTGGGTCATGCAGCAAGACAACGGAACCCTATGCCAACACAGAGGCCGTTCTACCAAAGAACCAATAAAATGTTTTGGGAATGGCCAAGTCAAAGTCCTGACCTTAACCCAATGGAAATGTTGTGGAAGGACCTGAATGAGAGCAGCTAATTTGAGAAACCCACCACCATCCGTCCCAGAGGGCTGAAGCTGTTCTGTATGTACGGACGAATGGGCTAAAATTCCTCCAAGCCGGTGTGCAGGACTGATCAACAGCTACAGGAAACGTTATTGCTGCACAGGGGGGGTCACACCAGATACTGAAAGCAAAGGGTCACATACTTTTGCCACTCACTAATATGTAATAGTGTATAATTTTACTCAATAAATAAATGATTAAGTATAATATTTTTGTCTCATTTGTTTAACTGGGTTCTCTTTATCTGCTGTAGGACTTGTGTGAAAATCTGATGATGCTTTAGGTCATATTTATGCAGAAATATAGAAAATTATAAAGGGTTCACAAACTTCCAAGCAACGCTGTGTCCCGGAGAACACAAGACACAGTCCTAAGCGTGCCAAGGATGGGATGATCTGGCAGCCCCACACCATTGCCAACCCTCCTTTAGGCATGGCATGGGGGTGATGCCCGACCTGACTTCAGCGCACTGTTGGGCCTCGAACTCGGTGCAGTGGTGGGTGGGCTAGTTATTTTGGCTAATGACTGTGAGGAATGCGGTATATGTTGTTGGGCTATCACATACTTCTTATGTATAAACCCACTTTAAGTAAGTACAAACAAAAATCCGTACCAAAGACACAAGTAGCAGTCACATTTTTTGGTGTCACAAACAATATAACAAATAATTAATAATGAAAGCACAGAAGAATGTCGAGCTGAACGTGTTTATAACTGCGTGTAGATGAAATGTTTCCTGTATCACCTCGGGCTCTCGTCGTACGCGTTCACTGCAGTTCATCTCCAGTCCAGCTGTTTGCATGACTTCGCATTTTCAGCTTGGCTATTGTTGCTTTCCCAAGATTATCTTTTACATGCACATCCTGTTTCCAGCTCCTAGCTTCTAGAAATTGCAAATATGTGGTGATAAGTATTAAGGAAAGATAGCAGATGACCCCTAATGCAATAACTTTCACCATTCCCTCCCCCCCCTACCCCAAGTCTTTATTTCCATTTACCACGATAAGCGAGAGAGCAAGAGTTCTATCACAGGACTTCCTGGACCGCCTGGTGAGCCAGTGCAGGCGCCTCGCCAAAGGATGATAAAGGATTTTGTTCTCATATTTGTACTCCATTTTCTGTTAATTTTAGTCACGTCCATGTGATAAGTACCAGTCGGTCAGGGTGAGTGCAGTCATGATTCGTCTGTGACACAAACATGGGAGTTAAGGATGTTTCTGAGGGCTCTGAGTGGCTCAAGGGAAATACTGGGAAGTAATCAGTTCTGGTCCTGCAGACCCCTGCTATGCAAACGAAGTATTTACATGCTTGGAGGACAGCGCTAAACTGCACTATACTTTATAAGACATCCTGGAGGTCTCCAAATGATAGGAATAATAGTTTGAATGTTGCATATTTCAAGAGCCTGTACATTACCTCCATTAACCTAATGTTCTTTTGAGTGTTATATATTATACACTGCTCCAGACTGGATATTTGCCATCAGTTATGATCAGTACGAAGTTTGGCTTGTTCTCCTTGTGTCAATGAGGTGATTTTCTGGTTTCTTCCCGCCTCTCACAACATGTACATCTATGAATGTTTCACCTCCTAGCAAAGTTCTCTCATCAAAACTCTGGTTGGTGCTTACAAAAGACTCTTTCTCATTACCTTGGTAGAGCTTCCCCTTCAGCAGTTTTAGAATGGAAATCTCTGAAGTCTGAGCATGCTCCTACTACTGCAATGTCATGTGTTTTCAGTGGATCACTGAGCTTTCACCTCCAGTCCAAATGGCCCAAGTATTTGGTTTATTCTGTCAAGGGTGCGGCAGCAATAAGTAACCAGCACTGATGTAGAAGTACACTAATATACTTAATATGCATGTCTGTCTGTGTGCCTGTTTTATTTACTTATTTTTTTAAAGTGGTCTTGCTGTAGACAACACATTGTTTGTGTAATGTCAGTATTTGTTTTCCAACTTAATTTCATACTGATGTTTCCACGGTTAGTTTTGCAGGTTCTCCGTAACAGTTTCCACGCAGACTGAAACTGTAGCTCTTTGGCTAATACAGAGTAAACAGAGACCATTTTTGTTAGCGTAAGTAAGCTTATTAAGATGCCTTTCCATAGGTCATGTGCAGGAAAACCTGGAAATTGCAAAAGTGTGCAAGGCAACAGGTAAAAAGAGGCAGACATTTGACATTTGCGTGAGGAAGAGTAAGGTTAGTTCGATACAGCAGAGGATTTCTGCCCCACACTCCGAGCAGCAGGTGGAAATTACCAAAATAAGACAACAGCGTTTTCTGCATCAAGCTGTAAACTAAATATTAAAGGCAGATGGAAAACTCAGATTCCAACTCGACCATTAGGAATTAATAAATGGTCTTTATGAAATGGAGATTCGAATTATTTACTACGACTTGTGGCGTTAAATAGCTACACATCAAGTTTCCAGTGACTGTATCCGGTCGTGAGCTTGTGTTTAGTAGCCTAAAGGAATCTTATAAAAACGCTTTACCATGAGCCGGTAGATTAAAGAATGAAATGGTTTGAAATATCATACGTGACTTTGTTATGGTGAAAGTTGGAAGTATGGGACTCAAACGTAAACAGGAAGACAACAACAGGTAGGAGTTCATTAATGGTTTATATTTGATTTAATATGAATGACTGACTATATGTGGAGTATTCCAACAGGACATTTTGGTATTACTTGAATTACAGTTTGGTTATGCGTTACAGCTGTGTATATTTGGGGGTTTGGGGGACTTTTAAATGATCATTATGCACAGCAGGTTTGCACGTTTTTGATTTATAAGTGATTTTTGCAGTCTTTAGTGCTATATGCAGGACCGAGAAAATGAATTACATTTTAATGTAACCTATGATGGTTGGCTTTCGGTTTTAGGATTGTCATCTTGCGTCTTACTTTTGAAAGGTTAAACATTTAAAGTTTTGATTGCTGTCTGTAATGGCGGAGAATGGGGACGGTTGCAATATTACTTATTCCACCAGTTAGGAATGAGCTGCAGTGCTGATATTCATACAGCGCATGCTCAGTTAGTCCCTCCTCATTCCTGGAGGGAAACCGCCACATATGACTATTCCTTATGCAAAAACTACTTTTTTTAATGATCAAAGTTTTTGTCATACAGTCGAAACTGTTTGCTTGAAGCATTGTAATGTTTTGTCATTTTAATCTGTTTTCTTAGCTTCCAACAGGCATAGCTTGTGTCAAAGCTAGTGTCCAACTAGCATAGCGAGTTTTATCATGGCTGTGTAGGGACAGGTACAACAAGGAGTCCCTTATGACAACATTAATGTAAAATCTTGCATTTACATTAATTATAACAATGTTAATTCTATTGATTAATGTAGAATACCTTTCATTAGTTACCTAAAAACTGCAGGCGATATATTTTATGGTTTTTCTGATTCAGTAATCTGTCGCAAAGGTTTACAGAAGGATTTCAGTGTCTTGATTTTGATAATTTTATAGTTTAATGGTGTGATAAATTAAACCAGAACCATGATTGTTGCTTGAAAATATGTTTTTCATTTTCATTTTTTTTCATTTTCATTTTATACAGCCAAATGAGTTTAGTGAAGACTCTGTCTGTGCACAAACGAAAAAGTAAGGGGAAACGCCTCCCGTTCGAAATGTATGATTGATTGAGGCTTTTTAATTCTTTGTTTTTATGAGCCAAGTCACTTCTTTAGGGCTGTTTCCATGAAGTTAGTTGCTTATTTCTTTCGCGAGATCTGACAACGCTGGTATTCAGCATCTTAAAAAGGGCCATTCTGAGTGAGCA
Organism: Ancistrus triradiatus; assembly: GCA_025084515.1. Lineage (NCBI taxonomy): Eukaryota > Metazoa > Chordata > Actinopteri > Siluriformes > Loricariidae > Ancistrus > Ancistrus triradiatus. The sequence continues at coordinate 142,122 of JAJAGP010000363.1, read as the reverse complement.
CATTAAACAATGTCAGTACCTGAGGGACGTTTAGAGCTTTGTAGCCCTGGGAAACAAATATCTTTAGGGGAGCAGGACACACCGAGGAACATTGTCCTGCCAAGTTCTGAAAGAACTGGCTGTATTTAGCACTGTGATGTTTACAGAACTGAAGCTCTGTATCAACACATCTGAAGCTGAATTAAAAAGCACATGGCGTGTGAAGTTTACGAGGTCTCAAAAGAAAATCAATAGTGTTCAGAGACAGGAGGCAACACAGGAAGTATCCTGAGCAGCATGGGGCCTCTTCCTCTGATGTGCATGCTCCCACATCACGTTTACATTTTAAACTGTATGAATTCTGTATGCCTATAATGGTGTTCTTCTGGTTTTCATGCCAATTTAGTCATTTGCTTTTGCAGCGACGCAAGTTAGCACACGCCACCTAAAGCAGCCTACCACTTCTTTCCTTCACGCAACAGCAAATTTCAAGAATAAACACAGGCACATGTGGAGGAACGAGTTATACTCTCCATATCCATCCACCACTCGTGTTAATGCCTCAGCAAAGTATTATTATTTTAATACTACTACTAATAATAATAATATTTTCAGGTCTTAACCATGCTTTTTCTTCTCTCTCTCTCCCTCTAAAATCTTTTTTTTTTTTATTGAGGTTTTGTGGGAATTCTCAGGGGGTGCAGGTGAACACTGGACAAGGCGCCAGCCCATCACTCAGGGCTCAGAAGGGGTCACTGTTGCAGTGCCAGTCCCCTAGTCTAGCCTCACCTCCACCAAACAAGGCACACATTCCTGTATAAAAATTTAAACAAAAAATTAGAAGACGTTTTAAATCTGTATCGGTGCATGAAGTATGATTGCGCCCTCTGGTGTTCTGCAATGCAATTGATTTAGATGGCCTAAATGTGTACGATTGTCATTCTCGTGGCACGACGCATCGTTACAAACCCACTAATGATGTGTGTGCTGTGACTCTAACCTGAGTATAGACTCTTGTGCATTCATCTTTTTTTATACTACACTAAAGCAATAAGCCACCATTCGATGTTAGCATTTTAAAGCAGTTTCTTAACTAATAATGACCTGCTAATGACTAGCAGAGTGATCCATTAATAAAAAAAATTTCTAATATTCTTCAAACATCTTGGTTTGGGAATATGGTCTGGCTTGTCCTTTGATTTATTTATTTACTTACTTATTTATTTTATAATGTTTCAGCCCCAACCCAATTGTTTTAAGCCAGTGGTTCGTAAATGAGGTGACAGGCTCTTTCTGTAAAATTGGAGAAAGACTATGAAAGACTATGTTTACAGACCCCATAAAACCCAAGCCACGGACCACAGGTTGAGAAAACCGGGCTTACACATTTGGTAGCTTACTGTACTTGCTGATATTTCTATGCAGTAACCGACAGAACCTCAGAGGCAGTACTATCAGACACAGGCCTGCACTTTTTCCTAAGTTCATCAGTACAGTTTATTATATGGGAGCAGGAACATAGAAATGTTGGCGTTGTTCCTAAAACAATGCTAAGGCCATGAGTTTAAGTGGTGCATTTAAGTCTCGATATCTCTGTTCAGTAACAAGGAATGTTTATTGACTAGGCGGCAGCGTCTCCTCCAGTACGTCCTGCACGCTCTGTTTATCTGAGATGGAAGTGGGTCCTGAGGGAACACTGAGAAACTGCAGGAAGTGGGTTCACGTGACCCTTTTCAGCCCTGTTTCATTGAAAGCTGAACCTCGAACCTTTGCTTTATAGGATTTTCTAGGAATCCTCTGGCTGTGAGATGGGTCATGCATAATTGGTTCCCTCTGTGTTTTATAAACATGGTCTGCGGAGCAGCTGTGTGATTATGTAAGATAGGGGTTAACGTTCCTGCAAGGACTTGTGTTTTTGTAGTGACTGTACGTTCCATCGCCACCATTTATTGTTAGATTAAGATAAAAAGGACAAAAAATTTTTTTGTTTATCAGCCTTCCTGAGATAAAATAGTTCCATTCTATCGTTACCCCACGGCTAAACCCTTCAGTCATTAAAGTCGAGGAACAGAATGACCAATAATTGTTTATTATACAGACAATAAACACATATATATCGATTGGTAAGTTTTAATTGATTAAAAAGGAAGTTTATTTCCATTCAGCAAATAAAATGGGTGGGGTTTATAAGGCAGGCTGTTACTAAGATCCACTATTCTACCGACTGAAGCAGATCGGAGTGAGATCCCGGTGTTCTAACCAAAGTCTAGGATCCCGTTTGATTAGCGATTATAAATTAGTATAATGAAGCTCTTAATGTGAATCTGATCAGTCAGAAATGTAAGGGCAGAGTCACAGAGCATCAGCAGCTTCTCTGGGTTAGAGCTGGACTTACAGATAACAAACCTGTCAGAGGAACGAAGCTCCAATTAGCTGTGGATGGTGTTTAATGAAAGAGCCGAGTTTAACTCCAGCAAACGACGTCTTTGTGAGGGATGAAGCTGATTCAGCATTTTTGTTGATGGGACTGAAACTGATCTTCAGTCTCGTTGCTCTTCAGTTGAGCTGTGGGTCCATTAAGTTTGATTTAAAGGACTGACTTCGTTTCACTTTTCCAGCTTCCAAATCCTAAAGGTGATAAACCCTTTGGCTCGGGTCGGTCATTAATGGCTTCATCTTCCAAATTTAAATCATTTTCAAAGCCAAAAGATTTTATAAACGAATGATAGCTTTCATTTTGGCAGGGTTTTACTCCTTATAACTTGGCTGCTGTTGCCGTTGTTTCCCGCGGAGTAATGCTTATAGAGCGTCGGGTCGAGTGCGCGGTTCATCACTAATGATTGCACGGGCTGGGACGGTCGAGTCTCAGATTGCCTTCGGACTAGCTGTGGGTATAATTACACTTAGGAGATTAACATTCTTTTACAAAAATGCTTGCATATCCTCCTGTTGCTTGTGCTCCTGGAGTGTCCAGACTTACCTGGTTTTTTTGAAAGGCACAAGAAAGCCGTTAGTCTAACGTGCTTAAGCGTGTGTGTGTGTGTGTGTGTGTGTGTGTGTGTGTGTGTGTGTGTGTGTGTGTGGATCTAACTTAGAAAAACAACCCCTGGCTTCTCTGCAGCTGACCCTTCTGATACGAACAGTTCATCATTTTCAACGATTGCAAAATACATCACTGAGACTAGCTCTTGTACAAATGAAAACCGAAGCGCCAGCTGCAGCAAACAGCAGTTCCTGGGGGAGTGGTTTCGAACCCTGGGTGAGACTTGCAACATAAGGTTCGACTGGTGTGTTTATTTGGTGTGGTATTAAGTTACCTGTTAATGGTTCGTTAAAATATGCAGAAATATGTCATATGTAAGTTTATTTGCAGAAGTTGTGATAACATTTAAGGGTTTTAAATGAAAATGAATAAAGTTTGGACCAAGTTTGTGCAATAGTTTATAGCCTTACTTCACAGAGAATAACACGGTTGTTTGCTTCCAAGTGCGGTGTATTCCCAATGAGTGCCTCATTACATTTACTGTCATTCACAGCACACATGCTTTTCATGTTGTAATATTCAGTAAAAACTGAAACACAATTTAAAACTATATGTGAAAATAAAGTAAATACTATAAATGGCACATATGTTCAGAGCTCCGCGTCAAAGCGACACATTTGGGCAGAAGGTTTGGAACCAGTGTTTCAATGGTGAGTCAGAACTAAGTGCTTAGGGTTGGGGTTGGGGGTTTATTGATCCCCTCAGAAAATCTGTGTAACTGACAGTCATGTTTCTAATGCATATTCTATGCAGGTGGCATTTCCGATTGCTTCCTCCACACATGCACGAACATGTATTTGAGCTACAAATATACCGTGTTGAGCAGAATGTAAACAACAAGGCTAGCAGTCTGGACCTGTACATTTTATTGCTCTGATTTCATAGTTTCAAAAACTGTGCTTGAATTGAGGTAGGTACAAATGTCTTGAATGTTCAACATGACTAAAAAGATCAAGATAAAGATCAAGACCGAACCCCAAAGATCAATCAGACAAAAACATACATCAGTCTGGACTTAGAACATGGTTAAAGCGGACAATAAGGCACAAGATGTGATTACTTATGTACATGATTTGCACAGTATGCATTAGTTGAATGAGATTAGTGTAACATTCAATGCTAAAATTCATTCCCTAAAAGGGTTAGTGGTGAATGTAAACTATCATGAAAACAATAATTACCAAATTAATTGTAATGCAAATAACATTAACAAAACATGGGTGCAACCAGTGATGTCACATACAGAAACATGTCTCTAGGAGGACGTCAGTCAGGGGAACCCACCAGACTCGGACCAGGGATTAAACGGGTTAAAAAGTAAAGGGTACAGGATTAACAAAACGCAAACCAAATCATGGAAACTAAGTGAAATAACAGAGAGAGAAACTTCATTTTAATGTTTTGTAGTGCCTAAAGTGGTCAATACATTATATTGGCCCTCAAATGTAAGTATATGTGATTACAATTAATACTAGACATCAGTAATTAAAACTAACAAAGTAACCTGAGTTGCTGTGAGCTTATAAAGAATTGTTAAGAATTTGCAATCTTGCAACTATTTTGAATAAAAGTCGTTTTGAAAAACAAACCAACAACATCATTAGTCCTTTACATTGCAGTCACAAAAATGCTGAGGTTGGAAATTTACCACAAACTGCATATAATTCCACGGTACATTAAAAGAAAGAGTAAGAGTTAAAAAGTGGCCACCCCACAAAACAAACATAGTTACTCAAATTTCATGACCCCCTCAAAGCCGTGGTAGGTGAACGGCTCCAGTGTGGGGCTGCACAGGTTCTGGTCTAAGCAGGGCATCTTGTTGTACTCACAGTCTAACTCTGAGCCGGGCGAGAAATAAACACTGTCCGGTGAGTGGATGGACGGATCTTCATCAAAGTAATTATGTGGTCGGATGAGGACGGCGCCTCCGTTGCCCACGGTAACCGTGTTGGGGATGTCCTCAGCATGAGGGATGTGGAGGAAACCCGCCGTTACCCAGGCCACCAGATCCTAAATGTGTGGAAATCAACACGATTGATTAGCTGAGAATTGAATGTTAATGTCGGCCTTCTTTCTACCTCTTTCTTTTCTTTATAACCCGTTTACCTTCTTTCTTGAACTTTTCTTTTTATGTTATATTTTGTTCTTGGTTACCTTTTCTTTTCCTCTTTTCTTGTTACTGTGGGCAAATGCCCACAGAAACCATACGGAACCAGTTTGCCTCCAATGCCCACCCGTATCTCATCTTGTATCCGGGCTATAGGCGGCCTAACAGGGTAACTAGAACCTCCTTTCAATTGTACAGTTTTCCCCAATAAACGTATCCTTTCACTCTATTATTATATAACTTACATATATCATCATTACATTCACACATGGAAAGTTTCAGTCGATTCCATCTACTTCTTGGTGAGTTATTTTTTTTGTCAATGAGTGTAGTTTAATAAGTTTTTTCTTTTTTCCACTCAGTTTCTCTAACACACTTTTCCTCTATCTTTCTCTGTCTTGGTTTGTTTGGGGTAAAACTGAGACTCGGTGTGTATGCTGTTCAAACCCTTTCTGGTAGATCGAGACCACACACCTCATTCTCAATGCTCTCGTTGTCCTGGATGAATTTGCTGAAGTCGACTGCCGGACTCCAAATGTTATTCTGACTGTAGAGGCTGCTACTGGTCTGCTCCGAGTCCTTGTGCTTCGTTATAGCAACTTTATACCTGAAAAGAGAACAGCAACAAAGAATAGCATCATTAAGGAACGACCAGATACCTGCTGATTCTTTTTCTTTTGGAAACAAATCTCCAGAGCACTGAACAATGAATCAGGCATTTGTATCTGCTTTGGATAAACGTTGTAGGCTATATGTTGTCTCACCTTGCCCAGGACATGCTTCTCTCCTCCGGCTCACTCTCAGGAAGATGGTCTCCGGCCAGACTCATCACCTGCAGTTTATACGAGCGCTGGTGGCCCCAACTGTTATTCTTATTGCTGGCCACGTGCAGGTAACGAGGAATTTTGCTGTCCAAACGAAGCGCCGCCTCCTTCTCCGTCTTGAGCTGCTTCTCCACCAGTGTGGGGATTTTCGCCTTCCGCTCGCTCGTCCATGGCAGGGACTCCTCCTCGTATTTCATATCTTTGGTCTGGAAGACGTTCCTCACACCTTCAGATTAAAATGAGCAAAAATGAACAAGTGTTCAAGTAGACTCTCTGATTTAGTCTTTATAGCCACCACCAGCCTGTTTTACACCATAGTTACAATATGGTCTGTGAGATGGCTGTAGTAGCTAGTAATGGGTACTTCAGGCAGATTTGGGGCTTGTCAAATAATTACAGAAGATATTTAATAATAGGGATGTCTTTATCATTGTTTAATGTTGCCCTCAAGTTTGTAAACTTTTCCAGTGTCAAAGATCTGCAACATGGGAAGCAATCTTTACAGAATAATCGAGGCAAAACATGTAATGATTTCATTGTGTAGTATATCCAAATGTGCAACGTGGAAATGTTTTAAAAACTGGCTGTGAATGAGCGGTGTTATTCACTCTGCAGGGACTGGAGTCTTGAGATGGTCTGGAGGAGCCAACAGCTGTGGTAACTTCAGTTTAGGTTTGTTTTTAAGCAGAAAATGGTCCTTCACAATCTTTCCAAGCCATAGATTTATTGATTGTCGCAAATTAGAGAGAAAAATAGCATTATGAAGTGCTTGGTTGGTGTTGGGGACACTTGGGAGTGAATAGTGAGTTTCTTTAAACTCTGGCACTGTAACACATTCCTGCGAGTAAAAAATACGATCCAGTTTGAAGTTTTTGGTTGTGAATTTACAGAAAAAACGTTGGGTAAGACAGCCTTTCTTCGTTTTGTAGCTGTGTTGCCCCAATCAAAAACACGAAACAGACACCAAACATCTTCAAGCCATTCTCTTAACTTGAACAGTCAATTAAATGTAGCATCGCATGCTGTAATCATAACGTGTGAGTAGTAATGGATCGAGAGCTGTAACGTCTTTATCAGGAACTAAACGCTTTGCTTGAGCATGTGAGACAGAGCATGCAAAAAGCCTCACACAAACACACAAATGCTCCTAAGGAGAACAACAAACATCTGCAGTGTTTCATACTGAGATACTTCAAGGCCATCATCGTGCTAAAACAATAAAACAAACAATATTTTATGTAGAGCAGCTCCTGCTGCTTAGTTTGAAGTTTGAAATGCATCCTTCAGTTTAAGGACTGTGGCTCGGTTCCTGTATAAATCCCTTGCCACTGTAATCGTAAAAGCTAAGGTGTTAGAACTCTTCACTGGCGGGGAAACTCAGTTCTGTTGCTTTGAGGGTTGCAAATTTAAAAAGGGATGTGCCATACTGCTGGATTTTTGCAGTAATGTCACAGCAGAAATAGGAGTGGGAGTTTTAGTTAAAAGAACACGTTAAAGTCAGGTTCTGTTAACCAAAACATTGTGTTGTTATTTTTTTGCACTCTACTTGGGAAAGAATTTTGTTAGTTTTATAGCTGATTTAAAAAAAAAGAACTATGACATAACACTTTACCTCGTAAAGCCGCCAACCTCGGCTCTCGCCCTAGCCATTCTTGAAATTGGCAGCAATGAAATTCTACCTCGTTAAGCCGCCAAGTCTTCAGTAGACCGATCGGTAGGTGTCGCTTTAATCCTACTGAAGAGGGTGGCCTACACAGATGCCACACTGAGCCGTGCTGCTGGCCACACCCTCTTCTGTCCTCCCCCATTCGTTAAAGATGCTTTTGGGCAAAAACCTCAGTGAACGCTTTCAACCGCTATCAATTATTTATAACTTTATTGCATATATACTTATAACCAGCACTTGTTTAGACATTTTCCAATAGTGACTTACCTAAAATATCGAGATCCACCTTCCAGTTCACGAAATGCGTATGGATATTTCCAAGCACCTTTTCAGCGACCTGATGGCCATATTTTTTACTGCCGGTCACCATGTATGAGGATGAAATGTAACCGGTGGCGTGAACCCTGGCCTCCACCGTGCCGCTCTGGTAGAAGATGAAGTCCCAGATATAGTCGTAGTTGCCAATGGCCGTGATGGTGCGGAAGTACAGGGCGCTGTTCGCCAGGCCGCCATAGCTGTTGTGGAAGAAGTCTGAAAAGTGCCGGCGTAACGGGCGTCCGACATCGTGCTCGAAGACGCAGATGGCGTTTCTGAAGCGCTGCGTAGCAGCGACGTCAATGTAGCGGTAGATGTCTATGTAAGTGGCCCCGTATGGACAGTCGACGCCCCGGACCAGTTCGTGGGCGAAGCGCCCGATGCCGATGCTCGAGTCCAGGAATTTGGTGAGTATCATGCCAGGAGTGTTGCCACCATAGACCGACATGGCCTCCTGGACGCTGAGCTCATAAAGAATTCTTTCCTCTCTGAAGCGAACGTCGAAGACCCTCATGCCGGTCAGTGAGCTCAGACCGAACGCGAAACTCCAGTCCATATAGATGACCTGGTTGTCCTTCACACTGAAGCGTTTTCCTTGGAGGTAATACTGATGCGGTCCCAATCCGGTGGGCTTGTGTTTTGGTTTTAGTGAGGCGTAATTAGGAATTTTCTTGAAGATGATCTTCTCCAAACCTCCATTATATCTCTTTTTGAAAGCCTCAATGCTGTCAAAGTAAACTCCATTATACAAGATCTTGTCGAGAGTCCAGTTTGAGGAGTTTCTGCTTTCATGATTGATTAGCACTTCAAAGCCGACCGGATGAATATACATGCCGCTGTAATCGCGAAAAAATGATATCCATGTCCGACGATCGCCAGCTTTCAATCCTCTGGGCATCCCTTCGAAAATATTCAGGTTTTGTTTATTTGCATCATAACCGAAGCTTTCCTTCAGCTCTCTTTCTATCTTCTTAAACACGTCACCATATAAAAAGGTAAAAAGCTGCTTGTATTCTCCAATGGTCACAGGTTTGGCAGTATACGGAACCTCATCCAAGTTGTACCTCTCTTTAGTAATGTCCCGATAGTGGAGTGGACCGGGCAGAGGTCCTACAACGTACTCTTTGAGGTGGTTCTTCTCTCCAAAGAAGACCACAACAGTGGCTTCACGTGCAGGTTTGACTTGATGAGAATCCAGGTACTGCAGGGCTTCTGCCTTTTTTGGGAGATGGAGCTCGATAAGGAAGATGTAGTTCTCTAATGTTGTGGCTTGGGCATCACGAGATATTTTCAAATCTCGCTGACTGTGCATGTAGTCACGGACCATCCGGTACTCCTGGGGGGACAGGTCTGCAAAAATCAAGCTGTGGTCTGTGTGGTTGGCTGCCACCGTTTTTTGGGACTGCATCGGACATTTTGGAAGCCTTTTCAAATTCAAACATATCAGCACGATGTTGAGGATGACCGAGACGAGAATGACCAGGCTCACCAAGCACTTGATGAAGGAGGTCGTCCCCTGAGAGACCATGCCGGAGCTGAGCTTGCTTTTGCGAGAGGAGCAGAGATGCAAAAGACTGCACAGACTGAGCCACTGGCCCAAATGTAGGAGTGTGTGTGAGACCACACCCAGAAGATCCCACTCCCATGAACCCCATGCCTCCAGACTTCACGTGCCTGATTAGTCCACGACATACTGTTCGGTTGTTACGACCGCACACTTTGTGTGAACTAATTACCATATTGTTCTGTTCTTAGAGAAACTAGGATTACGTTAAACCATGCACACACACACACACACACACAAAAGCGTGAAAAGGGTGCAGGTAAAAAGCAAGTTGGATGCATTTTCAAAAATCACAGGAAAAGGAATTATAACTGTCTGCAATATATATATATATATATATATATATATATATATATATATATATATATATATTATATATATATATTTATATATATATATATATATTAGATAGATAAGGTTATATTTGGCTTTGCATAAGATGCAGGTTCTGTACAAACTGGAGTTTTGCATTTCTCTGTTTACAGTAGCTGATTTTTTAACAATAAATAGATGTTGTACTTGGAAAAAGTCCTGCAACTGAAAACATTTATAGCAACACCAAAACTCTTCAGAGGTCCGTACACTCCTCATGTTAATAAATGTTAGAGAACCGACATGAGATCCAGAACTGCCTGCTCTTTTCAGCAGCCCATTGTTTAGCTGATCAGATAAAATCCATCAGATATCCTGAGTAATTGAGTTTTTTTTCCTTCCTGGATGGAGTACTTTGCTCCTTGCTTTACCACTATGCTCACCCATGCCTGACCCTCGCTAACAACATCCAGATGTTCCTCTGTTCCCGATTTGTAAACCTGTTCACACTGTTTTCTTCGCCGATATGCTGGGACGGTCGGCCAGCTTTCAGATACAGTAGCGTAACAATAAGTTTTCATTTATTTGATAGGGAAAAATCGGATCTAATAATAATATTTGGTCTGTCTACAGCTGCAAGAGAAAGTTTGTGAATCTAATAACTCGCACTACTGGGCTGGACTGGTCCTGCTTTTAGAAAGATGTTCAGGTTCAGGCTGAAATAAAGTATGTCGAGCCAGCACTTTTTCGAAAATTTATTCATTTCTTGAGGTAATGCTACAGCATCTCGGTGAGGTTTAGACTTGGCTGAGTTTTATCTCATATTGTTGACCATTTACGTGTGTTTTGGCTCCTCGTCATTCATTCACATCTAATCTCGAGGTGCCTGAGCACTACTGTCGTCCTACTGTAACATTTCAACTTTAAATACAATGAAACCCTGCTATCTGTATTTCCGCTAAAGCGTCTAAGGTATTTTAATCCTCCCGCTGTCCAAACCGATAACCCAATGTAATGACTGATGAGCTTACTTCCTATCCGTAAGGAGCATGAGAGGAATAAATGTTTGTTTCTGTATGTGCTACACAGACCACGCAAAATATGAAAGGTTTTGAAGATGCAGGAATCAGGTAGGGATTTTGTACAGACCTTATGAGAACCGCCCAACAGCCCAAGAAATTTCAAAATGTTTTCAACTCCTGACTTTGAGTCGTTGTGCTAGTACGGTCTGTATAGTGTAACTCGCTGCATTGGCTGTCTTTTGTCCTTCGTTGTAAGAAATATTTTTGGCCTTTGGTTAGAGAATAATTTAACAATCATTTGGCAAGTGTCATATAAACCCACATGCCTGGCAGATATTTAACCCGGCCGATTAGGCTCATGCTTCTTTGAACCCGAGTGACATTGCAGTGCAGATACGCTGTGGGAACAGAGGAATCCTGACTTGCACTTGTGTACCTCAGGGTTTGTTTTTAGCCAAAATGTACAACGCATTAGCTATTTTTAAGGTAAACATTGTCTTGCTTGATGAATACTCGTGCTTCATACTCAGACCAAACAACCCGGTCTGCTACAGACAAGCCCCGCTCACGGAGACCATGTAATGCGCTCAGTTTACTACTCGCTCTCTCCGTTTCATTTTTTAAAATACTGGTAAACATTTCAAAGAAATGCCAACCTGAGTCACATGTAATATATTCATTAACCCATTAATTTTCATATCTAATCTAATCTAATGTTTAATCCAGTTCAGCATTGCAGAGAGCCAGGGTCTATTCAGGGCAATTCCAAAGACTAAATGTTTGTTTTTTAATTGCATTTACTTACTTAATTTTGATCTCCCATCGTTGCACCAATTTAAATACATTAATTATATAAATTCCCCAGTTTCTTGAGATTCCAAACCACTAACCCAGATTAATGAATGATGAGCTGAAGAAGAAACCTGAGAAATCAAATCTGCATATCTGATATGGCTGGAATCTCTAAATGGCATTTCGTCTCTACCTGCACAACAACAAAAATTTATACGGTATGCCAATCGTCAAAAAAATCAAAAGAATATTATGGCATATTATGTATATTATATTTTATCATTTTATTATATTATTAGGTATATTATATCAGTCTATGGGTGTGATTTCAGACACCCCGTCAGTCTGGGGATCGCCATCCCAGTGATAAGACGTGCCGACACTGCGTTCGCGTCAGTGGAGATAAAGTTTCACCTACAGTACTTCATGTCTTTATTGATTTTATGCAGTCTTACATTCCTTTGCATTAGTCATGCTTTAAATCATTAATTACCTATATATATATATATAAATATAGGTGTAGAAAACGATTATTTGGGGGTCAGGAACGGATGAATCCTATTTACATTATTTCTAATGGGGAAATTTGATTCAGACTTTGAACAGATCAGCATTTGTCCTTCTGGAACCAATGAAGTTCGTATTCTGAGGTTCAGCTGTACATCACTATGGCCACATCCACTGAGGAAGGAGGGCCGTGAGCCAGCGAGTGCCTCCATACAACCGTCGGCATACACAATCTACTTCACCAGCAGGTGGCGTAATTTTACTTTGAGAATAAGCCCTAACATGGATCGGGCTATGCTCCCGGTATCATCTGCCTTCCTCGTTAGTGCACCAACTGGTCGGCAGAGGCAGATGTAGGCGATCCCACCCTCAGACACAGACATTTTTTATAAAAGTTTTCATAAATGCTTATGATGAGAATAGACCTGGGATAGTTTGATTACTGGTCCGGCCACCGCCTGTGTGGAGTTACTCCCACGTTCCAAAAAATGTGCTGTATGAGTTATATGTAGTCTGGAAAGTGTCTCAGTGTGTGTGACTTGCGATGGATGAGTGTCCTATCTAGGGTAGGTCCCGCCTTGCTCCCTGTGCTTGCTTGGAACAGCGCTGGTGACTTATTGTGTCCACATCTCTGTTTTCTGTTCACATAATTCTTATTTAGTATCATTTTATATTAATTATACGTTCATAACAGGAAGATGGGTCAGATTTCGACTCAAGAACTAAACAAACAAGTCAGCAATCACAATGACCGGTAAGGTCAAGGCATGGTCGAAGAGGAAACATAATTACCGGTCAAGTGATATGCTACTTATATCTTTACTCAAGATGCAAAAATGTAAATAACATGACAAGCCATATGTCTTTTCTCAAAATATTTGGAGTTAGTATACTTTGTAAGGTATGCCTTCTTGTTTTTACACTCATTGTCCGTTGTAACAGTTCCACTTACCATATAGAATGCATTCGGAAAGTCTTCAGACTCGTTCACATTTTTCACATTTTGTTATGTGCTAAAATATCGATCTGCACTCAATACGTCATTATGAAAAAGTTTGCACATTTTATTAAAAAGGAAAATTTGGCATGAACATAAGTATTCAGACGCATTGTTATGACAATAGCATTGAAATTGAGCTCTGGCTTCCTCCCGTTTCTCTTGATCGTCTTTGAGATGTTTCTACGCCTTTATTGGAGTCCATCTGTGGTAAATTCAGTTGGTTGGACATGACTTGGAAAGACACACAGCTGTCTATGTCATGTCTCACAGCTAACAATGCAGAGCAAAACAATCGGACCCCAAGCCATGAGGATAAAACGAACTGCCTGTAGAGCTCAGAGACAGGATTGTGTTCATTGTGTTTAACTTCTGTTTATTTAAACAATGACTATAAATGTATTAATTAGCTAACTTGGTTTAATTCTTACATACCTGTCCCAAGGAGGCTGGGGCCAATGAGTCTTGGTCATTCCAAGGTCTGTTTCCTTGCCACTGGTGCCCCAGGTTTGCTCAGTTAGGGGTTTGGGTCTAGATAATATAAAATTTTAAAGCTGCTTTGAGACAATGCTCCGTTGTAAAAAGCGTTATAGAAATAACACTGACTTTGACTTTCATAAGCCCAGCGCTGTGGTAACTCTGGCTGTGTCGGAGGGAGGGGAGGCTGGACAGAGGAGTGTCCCCTGGTGCTGCAATGGCAACTCTTTCCCAGCCCTAAGTAGTGGAATGGTGTCCTTTTCATAAATTCCAGGATAAGCATCAGGATGAAACTTGTGAGAACAACATAAATGATTTTGTATAAAATGTCATTGCATTTTTCTATGCATGTAGTACAGCAAATAATACAGTAGTTCAAAATATCCAGTGCTTTTTGTTTATAACAGAGAATTAGCAAAACCGACTCTGTGGTTTTGGCTGGTAATTTAACAACTCTATCTGTCGGTGCTCCTCAAAATGATTTGGGATGAATTTCCCCAAATGCATCAAAGCAAAAAACTAAACACTGTCTCCCCGCTAAGATGGTCCTAACTTTACAATACCCTTGAGAAACTGGGCTGAACGTCGATTCTGTAAGTGTTCTTTAGGGAAACCGAGCCCAGCACATGTCACGTTAAACTAATAATTTCTAGGGTTGCTTCACTTTTCCTGGACATTTCTTTCTGACCCATAACGATTAAAGTCCTGTAATCATGTGCTGGGAAGTGTGTGTGTGTGTGTGTGTGTGTGTGTGTGTTGAAACTTGGAAGCGGCTGTGTGAAGCAAAGCCGTTATTTCTTCTCTGCAGCTGGTCAGTGTTACCAAACTCTCACTTAATCATTTTCACATTTTGCCATCAAGGAAAAACGTTTAACTTTTTTATTATCCATATTTAAAATGGGAATTTAGAGAAGTTTAGAAAAGAGTTGCATGACTGTGCAAAATTCAACTGACGTTGTAAGGAACCTCGGAGAAAACAATCGTAAAGGACATTAAATGGTTTTGTCACAAAACAGTGAAGCAACAATGGAAAATTTATGTGAATTAAAGACAAAAATAAAAGGATTAAAATTTTTAGGAATGGATTTTTAGCCGGAACAAGGTCTTATGCCAAAGTTTAGGCTCGTCTTGTCAAAGTACATGATTTTAACTCGCCACTTTAACATCCGAGGTCTTAAGAATTATAATAGGAAATAAAAATCTGTCTAATATACATTTAATTCATGTCTGAATGACAGAAAGCTGGTGGAAACAGAACCCCTGAGACATCTGCTGACAGAAATAAGAATCACAGCGTTGATAAGCAGAAAGAAACGTATCGTTTAACTTTTTTTTTCGTGTTCGGTAAGTGTTTCTTATAAGTTATAAAAGTTACAGAGATCAGAATGACTGTATTGTACAGTGCTGTACGAAATATTATCATATTGTGTTTTAATTAATTTTATCATTTATCTAAACTACATGAACCTTAACATCTCACAAACAAATCAACCATAACCTCTCATAATTAAAATCTAAGTTTTAAGTAATTAAGTCTTATTAAGGAAACCCTCACTTTTGGTCATTTAAACTGACAATCTCTTGTGATCAAATTACAAAATGAAAAAAAGAGTTGTTTTTACAAGTTAAATAGCACAAATATTTATTTTCCAGTGTTTTAGCTATTCACTAGCCCACAACTGCAGTGAACCAGGTCTGAGTCCTGGCGGTGCCTTCTGGCGAGGTCGGGCATCAGACACAGTTGTCTGGGGGTGTAATGTGGGGGGATTATTCCGTGGCACTTCAACAGCCACTTTTTCAACCCATTTTCAACCTCAACTTTATTTTTATAGCCCTTTTTTACGACAAAACATTGTCTCAGTGCAGCTTTACTCATATCTAGACTCAACGCTCTAACTGAGCCTGAGGCGACAGTGGCAAGGAAAAACTGCCTAAACATTATAAGGAAGAAACAATGGGACCCTTAGGCAGCTTAGATGTTAAAGTTACCTAACTGCTAAGTTTATAATAGTAGTTTAAATAAACAGAAGGTAAATGATCATTTTAAAGAGAGAACATGTGAAGAAAATATACTGCTTAAATTAGAAATAATAATGTATAGGCTAAGATGAAATAAACAATGTACAAAACAATGATAAAATAGAGATGATAAAACTGTAGCATATAAGATAATAGTATGAATAGATGAGATGCTGAATATAATAGAGTAAGGAATAACAAACCGAACAACTCGTGTTGGCAATGAGGAAAAACATTTTTTAGGCCTTTTGCAAAAATGATGTGTAAGAACTAGACATAAAATCAGAATGGCTCCCGTGTGGGGATTGTTGTTGGTGTAACATTCCAGCTCTAGACCTGGTTTGAAATAAACACTGTGAGTGGAAGTGAGGATCTTCATCGAAGTAACTTATTTACATTGAAAATATTACCCAGGTCTCCCATAGTCACCGTGTTAGGAAGTGTAACGTGGGTTCAAAGTGAGCATCTTAATGTAGTGATTGTGTGTACATTAAACAACGTAGTGTCCAAAAATGAGCAGGGTTTTAATGATGGATCAAATTGACAATCATGTTAGTAAAAAGGGCCAAGCGAAAGAAGAATATAAATGTTTTCAGAACTTTTTTCCTCAACTGTGTGAACTTTTCTTAATGTCAGGCTTATCTAATGATGTCATGTAAAGCAGTTCTGATTTGTCTGGGAGCTGTACTCCCCTGAACCTCCCTTTCTTTGCAGGATGCTGACTGCTTACTGGGTTTTGCTTTACTATAGTGCTCAGCAATGCCCGAGCCTCGCTGACAAAATCCAGATGTTTGTAAATCTCTTTTAGGCATGTTCTTTAATGTCATGCTAAGCCATTCAGCCAACTTCTATCTCTCTATCTCTCTATCCACAGAGCAATATACAGCTGCAAGAAAAGGTTTGTGAACACCTGTGGGAATACTGTACGTGGATTCCTTTGCCAGTTTCTAATAAAATGGGGTCTGATCTCTATACGTCTTGGCGGAACCACATGCTAGCCCTCATCCTCCAAGCATGGTGATGGGGAGAGAGTCAGATGGGAAATAGGAAGGACTCATTTTAATAAGGATATAAAATTGATTCTGACATGGTTGGCAGTCAGTTAGGATGTTGTATTAAAAGGTATACACGCTTTTACGAAATACACCTGTTCTCAGGTTTCTCTACCAAAGAATTTAGTTCAAATTCCAGTACCAAAGGTACTAGGTCTAGTACCAAACATCCAAGAGTAGTATTAAATGTCCCACTGCCAAATGTATAAGTACCAAAGGTACCTGTTCCAATAATAATATGTTGTCAGTTATTTGAAGGTCTGAATTTAAGTAAGGCATGCAGTCATTTCCCACTGCACAAAACCTTC
Organism: Ancistrus triradiatus; assembly: GCA_025084515.1. Taxonomy (NCBI): domain Eukaryota; kingdom Metazoa; phylum Chordata; class Actinopteri; order Siluriformes; family Loricariidae; genus Ancistrus; species Ancistrus triradiatus. Next base: position 125,138 of record JAJAGP010000363.1, on the reverse strand, counting down.
AAGATGGATGGAGGGAACCAACCCTAGACAGAATGCCAGTCCATCACAGGGCATTTGCACACATTCACTCATTTTTTTGAGACAACACTTGTCCTAATGCACCTATTTGGAATGTGGGAGGTAATGAGAGTACCCAGATAAAACCCACACAGACATCTAGGCTGGGAATCTCTGCAATTTGTATCTTTGCTACTGCAGCAGGAGATTTTGTTACTGTATCTGGATCAGTTTTTCTACGCCAGGGACCATGACTGGGATAAACGAGACAGGATAAAACAAAGTTTTAGTACTGAAAAATATATTTAGGAACCCGAGTAAAAGTAGAAATAATTCTCAAAATAAAGGTAGCCCCGACTAAAGTGCTAAATCAAGGCTAAATTGGTATCTGCACAGAAACAGAGGATGCTTTCCAGATACCAGCGTCCCAGTTCTGACAAGTGGACGTGAAGAGCAGAGCTCTGTTATGACACTGGCGTAAGTGATGATCAACTCAATGGTAAACAAAGTTTTTCATTATTTTAGCAAAGCATTTTGTGTGCTCTCTACACAATCTTGTCATGTTATTCATCAAACAAAGGTCTCGTGTACACACTAGGAACTGCTCAGCTAAGCTATCAGAGTCTGGATCTTGTTAAGAGGTCAAAAACATCTTGGCTTTCATCCCTTTGGACTTTTTCCAAATGTCCTCTTGCTGGAGGCTCTTTGGGTCTATGCTAACATGTATCAGAGACCTTGGGTCTAGCGTGAGAGGGAAATATCCTGACCCAAAATTGAACCAAATTAAATAAACCTGCAGTAAAGTAAATATTTATATAAATGTATGCCCGCGGGGGGTGGATGGTAGCGGGGCAAACTGATATGATCATTGAAAATGCTAAAGATTTAGTTGCTTAAGGTCTTATTTTGTGGCTACCCTGCCTTTCCAACTCTTTGCTTTTGGTTCTGTACCTGAGTACATGACGTGAAAGTGATTTATATACATTATTTAAAAGTCGCAGGGGGAATGGTGGACACTGTGTGCAAACGTTTTTGTACACTCTACAAAGATCCCATTTAAATATGACACATTTCTGAATACTTTCATGTATATACATGATACAGAAGTGGAGGTGCTCTCCTCTTTGCTGCTACAACGGCCTTTCCTCTTCTGAGAATGTTTTCCAGTAGAATGTGTAACTTCACTCTTGGGGTCAGGCACTGAAGTTGGACTGTAAGCCCAGACTCACAGTTGTTGTTTCAGTAAATCTCAGTGGTGTGTCTGATGGAGTTCAAGTCAAGGCTCAGTGCAAGTCTGCCAAGTTCTCCATTAAAGTTGGCAAACCATTCCTTTTTGGACTTTGTGCTAGGATGGAAAGACAGCAAGTTGTTGAACTGACCTGTTGGGGAGGAAACCTATTAAAATGTCATACTGACAGCCACTGAGGTTTTCACTATAACCCATTCCATGGAGGTTCGGTGCTGGTGTGTTCAAATTATGAACCTTTCAGCAGTGAATGTGGCAAGTACACTAATGAGAAACAGTGTCCACAGACCTTTGGCTGTGAAGTGTATGTTAAAACATATGGAAAAAGTTAAACCTTTGCACATTAGAAAAATCAACAAAACATGTAATTTGGCCAGGGGCGCCCAGACTATGTCTGGTGTCAAACAGAAAAATGACAGGCCAAGTCCTAATATCATCTTTCCCAAACTAGGAGAGAATGAGATACATCTGTTTTGTTTTGTTTTTTTTTTGGTTTTTTTTGAGCAAAGCCTTATGACTTCACTGCAAAACAAAATTCAATTTTTAGGCAATATACAAATTTTCCATAACCCAGTGTCACTGAAACGTACCCACCACAAACCTATAGAGAGTAGGGGAAAATACAATGCTGGAATTAAATATAATTATAAAAATAACAAAGTGAATAAAATAATACAATAAAAATATATGAATTCTGTAAGTTTAATGAGACCCGAGCCCACCACCTGGACCCTGTAGGAGCCTCAGCTGTAACTTCTGGGTAGGTCAGACTACTACAACAGATGGTAGGCTTGACATCACTATAAGGGACTGGCATCCCATCAAAGTCTTGCTTCTGGTCATGCCCAGTGAATTTCACGGTAGGCTCTGGGATCCTCCCGTGATCCTGACCAAGAAAAGTGAGGTTTAAAGAGACAGAAAAACAAAAGAATAGGGAGAATGTAGAGAAATAAATACGCAACTTGAAGCTGCATACCAAGGAGCTCCTGGTATGTTTGTGCTGCCCTCTTGTGTAGATAATAAGTAATAACATACAGGGTTACAATGCTTAGCTGCATTTCTTTATGTTGAGAGGCGAGTCCTATACAGAGTATTGTATGTCATATGTCATATGAACATGGCGTCCAACATAGTCCCTGTACTTCCTCTGCCCACTGATATCAGCTCAATCAAACCCGAGTTCTACATAGTGAACTGAAGATACAAGACTTGGTGCAGTCATAATGGCACTACAGTTAATTTTCACAATTAATATGTACGTACCTCAAAGACCAACGGCATTTTACTATCCAACCTGAGGTCCACTAAAAGACCACTAGAAACAAAAGGTCGAGGTGCCACATATATATTCACATACATTCCTAGACTCTATACATCCAGAGCCCAGTGTTCTGTACTCCCATGTGTTATCAGGGCTTTATTTTCTTCTAGCATCTCAAGTTCCCATTAATCTATTTTCATAGGGCTGTTTGTTCCAAGGGTTCAATGTTTCCAAGACCAGTGTTCCTAGGGTCCTATGGATATGTTGCCAGCACTGTATATTCTTATGACTTCATTTCCCCAGGGCTTTATACTACTAGACGCCAATGTTTGCATGGTCCTGTATTCCCATAGACCAATGTTTCTACAGTTACTTATTTATTGTCCTTGGGCCTTTTGTGACTAGAGTCCTAAGCTCCCAATACCCCATGTTTCAGTGGACGTATATTCTTAGTGTCATATATTCTCAGGGCTCTGTATCCCTTTTTCAGATACGTGCTACATTATTCTAAAGTCCTGATTTAGTCCTAAATTATTAGGTCTACTGTTTTCATACTACTATGTTGTATTGTAGTTTATCTGAGCTACGTAGTCAATGGTCGTAGGCTACCCAAGTCTTTTTTTCAGAATCCAAACCCTAAGATCCCAAAATCATATGTTCCTAGAGCAATATATGGTCACAGTCATTACACAGTACTGTATTTTCCAGAATCCACTCTCATTTGCTTTATATTTGCTATATTGTGTTCTCTCAACGCAGTTTTCAAGAAATATTTGGTGCAGTTTTATCGCTATGGCTAGCCAAACACTGAACTAGCCTAAATTCTGCCCCCTAGTTTAAGTGCGAGGTAAGTGTAAACAATAAACTAGCAACACGGTGTATGTTTACAATTATTTATTAGTCACACGGTTATTACATACGATTATGACTTATTTTGTTTTTAAGCAGGGATGCTTCACGGTGAATGTAAGTGAAGTTTAATTTAATAATACCCCGCAGAGACCGGTTAGTTTGCTAGGTGTGTAGGGGACATCGGTGGTTGATTTGGGACTTAACCTATAAACCCGACAGCAACGTCAGGCGTGCAAGGGGTCACGTGACGCGGTGGGTGTGTTTACACTCGCTGATGTAAACACAAGGTGATTTCGGTTCGAGGGAGGAATCCGGTATCGTCGTTCATTTGATCGTGTAAGGGTTTCGGTTTTCTATGCGGTGCCTTCGGAGCCTTTCCTAACCGACATGGAGCTGTACATCAACCTGAAAGTGAATTTTCGGGGCAACACGAAGAGTTTTCTGCTGTCGGGCTCGGACATGAGGAGCTGGGAGTGTATGGAGGCCACGGTGAGAGAGGCACAGCCGCAGCACTCTTACACGCTGTTATTCATATTATATACCTTATTATAAAGCTTGTGAATGCTTGATGTTTGATGTTAGAGACTTCGGAACAGCAGAGGTCTGGTTTATTAGCCGCTCAGGATGGAGGCCTGGTTAGAACCTGACAGATCCTTAATCCTGTGCAGGACACTGACGCCACCATTTTAACTGTAGCTACGCAAATTGTAGTCCTGCTCGCATTTATTCCTCCAAATCTCACATTATAGATTAATATTACATAGATTTAGTTGTTGGAGTTCCTCAGGATTACAGCCCTGCTTGATTCGTCTGGAGGTAACAGTTACTTCTGAAGGAGAAGGATAAACCCATACAACGTGTTGGCATTTCATAAAAGTAACTGATTTGAATAAACTCCTATAAATAGCTTCAGTGAGTATCGGTTGTATTCATACACACAGGACCAGGACAAAATAATGGTATGATTATATGAAGGAACTTGTATGGATTTATTTGTGCCATAAGAAATGGTTTACCAATGGTGCATAACCAAAAGGTAAAGATTGTTGAATCTAAAACGACTCTTCTCCCTCTGTAGTGCACAAGATGCAGCTTGGAATAATATAGTTTACACCCTTTGGATATGAAATCGACTTAACCATAGGGTGACTCGAGTATTGTAGAATGACATAACATGTCTGTGTCTTTTTACTGTTGACTAGCTGAAAAGTAAAAATTGAAAAATCACCAAAACTATTTGATGCTACACTTAACTGACCCTGGTTCGATTTTGACAATCTAGGACCTAGTCAGTAAAGAATTTTAAAAGCCAGGAGAGTAATAGAGGACAGATTATGGCTGTGTTTTTTAGCCCTTCTTGATGATCAAGATGAGCTCCTGAATCAAACCGAGCATCAGAATGGGAATGATTCCAGAGGGTAGAGGAAACGGCAATTTGAAAAACCACTCGTTATAACCCAGGTATGCAGAAGAGCATCTCTGAACAAACAACACGTCCAACCTTGAAGCAGATGGGCTACAGCAGCATGAGATCACACAGTGAGCCACTCCTGTCAGCTAAGAACAGACGACTGAGGCTACAATTCACATTGGACAATAGAAGATTGGAAAAACGTCCATCCGGCCTTTTATCAACAATTCAGGCTGGTGGTGGTGTAATGCTGTGGGAGGGATTTTCATGGCACGCTTTGGTCCTTTTAATACCAGCTGAGCATCATGTAAACACCACAGTATTGTGGCTGACTGATTATTTCTTAGCTTTGTGATTGTACTTCTGGTGTATTTAGGATCAGTAGCTTCCACTTATTCCGCTGTTCCTCTGGACTGATACTGATTTGACGCCGTTCTCGTTAGGTTAAGGGTGTTTCGGTGACTGATTTTCAGTTCATTCTCATTTTCGGTTTGAAACAGGTCTGGTTGCCTTCTGTTGCCGTGCTGATTGTCGGAGCCCTTTTGTTTTGGATGATCATAAACTTACATGCTTGTGTTTGATTAAGCTTAGGCCCTTTGTTGTGATATCTAAGGCCCATTTCCATTCTCAGGTGAAGAGATCGTTTGGGTTATGCAGCCTCCAGCTGACGTACTTCGATGAAGAAAATGAAGAGGTGAGTGCGTCATCGTTACCTTCACCAAAGATAAGGACGGGAATGTAAATCATTTGAACCAGGACACGCCCAGTGACTAGTGTGTAACGCTGAGTTTCTCTTTGTTTGTTTTAGGTGTCAATTAACAGCCAGTGTGAGTGATGGATTTGTAACTGGCATGTACACATACCTTCAGTTCGGTTTTCGATGCTTTATTGGTATTTGTGTTAAATTCTGCGTTTTATATTTCAGTGGAGTATGAAGAGGCTCTAAAGGTAAAAGCCTTGTCATATCTAACATACTAAGGCATGCACTGTGGAGTCCTGACTACATGTGATAAAGACAGTAGGTGTATGTAACAAATGTGTGTGGTCGGTCCCATTTTCTCCTGTTTTGGGGGTAGCACTTCTACCTCAGGATTTACAGGACTTGTGTGTAAAGGTAAAACGGAGTCAGGCCATATGAACAAGCACTACAAGGCCAAAAGTATTGAGTGCTTACGGTTATTTCAGAGCTAAACGTACAAATATCAAATCTCTGTAAAGATACGGATAAGTCAGTAAAGCCGAAAATGGGTGGGTCATTGGAACTTGGTTTAGTAACACAGTGATAATATTGTGGCTCCTGATCCAGCCCCCTATTGGCAAGCTTCTCTGAAGACTGAAGGCTATTGCACCAACAAAGTGAGACAAACTCCAAACTAATACCCATGTTTTTCAAAGCCAATTTTGGGTGTCTGCAAACTTTTGGCCTTGTAGTGTAACTGAAACAATGCAGTGTTGAGGAAATGATTAGTCCTGCTTTGCTGCTGCATTACTAGTGAAGGGAAGGCAGTAATTGTTTGGATTGTCATGTGTTCTCCTTGTGCTTTTGTAATGTATTTCGGTTTCTTGCCCAGACCTCACAGTATGTTGGGTTTGTCCTACAGAGTGCGGCTCGACAGGGGAACAGGCTGCAGATGAACGTTTATGAGAGCAGGAGTATGACGGGCAGAGTTCCCGGACCGGTACCAGGCCCGGGTTTGGCCCAGCTGAAAGCTGGAAGCATGACGGAACCGAAGAAGGGCTTCCGACCTCCGCAGCACTGCCCGAGCCTGGCACAGGCGGTGAGCCGAAAAGTTCAGGCTGCTGTGCCCGAAGAGGGTTTAGTAAGGATAACTAATCTGCTGTTTACACCACACACACGGATAGGAGCGTTGTCATGTTGGCTATGATCTAATCTGGCTCCCGCCTTGGGATGGTAATCAGTGTCTGTATGTTGTAAGACTCGGTTTAGTATCTCCAGGTCCGGTCTTTGTTTTATTTCTGTTTTATTATTCAGCGTTTCAGACTTAGACACTACTTTGGTTTGGTTTGAGTGAGATGATAGAGGAGACATTCTAAGTCATTGTAAGTAATAATAATCTGATAACTGCAGAAAACCGGTCTGTGGGTTCAATGTTATGGCTGATTCTAAATTCTATGCAAAAATGAATTCTGATGTCTCCTGGCACGCTGCTGACCTGTAGCGTTTTGTATCGCAGGTGAGTCTCAATGAGATTAAAGGTGGGAAAGCAGAGGATAAGACGCCTCCAGCCTGGTTCACCTCCTACATGGAGAAGGTGGGTCAGTAAGCAGGATTTCACTGAACACTTATTGTCATTTGGCCATGGGCATTGTCACATGGGCCATTAGAAGGCACTGCTGGAATTCGAACCCGGGTCACAGCAGTGGTGGGCTGGCGAACTGCCGCTGTGCCACCCAGTCATGTAAATTCTGATTGAATTCCTCTTAAAAATTTGAGAACAAATTACAAAAGATCTTATTGAACAAAACAAAATGTTATTAAACGCTGCTTCCTTGAGACGGATTAGTCCACTTTTAAGAAGATCTCCCCTCCCTGTCCCTAGTTTAAGGATCAGGTGGTGCGTGAGGCCGTGGAGAAGATCTGCAGGGAGTTTTCGGGACAGTGCTGCATCCACAAGCCTCTGGGGGCGGAGGCTCAGGTCTCGGAGGTTTCTTCATCCACCCTGCCTGGAGCTCCCAGTTCAGCGCCCGCCTGCAGCAGCTGCAGGGGCCAGACCGCCGGAGGAGGATACCAGTGCAGGTGATACGGGGGTGAAGAACCTCCCGGTGGAGGTAAAAAAAGCAAAAATAAGACCTTAACACTGTTGTTCCTTTGTTTCCGCAGCGTGTGTACATCCTGCACTCTGTGTGAGCCCTGTAGCTTCTCCCATGACCCAAGCCACAACCTCGTGAGAGCCAGAACGCCCCTGTCCATCCCCGAACGCGGCTCTCCAGCTCCAGATCAGAGCAGGTGAACTCTTCGGTGTTTTATACATGGCAGCACGTGAGTGACTGGACCTAAACTCCTTATTAGACTCTGAGTTCTGTCTGATTATGTATGTTTTTAGGTTCTACCGGCGGGGAGACCGGAGCTTCCGTAAGGCCGAGAAGCAGCGGTTGAAGGCAGAGAAGCGACAGCTGAAGGCAGAGGTGAAGGAGATCAGGAAGCAGCTGAGGATGGAGAGGCGGAGTCTGCAGTGGGGCTGCGCGGGAGACGGGAATTCCTCTCCAGTGCTGCTGCAGCCGCGAGCCACGCAAGGGAACAGCCCCGAGTGGGTATCGCTACGTACAGCTAACGATGTCTAAGATCTTAATCCAGCAGAATCAGATCATGCCAGGCATCCAGTGTGGCCCTTGTGATGGGTTCTGTCCGATGATGAGGCGTTCAGCAAAAAATTTTATCAGACACTCACTGTGCTAGGTTTAATATGTTCTTTTTTTAATCATTTACAGTGCTTGAAAAGGCCAAAAGTATTGGGACACGCTCCCTAACGCGGCCAAAAGTATTCAGACACAATCCAAAATGTGGTCAAGTATTGGGAAACGCACTCGCATGCGGCCAGAAGTATTTGGGCACTTCCCTGCACAAGGCCAAAAGTATTTGGGCACTTCCCCGCACGTGGCCAAAAGTATTCGGACACGCACCCGCATATGGCTAAAAGTATTCGCACACGGCCCTGCATGCGGCCAACAGTACTGGGACATGCCCGATAGTACCACACACAAATGACAGAGTTCTGCTCTTAACTCCCACCTCTGCTTGTGAATCCAAAAGCGTTGACTGGCTATTTATGTGTCCAGAGTTAAGACAGGTTTTCATTTCCTCCTATAATTTATTATCACTTCTAAGACCTCGAATGTTAAAGCGAATGGTCGTTGATCGAATGTAGCTTGTGTCCCAATACTTTTGGCCACATTTTCGATGGTGTCCTAATGCACACAGCCCAAAAGTACTGGGACACAATCCAAAACGTGCCCAAAAATGTTCGCACACGCCCCCACACAAGGCCAAGCGTTTTAGTACACGCTCCCTAACGCGGCCAAAAGTATTCGGACACGATCCAAAACGTGTTTCTCTCTTTTCTGTCTCTGCAGGCGTCCTAAGCGTCCGTGTCCTCTCGCTGTTCCTGCTATGACGGCGCTGCTGCTGGACGAAAATCTACCGGACGGGTCACGCCTCAGGCCTGGAACTAAATTCATCAAGTACTGGAAGATGAAGAACAGCGGGACCATGAGCTGGAACTCCGACACAAAAGTACTCACACACACACACTCTCAAAGCGCCAACACGCTCGATCTACAAATCAGAGAGCTATCCCGAATTTGATTTCTTTTGTATTATTTTTTGTATTATAAGCGTGTCTTTTATTGCAAAGTATTGGCACCCTGTATAGGGTCGGTTCCCGCCTTGTGGCCTGTGCTGCCACTTATACCTGACTTCCCCTGGCCCTTCGTCGGTATAATACACACTACGTTATGTTAGAGGTGTGTTTAATTGTGTTTTGTGTCTCTTTAGTTGAAGTTCATGTGGGGGAACTTGGCCGTGGGTTCGGGGGAGAGGTGGAGGGAGGTGTCTGTGCCCACGCTGCAGCCGGGCCAGGTGGGTATCTGAAACCTCTAAACCCCCCGAGCTGCCGGAGCTGTGGGTTCTAACCGTGTGCTTGGCCGTGTGTGTATCAGGTGGGCTTGGTCAGCGTGGCGCTGTGCTCCCCGACTCTGGAGGGCACCTACACCTCACACTGGCGCCTGGCACATCGAGGGGAGCAGTTCGGACCCCGCGTTTGGTGCAGCATCGTGGTGGATCCCGAAGCTCCGACCGCCATCTCGGCAGACGGTCTGCTCGTGTCTCCGTGTGTCACCCCTCAGGTGAGTTCACCTGCCAGAGTAATCTTAACCGAGAACCTGTCACGAGGTGCGGTACTGTCCAGAAGTCTTAGGCCACCATTGGGTGAGATAATGACCATATATAATTGTTTCTCAGTCTCTTTATTAGAGTAAAACCAGCAAATACAGGACGTTTGTATGCGGTGTTAAAAAACTGCAAAGAAATTTGAAAAACAGCCTCTTTGGGCAACAGTGTAAGTATTTAGTGTGAGCTCCCTTAGATGTAGACAACATCTGGCAGCTTCGTCAGGATGCCAAGTTGGTCTTTGTACAGTCCGAAGAAGCTTATCTGGAAGGGGAACGGGGTGAAAAGGCTAAGATATGCTAAAGCTCACAAAGACTGAATGAAGATCAGCGGAAAGAGGATTGTAATTTGGTCCAGTCGCCGAAATGTGTTGCATTATAGCATTGCTGAAACAGCAACTCTAACAGTGGCCTAAGACTTTTGCACAGTTCTGTATTTAGGCACAAAGGATGTAATTTAGAACACAGCTAAGTCTTTAAATAAGAGGGATTTCAAAACTGGACTCTCGTTTTGCGTCGTTCTCTTCTCTATAATTGACTTAATAGCAGAAAGAAGCCGGAGTGGCTCCGCTCTGTGGCTTTGCCCCGGTTCCTGATACAGTTTGGGTTCAGTAAGGTGTTTTCTGAGCACAGGTGTGTGAAAGCATGGGTGTGTTTGTGTGTTTAGGAGAAATCGGCTCGTACTTTAGAGAGGGAGGAGAAGAATCGCACCGGAGCCAGAGAGCAGCTGCTCATCACCGTCGACCAAGACTGCGATCAGGAGTTCTACATTCCGTCCGTGGATCTCCTGACAGCACAGGTGACGTCACACACACACACACACACACACACACCACGTAGTGATTACTGCACTAATGAAGCATTATCACATGTCATTCATACTCTAACTATAAAAATACGATCAAGATTCGAACGTTTGCCAGATTCGGTGGGAATGTAGAGTAATCCCTCTTCTCATTCTGATGCAGGACTTGCTGTCCTTTGAGCTCCTGGATATCAACATTGTACAGGAACTGGAGAGCGTCCCAAATAACACTCCAGCAGGTAAGCGCTTTTTTATTATGTTTTCTTGAGATGTGTTCATTTTATGGTGATATTCTGTGTATTTAAACTATTCTAAACATATTAATTAGGGTTGGGTCCCTTTTTGAGGCTTGGTCCTTCTGAGGTTTCTCCCTTATAACATTTTAGGGAGTTTTTCCCTGCCACTGTCGCCCTAGTATTGCTCATATTTGATATTTGTAAAGCTGCATTGATACAGCACTCGGTTGATAGACGCCGCCCAAAGTGACATTTCAACCCTGATGAAAAATATAGAGAAAAATTCTAGTCTGCCATTCTAGTCTTGGATCCAGTCCCCCACAGATAAATAGGGCTGACGCTTCAATTAGTATAGTAGTATTAGTCAATAAGTGGGTGTGTTTTGAAGTTTATAACATGTGTTCTTTGTTTTAGCTCGTGTTCTAATGCTTTTTCTCCTTAAAGCACCTGTGTTTGAAAGGTGCTATACAAATAAACTTGCCTATTCCTCTAACACTCTCCGCTGGTGTGTGTGCAGATATTACTCCATGCATATCCCCTCTGCCCCATGATGCACTGTTGCAGGAGAAACCCAACCTAGGGCTCGTCCAGGAGGAAGCAGAAGCTGTTAAAAGTATTCTGGGTGAGAAATACTAAGTATACAGTCCCACGTCGCTTAAATTCCACCATACGTTCTGTGAAATGGTTCGTTATGTGGGTTGGATGTTGTACGAACACCATATCATACTTGGCTTCCTGTATGGGATACTGTAGTGACTAAATAGCCAAGATCCTGTACGTATACACTGTTGTTTAGCGCTGACCTCTTTGCTGTAGGTCTAAAGGCCAATCTTATCCAGCTGAGACTCATTTTCATACGACCTGCTCTGTGCGCTGCTGTGTGCTGAAGCTTTGTGGGGTTGTGTTTCTCCTCAGATGTAACCCAGGCTCCAGAAGTAGGAGGAGTTCCAGCCCAGGAGAAAGGAGAAGAGGACGGGATCGGTCGGCAGTTTGTGAGCGATCATGTGATCCGCTCTCTCACGCTGGGAGGAGTGTTAGAGCAGGGCATCCTACAGGGGAGGTGCACCACCAACGGTGAGTAATAACTATACTGAATATCAACTATTAACATTACAGAGGTGATCCGAAGTTGCCTTACTTTATTAGTACCCATACGTTTTTTTATGACCGTGTTTTGAAACCACGGATTTGTCTGTAGTTGCGTCGATGTGCCACACGGTGGCAGTATGTGCAGTGCGCACCTGTTGGTAAATAAGGTGAAGCAGGAGTGAAAACGGAGGGGTAATGGCTGCTCATAGCAGCGCCTTTGCAGACCGATCATGGCTTATAGAGAAGGAACACAAGTGACATACGGAATTATTTTAAACCCATGTCACAAAACCAGTCTGCAAAATATTTATAAACCTGTAAAAGTCCAACATCATGCTCATGAACTCGAATATAAATCAGACCAGTGAGATCCACTGTATGACAAGCGATCTTTTAACCATCTGACTTGGACAAGGAGGTTAAAGACAGTAATAAATCTAATCAAATTCTGTTCTTTCAATAATCAAATGATTAATGTAAAAAATGTACCTATTAATTGTCAGCAATTCTTTCCGGGTTTTTTTGTGGTTAAATAAAAAAAACAACAAACAACAATTTGAAATTCCATGTTTGATCATCTGCTGTTCCATTACTATTCCTGATGTTTTAGGATGTTTTCCTGATGTTTTCGTGGTATCATTTCAGGTATTGAGACACTTTAGGCAGGTATCGTACCGAAGTCATAATTTTGGTATCGTGACGACACTAGCGGTGCCACTCTCGCCATGTCTGAGAATCCCTAAAAACTGAAGATCTGGTTCTCTTTTTCCGTTCATGCTGTTTATATTGCGAATGACTCCTAGAAAGTAATAAATGTACTATTTTTAAACCATCGGCAGTTGTTTTGTTAAAACCTGGGCTGATTTGGATTTTCCTGGCTTGAGTGGGAATAAAGAATGACAAATCATCGCTAGACTTTTTGTTCTTCCTCACAATATGTACGTTGGACCCTCCGGTGGTGCCACACTTACCTCATTACTGCAGACACCAAAGACTAATTGGAAACACCAAACTGGGGGTGTATGCAGTGGTTTACCGGCTGTCTAATGAAATAACAGCGTAGTTACAGTTTGCCTGGCTTTGCAGTGCTGCGTCCAGCGCCGCAGGGCTCGGTGTCCCTCTGTGAGAGGAGGAGCGAGAGAATGTCAGAGAGTGCCGATGTCCCACTCCTAGATTCACCTAAAGCAGAGACGCCGGAGATCTTTCCCGATCCCTCACCCCTACTGTCCATTCCAGCTGAACACCTTACTGCAGGTAACCAAGCTCAACGCACCTGTGTGGGAACATTTATATAGATCAGATAAACAGTCTGTAGATCCGATGAGCAATAACGAAGCCAGTGAGCATGTCTGGACCTGATGCATTTGTGAGCTTCAACTCGTAAACACAAAAGCTCATGCTCTTCTAAGACCTGTAGTCTTCCTTCTTTTTCACACCAAACCTTGAATGTTGCCAGAATGCTAGATTTTACTTTCATCTGACCACGGAATATGGTTCCAGTCAAAGTGGTGATGATTCGTCCCCTCTGTTCAGACGAAGGGAACGAGTCCGACATCGAGAGGATCCTGGTGGACCCTGCCGCAGGTGAAGATGAAGATTCGGAGGAGAGGAAGAGGAGGAAGGACAGGAAGAAGGCGAGGGAGGCAGAAGGAAGCCAAGAGAGTCGCAGCAGGACGTCGTCCGCCTCCTCCGAGGATTACATCATCATCCTGCCTGACTGTTTCGACACCAGCCGTCCTCTCGGAGAGTCCATGTACAGCTCGGCCCTCTCTCAGCCGGGGGACCAGAGCCTGGAGCACGCTAGCAGCGATGCTAACGACATGCTGTGTGCATCGCAGACTCTGGATTCCGTCCCCCTCACCCCGGTGATCGTAGCTGCACCCAGACCCTCCAAATCCAGGTCAGTCATACAGGGCGTTCCTAATGTTTATTCCTGTTTATCAGATTATTTTAGGATTAGTTTGGTGTTACTCCTGTGATTGATTTCTATTTATTTATATAATACTGTGCAAAAGTCTTAGGCCACCATTAGATTAGGTATACAATTGTTTTAGCAATGGTAGAATGACTGTATAATTATTTCTCAGTCTCTTTATTGGAATGCAACCAGAAAATACAGGACATTTGTTCTGCAGTCTGAAGAAGCTTGATCAGAAAGGGTCTTTTTGGAAGGGTAGCAGCCTAGATACCATGTTCTCAGAAGAGGAACAGGGTGAAAAGGCTAAGATATGCTAAAGATATGCTATGGGTCCAGTTGTCGTCAGTGTTATATATGGTCATTATAGCATTGTGGAAACAGCAAATCTAATGGTGGCCTAAGACTTTTGCACTCTACTGTACATTTCAGTTTAAGCATAGACTCTTTCATTTGGACCTGTTCTAGTTCATCTCTTATTCGTACCTGCAGCTCAGACACGGAGGAGCAGCCGCTTACAGCAGAGACTCCTCAGGATGGCGAGGAGCAACAGCAACCTGGAGAAGAAGAGAAAGAGGAGCCTGGACATAATGGTACACACACACACAGACACACCAAAACGGCATGCCTTTGATAAAGTGAGATGCTTTGTTTATTTCTCAGTGATTCATTTCTTATTGAAGCTGCTGTCACACAGTAATGAGCAAACCCATATAAGGAAGGTTACAGGGAAGGAAGTGTACCCTGTGATCTAATGGTATGTAGGGAATCGTGATTGGGGGACCATTTCAGACACAGCCCATGAGTACAGGTCCCTCACACTTCAGTATGAAACTCAGGGCTTCTTTCATTTATTGTTTCTTTATTTCACTGTAAAAAAGGAAACTGTTGTATAAAAGCAATACAGCACTCTAGGTTATCGCAAATAACATCACGGCTGTGATTATCTATGGCACTCGCCTTGAGCTCGAAGCCGAGATTCTGCTAGGGGTGGGCAATATGATGATATTTTATCGTATCGTGATCCATTTTAGCGTGATGGACGGTCTGCTTTTCTGAGCGTATCAAAGGAATAGTAGTTTTTTAAGAATCTGTCGCTGCTGATGCATTTTGTCTGCGATCACTTGTATCGTGAAAATGTCTTTAAATGTTGCGAAATAATATTTTTACCATATCGCCCAGACCTAGATTCTGCATCCATTCCTTCAGACGCCACAAACTCCTGCACGGCCGCGGACTCTGAGGTCCAGGAGCTCAAGTAAGAGAGAGAAACCGGTTTACCTTTCAAAAATGCGACCTGTCGAAATATAACAGCAACATTAAGGACACTAAGCGGGTCTTAGCATTTAATTTCATGAACCATAAACAGCTCGTCCCTCAGTGGACTCCAGTTTCATTAGTTCATTACTTTTCAGAAGCATCAGATGGGGTAACATAAGTAATAAAAGGCAGCTGCTTTTGGCAGACTGCAGACTTATTTGAAAGACAGATTATATACACAAAATACGATTTGGTGTGTGTTCAAAAGTTTAGAGACCTTCCCAGGTGATTGCTTGCTATTTAAAAATGAACAAAACGTGAAAATGTTTTGCCCCCAACTGTATTGAGAAGGTTGTAGTTTAGCGAGGGATCCTAATGTAAAGGTCAAGTTTAAGTGATTTCTCTTTTTATAATATTTGTTATTTTATTGATCAGATATATTATCGTCTTATATTCTGTAGGTGTATTATAATTATTTAGGTCATTTATTTGAATTCTTACATATTCTATATTTGAGTCATTTTTGAGGTTTGGTCCTCAGAAGGTTTCTTTTTCCTTGAGACTCTCGCCCTATGCTTGCTCAGCTGTGGAGCTAGATATTTGTAAAGCTGCTTTATGCATGCCTTATACAAATAATTTGACTGGATATGATCTCTGTCTGATGGTTTGGCCCTGTGTTCTTAGAGCTAACAGTATAACTGGAGGTCTTGTGAAAGGAGCTCTGTCTGTGGCAGCATCTGCTTATAAAGCCTTATTTACTGGACAGTCCGGCCCTCAAAAGGTGAATACACAATACAGTACACACATTCTTACATTAGTCAGGTTAACATGACCATTTTTTAATCACATTTTCACTGCTTGACCATATGGGACACCCATAGTTATGGACTGTGTCCAAAAGTGTAGCAACTGTTTACAGAATATTTACAACCCCAAACCAGAGACTGTTGGCCCAGTATGGAAAATGCAAATGAAAAATATCTGTTCCAGCTTTTTTCTGATTTGGCGTTGTACCTTGTATTAGATATTATAAGTATTCCAGAGATATTTTAAAGTATACAGGAGATTGTGAGTAATTTATAAGCAGTTATCACTGTTTTACATAATCTTGTGCATCTGCAGTAGCCCTGAAACCAATCCCCTGGTATAAAGAGCCCTGACTGTAGTGTATCTGTAACTTCTTAGATCTCTGATACAGTGCTTTAAGAATGATTTGGCTGTTTTGTTTAGAATGACGTCATTTATTTGGCACGTCATCTTAAGTTAGACTTTCTTCTCTTTCTGGAGCTTCCTGAGGAAGCTGCCACTCAGGATGCCATGATGGCCGTGCTGGTGGAGATGGGCTTCGGGGATCGGGCCCTGAATCAGCGGCTGCTCCAGAAGCACGGCCCCAACCTGCTGGACGTGGTTAATGAACTGGTGCACCTGCAAGATAACGACTGGTACAGCACCCGCTACTGATGCACCACCCGGAGTACCGCCTCTCCCCTGCTGTGTGTGTGTGTGTGAGAGAGAGAGAGAGACATGGAATTGGTTTTCAGCATTCCTATATTTCTGTTCACCTGCGATACACTGCCTGTCAAAAGTATTTGGATGCCTTGCACAGTTTGCATCGGTCCAGTCCAAATGGTTCAAAAAAGGGATATTTCAATCCAACGTTACATTTTCAGATGAATGCGTAGCAAATAAATAACCACAGAAATGCATAATGACAGAGGAGCCTGCATCTGGTTTGAGATCCTCTAAATCCTCCAAACATGTAGTAGTTTTCTTGCCGCGGCTGCGTCCCAAATACTGTATGTTATATGAGCAGAACTGATGCAGTGCTTATTTGACATGCTGTTTAACTTGGCATGTAGTTACTGATTCAGTTTGAGTGTGTAGCCAAGTTTCGATACCATTACACTGTTTTTGCCCTATTTAGGTTTTATAGTTGTTAATTCCTAGTTGTAATTTATTTATTTATGTATTTTATTTAATATAATGTCCTTATTAAACCCTTCTGTACACTACACCTTCACTAGTACACAGGTACTTGGATCTAAATGCCCCAAACAGTACCAGTACATGGATTGGTATACCCCCAGTGCCACTGGTTCTTGGGTCAGAATTCCCCCAGCAGCACTGGTGCTTGGATCCAAATGCACCTAATCATAGCTGTTCTTAGATCCAAATGCCCCCATCAGCACTAGTACTTGGATCTAAATGCGCCAAACAGTACCAGTACGTGGATTGGCATGCCCCCAGTGGCACTGTTTTTTGGGTCCCAATCCCCCCAGCAGCACTGGTACGTGGATCTAAATGTCCCAAACACCACCTGCATCGGTACTTGGATCTGCATGCGCCCAATGGTACCGGAATTTACTTCTGAACACCCCAGTCTGCACTGGTTCTTGGTTCTGAATGCCCCCAGTGTTTCATACCAGTGTTGGGCACAAGTACTGGTCATTTCAGTGGAAAGTCTGTACCCTTCTGTCATGAGCATTAGTTCAGAAAGCTCAGACTCTTGCATTAAAGCCTGCTCTTGTTGCACAGTTAGTAATCACATTGGATTTGTGATCTAGGAAAGCCAATGGTCTCTATATTACTACTCATATGTAATCTCCACTGCTGAAAGGGCAAAACATGTGATCCACAAGGATTTTTATTTATAATAGGTTTCAATATGAAGAAAAAAGCTTAATATAAATATGATTCCTTTGCTTTGGATCACAGGTTCATCATTTCAGAAGTAGAGATTACTTTTGATCAGTAATAACTGAGAGATGTTTGGGTTTTAGGTCACTGTTTTAGCTTTGTTCACGTTAAGTGTTTTAGACTCTCCCCCTCTCTAGTGGAGCATTTGAGATAGCCGGTACACTCAGTATCATGCTTAGGTGTTTTGCCATGTTGGAGGCTCAATAACAGACCAACTTTCACACTCATTACATTCAGCCTTTTCCTTTTCCCTGAGTGAAGCCAAACGTTTGAGCACTTTTAGGTGTCCATCTTCCACTCTTGCTCTAATGCTCTGGTTTCTGCACACTTCTGACAGGCAGTGTATGCATGTGCTAAACGGAAAAGGCCAACAATTGATGTAAAACTCGTGGAGTAAGAACGGACTTTTATCCAGAATGTGATCTCATTTCGTTTAGAATGTGTAGGTTCTGTTATGAGAGCGAGAATGTGAAGTCGTATTGTGCAATAGATTCTGAAGTGGAATGAAGCTCCATCCTGCTGATGCCAGGACCTGTTTGGGGGAGGATAGTTGCTTGTGAAAAAAATGCACTTGAAGATCAGCGATATCAGCTGATGAGAAATCAAACTCATGCTCTTAATAGGAAATTCCATATTACTGGAACGATACTGTACTGATAGTGCTATGATAATGTGACGCCTGTTCTTTATACGCATTCAGTGTTTTACATTCCTGCTTATTCCAGGCCTTTAGGTGAAGTTCTGTGTCTGTATCTGAAGGAGCGATGAGTTGTGTATCTGTAGCCACGCCGTGAACTCGCCGCGCATACACTCCGTTAGCAAAAGCCCACCTGTATGATGCCATCATTCTGCATTTTAGAGGGGAACATGCCTGGAGGAAAAAAAAACAATGATATGATTAATATGCTCAGAAAAGGTAAAAGTGGCAGTCATCAATTATTTACACTGGATGTTAAACGTAGAAATGCTCGTAGTTAAATCCTTCAGACCTTTTGTTCCTTTTTCGCTCAAGCAAATGTGATTTGTGTCTGATTTTTTCTTTCTGTCACATAACGCATTGTCAGATAAGGCTGAAAGTGATTTAGTTGATTTTTTTCAGGGCTGTTTCATGAATACAGTTATTTGTTGCTGAGTTGTACTTTCTTCTGCACATATAAAACTATGATAATTTAAAATACAAATACAAGCTGTTTGTTTTCTGTTGTAGGAATGGTAAAGTCGTGCAAATGGTTTACAGAGAGAAAAACTTAAACTAAATAAATGGCAACAGTGGTTGGGTCAAATAAAAAGAAATTTATACTTTGGTCCACCCATGAATTGTCGTAAACACACGACAGCTCTACTATTTACACAATATGGATATGGATCCAGCTTTGTTTGCTCACGCTGACCTCGTATTTAATGAAACCTTTTGCACCAGAGGTTGCACTGTGTCATTAAAAGTACTGTACTACAACAGCTAATGTATCTGCTAAGGTAATGTATGGGTTAAGTAGATTAACACCTTTAGGAATAAGGCTAATAACCTTGTCAGACCACTGATGTAGCCCATATGTCTGAACAGATGGCTGTTCTGGGTATTCTTCAATGCTCGTAATGCTGATTATGCTAATTTAATGCTCGTTAAATGTCCACTTGGTAGTGGTGTGGTGTAGCACGATGGTGGTCCGGATCTAAACACCACTGAGATGCCTGGGCAAGATGTAAAACCTACAAACAAAGCAGTTCTGCATAGACAAATGAGTCAGAATTCCTCCACAGTATTTTGCCGCTAATCAACAACTACATTAGCATGCGTTATCGTTCAAAACAACACGAACAGTTCTGCTAGTAAGAACGAGAAACTCAGGGGCGTCATCAAACCCCACTAAAATCACGGCGGCAGAAAGTCAATTTTATCCTGAATTACTGAGCAGAACCACAGGACACGCCAGGCAAATCCACTACAGGCACTACATTTCCCATAATGCCGCAGCAGCCTTTCAAAAGCTCACATTTTCAAAAACTTTCAGTCAGAGCGGTTTGTTCTGGATTTTCGCATGGAGTGATATTTAAAAGAAAGTCAGCCACGCTCCAGACAAGGTAACTATGGATAGTAGCTGTGTTTTGGCCTTTTATAATCCACCAAAAGTACATATTAAGACAAAATAAGCAGAGACGATAGTTACGTTAGCATAAACAAAATGAGTGCAGTTTAAAAGATCTCTAGTGTTAACTTGTTCTTGCTTCATACTGTAGCTTGGTCATTTGGTTCATGCTTAATTTGGGTTTAGAAATGGTTTAGTTCTGGAATTAAACCATAAGTAAGGGAATGTATTTGTTTGTTACTGAACTTTGTAAATTTGGTCCTGGAGCTGAAAACATTCCTGGTACAGGAACATATTTGATGCTGGAGCTGAAACCTCCCGAACTGGAGCATGGTTTTGTTTTGTTACTGAGCTAAAACCTTTTGGTGATGGAACATGTTTGTTAGTCTGGGAATGGACAGTTTTGGAATGGATCATATTTAGTGCTGGAACTGAGACTGTTGAACCAGGAACTGAAGCCTTTCATGTTAGAATTAACTGAATGAAATAACTTAATGAATTCTGGCTACATATTATTGTTCTCTAGGGCAAAGTTGGTAGAGACAAATCCAAACAGACTGATGCTGTGATTAAAGCAAAAGATGGAACTACGAGTGTTATATCAGGAAACTGATCCCTTTTACAACCGTGGATTTAAAAAAATTGGATTAATGTTCAAAACTGTTGCTGTTTTCTCCTTACTTGAATGTAAGACAAAACTGCTAAATAAGCTGGCAAAGCTTAACATATCCGGCTTTAGGACAAATAAGTGACTCTTTTATAGTGTTATGATGATTTTCTGTAGGCGGAAGACTCTTTCTGGACATTAATGCCCCGTGTTTCCACATTAAGCCTTTTTATTAGGACTTTGTCAGTGACCCTACTCCATGGTTCATTTCATATTGTTTTAGCAACAGGTGCAAGGACGAGGTTATGAATGTCCAGCAGGTGGTGCAATCTGACGGTACATGAAGCAATGAATCCCAGGACATCAGTATTGCAGTACAATAAATGTTGCAGTGTTTGTTATCGAGGCAACTGTGGGGATTGGTTCCAGGACTCCGCTAGGATGCTCAATTCCCTAATATAAAATACGTAGTATTTTAACATAACGTACGCACATCCTTCCAAATACTTCATTTTATGTTCTGTATTTTATTACACTCTTCCTAATATTGTGTATTTATGATAGTCTATATGTTCATTCGTTCACTTTCTTATGTGCTCCTTCCTGGACAAGGTCCAGGGAGAGCCGGTGCCTAGCCGGCGGCATAGGGCACAAGGCAGGTACAACCATGGACACGGTGCCCATCCAACGTAGCGCTCACACACTTTAGAGGCACCAATTAACCTAACACACATGTCCAACACGAGTGGCCGGACGGAGTAAACCACCCTTAGTCTATATATGTTTATAGAAAATTTTCTCTCTCTTAATTTTTGAGCTGCTGTGTATTTAAAATGTTCTTATAAACTTATTATTTGGGTATTTTCGTTTCGTTGAAATGAAATTTAGTTTCATTTTTACATATAACATCTTGGCTGCACATGGCGATTGGGTCCCTAAAGTCTTCCACTGTTTATTGGTTTTGAAACCAAGGCAGCAGAAAACAAGCTGCTTTAGAGTGAGCGAATGGATTGCATTAAGCTTTAGTATTTTAACACTGCTGTGGTTTGTCTATGAATCAGAGTTTCATAGTTACAGTGTTATGAATACAGCCAATGCACATGAGGAACTCCTTTTGGCTTGGAGCCTGAAGGGTTTTCCTACTCTCTTACGTAAAAAAAAAAAAACGTTTCTTGTGCCAATAACTCATGGAGAGCATACATGAATAAAATACATCAGCTGCACAGAATTAGTTTAGGAAAAACCACGGTTATTAAGTCGGTCACGAACTATCCTTCCAGTACTTTATTTATATTTGTAAAATTAAGAATCAGGATTAAGACTGATTGTGATGAAACTATAATGCACACTTGTATGAAATTCTAAGCACGTTTTACAGATTTACGTAAACACGTTCGTACAGTTTCTGTTCATTTGCGCAAATTTGGGAAATGGTCCGAGATTGACGATCGTTGATTGTCTCTGTGTTATTCAGTGTTTGGAGAACATTTCTTCTGCCTCGTCGTCTTTCCAATTCTTTAGTTTTCTCCTCTGCTTAAGAGAACTCCTAATCCTCCTAAAAGTCTTTCACATTAGGAGCTCTTTTAGGGGTGAAGACGCTGTCTGAATAACTTTTATCTTTACGAGGATCTTCTCCTAACTTTGAGAGGGAAACACCCTTAGTTTTTTTCTTAGGATTTTGTCACTAGGAGCTACTCTTGCCACTGAAAATCTTTATCAGGCCCTGATCTGGAGAATGCAACGAAGCATTTTTGCTTTGTATAATATGCCATTTTGCATGCAGCACAACATCTGGAGCTTGTAGGCTATTCTTCCTCTGGCTCAGAGGAACCTCCTCATATCTCCTGCACCTGCGGGCGATTAATGATATTTTATCAGGATGCATGCATTCGTGTTCATCACATGTTCCAGACCCTTCAGTTTCCCACCAGTTTTCTCTGTGACCTTGGGTATCTTCATACGGCTCTGATGATGATCCAAAAATGATCCAAATGCATGGTTGACAAACACGTTTTTAGAGTTTCTTATCACAGCTCTGAGCTATAGCCTGCTTAACGCTGATACACGCTCCTATGGAGATTCAAAGTACAGCTCCCCCATTTACTTGTGTTTGTTTACAGTTCTTGCCTGGACCAATATGGCAGAACATGTTACCGATATTTTTGACAACACTATGTGATACTACTAAGTAAATGTGAGGTTCCTGTTATGACCCTACTTATCCTGGTAACTGTTAGAGCCTGGATCCTATCCGAGTATCTCCTGGTCCTGGATGGGGTGTCAGTCTGTCACAGAGCCCCGTAACCATATCACTGACACTGAATTGGTCCTCTGGGGATTAAGTAGCTATCAGTATCAGTACTGTATGTTCTGCACAGGCAGTGTCACATTGCAAAGGCTGCAGCAGTCCACTTAACGTCACGCTAAATAATGAATGCTGGTTTAAATGGGACATAAGGTGTAGGCTAAGCACTGCATGGGGAGAGACAGCCAGGACACAGGTGAGTGTAGTATATTTAGTAAATGAGCCAAAATGACGCCTGAACACATGCAGCTGCCAAAAATATCCCACACACTGTGCATACCGTACTCTTACTTATGCTCTTAAACTGGAATTACCTGGTAATCAGGCAGGCCTACCCACACAAACACACACACCTACATGTTTGGGGTTGGAAAGAAAACAACACTGGGACTGTGGTTGCCTAGCGGTTAAGATACTGGACAACACCAGAAGGTCCAGAAGGTCCAGGGTTCAAATCCCACCTCTGCCATCCCTTAACCCTGGATAGGGGCGTTTGCTAAATGAATGGATGTGGATGTAGACTATTACAGTATTCATGACTAATGCTGAAAAGAAACTCATCCATATTAAAAAGAGAAGTAGGAAAGTCTGAAGTAACCGAATCTGCATGTTATCACAGTGAAAAAACAAAGGTTACTCAATTGGTTTCTCTCAAGGAGACAATTTACAGAAAGTTTTCTGTTTTATTGGAATTACTCAGTTCGTCCGTCTGTTTTTTTGTTTTTTTTTGTCACCTTATGGGGAAAAAACAGTTTGTATTTGGCCTGGATAATGGGAAACGTTACGAATTTGGAAACTGTGAGCAACGACAAGCGTTTCAATGGCTGGTTAAAAGATCTGCGTCTGTTTTCCTCCAGCATGGAAACGTATTGTTTTTATGGGTTTTCCGATTATCTTGCTCTTAAAATGAAACTGTAGAGCAGCATTTTGGAAATTTGCTCCCCATCTACGTGGAATCCTAGCAACAAAATAGAGAAACGATTTCATGCTGGCATGCGGACGCAGGGCGTTGGAGAGAGTGCTCCGAGTGATTCATTGCTATGGATGTTTATTCGAGGTGTTAGGAAAGTTTATTCTGCTAAAGCTATGATAGGCTCCCTGGTTTCTTAACTTTCTTTGTTTGTCTTGCTACGAAGTTAATTGAGCAAAGGTGTATCACTGAAAAACTTTCATAAATACAATTTTCGGCATGTAATTACATCAAACCACACCCAGTTCGTAAATATCATCATCCCAGAGTTTGCTATCGATTACATTCTTGCTGGTTAAAGGCAAAACCTGAAGCTGTCTGTTCTTTTATAAGCTTAATAATCAATATAGCATCACAGACAATGTTGGGTTCAGACACCTGGTACCCATGCAGGGCCCTAGCTACACAGTGCTGTGCAAAAGTCTTAGGCCACCATTAGATTTGTTGTTTTAGCAGTGCTATAATGACCATGTCATACTGTCGACAATTGGACCCAAAAACACTCCATAATCCTATTTCCACTAATTTTCATGCCAGTCTTTGTGAGCTTTGGCATATCATAGCCTTTCACCCTGTTCCTTTTCCGAAAAAGTGGTTTCTTGGTTGCTACATTTTCAAAAAGACCATTCCTGATCAAGCTTCTTCAGATTGTAGGCTTTTGCTCTCCTGTCGCGTATAGCTCTTGATACTGATGCGACAAAACAAACTAATCATCTTTCACGTTGATGTTTAGACACACCGTCACCTCAGGAACTAATTAGTTCCAACACACCCAAATCCCATCCTGCTTTTGCCAAGACATGCTCCTTTTAATCCATGCACTAGTGTGACTGCTCTGCTAATTGCTAATGGTTTCACAGTCGCTATGTTTTGCTGTGTTTGCCGGGCTGACCACGTTGCTAGGATTTCCCCGACCGTCTCTGTGATGTCAAAGCCTTACAAGAAAAGCCCTTCAGTTGTATTCTGACGCCTACGCATTCCAGTTGCTCCATTTAGAAAACAAAGAATGACTCAGAACTCACTTCAAACTACTGACACATCAGTCTCGTTTTGACTACAGGGCTATTGAGGTAGTCTCTGAATTTAAATCACACTCAAGTCCAAATATCAGCCTCTGTGGGATTCTTTGGAACGAGCCCTTTGTGTGTCGACATCATGCAATGCCATTCATTACTCAGAGTACAAAGGTAAAGGTCTCTGGTTAGCTATTGAAAAAGAACGTTGTTGAACGGATGCAGGTCCTTTAACATGGGTCACTGGATTTGTTTTTGTCTTTTGACCTTGATGACTAACATAATGCTAATAATAAAGAATCAACGAAGCATTGCATTTTCAGTGGTAGCTCATTTACATATCGCTTGCACGCAGTTTTCTTGTGAAAATACCCTTTATATATACAGTACTGCTTGAAAGTTTTGTGAACCCTTGAGAATTTTCTATATTTCTGCATAAATATGACCTAAAAACAGCATCAGATTTTCACACAAGTCCTGAAAGTAGATAAAGAAAACCCAGTTTAAACAAACGAGAACAAAATATTATACTTGGTCATTTATTTATTGAGGCAAACGATCCAATATTACATATTAGTGAGTGGCAAAAGTATGTGACCCTCTAGGTTAGCAGTGAATTTGAAGGTGAAATCAGCCAGGTGTTTTAAATCAATGGGATGCCCAATCAGGTGTGAGTGGGGCACCCTGTTTTATTTTAAAGAACAGGGATCTATCAAAGTCTGCTCTTCACAACACGTTTGTGGAAGTGTATCATGGCAAAAACAAAGGAGATTTCTGAGGAGCTCAGAAAAATAGTTTGCTGAAGCTGGAAAAGGTTACAAAACCTTCTCTAAAGAGTTTGGGACTCCACCAATCCACAGTCAGACAGATTGTGTACAAAATGGAGGAAATTCAAGACCATTGTTTACCCTCCCCAGGAGTGGTCGGCCCACAAAGATCACTCCAGAGTAAGGCGTGTAATAGTTGGCGAGGTCACAAAGGACCCCAGGGTAACTTCTAAGCAACTGAAGGCTTCTCTCACATTGGGCTAATGTTAATGTTCATGAGTCCACCATCAGAAGAACACTGAACAACAATGGTGTGCATGGCAGGGCTGCAAGGAGAAAGCCACTGCTCTCCAAAAAGAACATTGCTGCTCGTCTGCAGTTTGCTAAAGATCACGTGGACGAGCCAGAAGGCTATTGGAAGAATGTTTTGTGGACGGATGAGACCAAAATAGAACTTTTTAGTTTAAAAGAAAACAAGGAGAACAAGGTTACATGGATACTATTGAGTAACATACTCCAATTTAGAACAACCAATTAACCTAAGGCATGTCTTTAGTATGTGGGAGGAAACCGGAGTATGTCAAGTCAGATTTATTTATATAGCGCTTTTTAGAAGGAAGCATTCTCTTGAAGCAACGTTACAATTTTGGATTATCTTTTAATATCTACGGCCAATCCCAGTATATCCCACATCCCAAAATACAGACACGAAGAGGACGTGCAGACTCCACACAAAGTCCAAGGTCAGGATCGGCTTATCACCCATGTGGTAAAGTCGTAAATGGGATAAGAGGGTTAATGACTATTAAAAGGATAAAACATTGTCAGATCCCAGACCTGTATGTGAACGTTGTCCAAATGGACGAATTGCAGCACACTGTATTTTAAGAATATATTTTGGCCGTGGTATTTATAAGCTACACTTGCACTGAAGAGCAATCAGACGGTTTGATAATAGCATTGCATCTTTAATCTTGGACAAAAATAAATATGTAATTACACAGCATTAATTCCAAGTACACAAGCCCATTAAATACCACAGGAAATATTTCCAGCCTTCAAAATATAATTAAAAGAATCACAACTAATTATGTACATTACACCAGTTATCGGAGTCTAGACTGGAATACTCTCATTACAAATAAAGAGCAGTGAGGAGAGAGAGGGTTAAACGTCATAACTCTCTGTTTACAAAGAATACTGTCTTTGGTCCAGAGGCTGTATGAGTGACGTGGTTTAATGTAAACCCAAGTTAAAGAGATAAAGCAATAAGATCACACTTAGTGGAAAGTAGCAGTAATACAAGTGGTTTATTATACTGTATAGGTGAGCTTTACTGGTCAGTGGACCACCGTCATCACTGTGCTATGGTCCTCGTGGGGAACGTTAGTGTAAGTTAACATTGGCTGGGTTCTTTCTTAAATTCGGTACCACAGGGGTGTGGAATATCACAGACAGTTCACCATGAGTCATGGAGGGAAAAAGCAAACCAATGGCAAATAAGAGATGTTCCCAAGTCTTACGTACTGTTGATACGCAAAATATTATCAGGCTGTGCGTCAAGATGTCATTTCTCAATCTATCTATATCATACTATCTACAACAGGCAATAGCTACTGCCCCTCACCGCCCCTCTTAACACCATGTCCTAGGATCACGGGTCCATCCAGCCATACACTCATAAGCTAAAAATAACATCACATGTCTTTCTTTCTAATACTTGCTTACACTTTCATCTCACAGGGGTGCTTTGTGACCTCCCGTCTGGACCTGATATGATCTCTGGGGATCACGCAACTTAAAGCACGTCAGACAGAATGCTCCAGTTGGGAGCCGTTCGTTTCTGAAAGCCCACTTTTGGGAGGTGGAGCTGGAGGGGAAACTGAAGATGGGGAATGACTGTCATTTGATTTGATTGAGTGCATTGGATTTCTGCAGTTATCCGAGTATTCAAGTGGCCCTGGACTTGGTACTCAAACAGTCACTCGTCTGCAGGACTCGCCGCGGATTTTGGCCCAAAAAGGTGCCGTGCCATAAAAGTGAATCTAGGTTACCTCGTGTTTATGGTGGTCACTTAAGACAGCTTATGAGTTCCTGAACACTCAGGTGAACGTAAAAAGAAACGCAATCACGATTCAGATGCCAACAATGGCGTTTTGTTAAACAATTTTTAAGAATATAAATTTTTAATCTTAAATAAATTTACTTCAATACAAGTAATTAATCGAATAAACCATTTTACGCAGCTTTATCGAGGATGCCTGCCTGTAATGCCGGCGCTGATTCTACGCGGGTACGGGTGGAACGACCAAACCCTCTGGATGCTGCAGTCCTGAGTGAATCCGGTTTGTTATCACAGTCATGCCCTTGAGTAAAAGGAGCGGTGTTTTTGGCCTCATGTGTCCTTGGCGCTGGACTCCACCGGAAACGTCTCCACCCACTGCAGCGTCCGGCCGAGGCACTGCTGCCAGCTGTAGAGCGGCTGGTACTGGAAGTGGCGCAGCGCCTTGTCCGAGCTCACGGTGAAGGACGTGCAGGCCACGGCCAGCGTGTAGCGGTTCAGGAGCGGCGTGAAGTCGCAGATGGGTTTCAGGAGCCAGTGGAGCAGCTCGTTGATGCAGGCCAACATCCAGAGCAGCCAGCGCGGCAGGTGTAGCGAGCGGAAGTTGAACTTCGACAGGAACTGCATGTTGAACTCGTCGTAGCTCTTGTAGGGCGAGTCGTCGTAGCAGAAGTACGCCTCGCCGCCGAGCCTCTCGGGGTGCTCGCGCAGGGACCGCGCCGCCAGCAGGTGCATCCAGGCCACGTTTCCTGGAAAACACGATATCGGTTCAGCAGGGGTACGCGATGCACTTACGATACGAGGGCCTGCTCCGAGTGAGGTCAGCGTGGACGTGTAGTTAAGCAGGCAGAAATACCAGTTTTGTTATGACTGACCCTAGATCAGAATTTGCACCGGAGCCCTGAGACCAGCGTGACTGGAATTGTGAATAACTGAACATATCTGTGATGGTTTAGGGAGCTCACCTGCATAAACACGTCCGTGCTCTGTGTTATGTGGAACTCCTCCAATGAGCCAGCCGCCCGTGCGGAGACCCATCATGTAGAACTCTTTCATCAGCTGGTGGTTTTCGCCGTAGATACCCGTGGGGCGCAGGGCACATGTGTACAGAGTAGCGCCTCCTTTCACCTACAGAGGGAGGAATAAAAGAACCCGTTACAATGTGCTGTTCTTTCCCAAACCCAAGCAGGAACGGACGTGTGCAGGCAGCCAGGAGATTTGCATTTAAAGGTCCTTATTGGCCTTCACAGCCGAACAACATTTTGACCTCATCTGTAGCTTTTCCACTCATTCTTAAACCCGAGGTATGAAAAAATCCTTAATGCCATATGAGGTCTTACTCTCAAGTAAGTGATGTCCCAGTCCTGCTCGGGTGTGTCCCTTATTAGGGCCCTACATGGTGTTTAATTACAGACCAGGCTACGAGTGAGCTCTGCTGTCAGTCTGATATTAACTGTACAGCTATGACATGAGACTGAGAAAGCACGACAGTTTCCCCTCACTGTATAGGAATAACCACCCCAACGAGATGTATAAACAAGCCAGCAAATAATGTTGCCAAGGAATTCAGATCTCATGCATCACTGCCAGGGAAGCAGATAAATCTAAATATCTGTTCTCAGTTATATAACGGAAAAGAAACCAATCTGTAAGCATCTGGATGCAGGGCTGGACTCCTCACGGATACAAGGAGTTTGTTACATAACTGCATTCCCAAGAAGAGACTCATAATGGATGTGTTTCCCCAGACAGGGCGACTGTTCCATATAACACGTGGACAAAGATGAAAGAACTCCAGGAATTGCTTAACATGAAGACATCAGATGGAAAATCTGGAGGATCGCTTCCAAAACAAATTTCTGTTGTATAATCGATCTTATCAGAATGGAAGGAGATCAGATTTAGATTTAGGAAAGCTTATCAACAAGCTGAAACCCAGAAGTGAAGCTTCAGAAATTCTCACAATTTCAGATGGCTAGAATCACTTGGCTTTTCTGTTGATCTTATCAGGTACAGCACAAAGCTCTGGTTATGTGAATGTGTGCAGAGAGCGAGAGAGAGAGAGACCACCAGCTGCTCTGATAATGCAGTATAATGAAAGAGTGATGTCAGGTGAACAATATGCTGTAATTACTGACACGGTGTCCATTTCGTTTTGTATTTGTGTTTGTGCTCCAAGTCTTAAAGGAACAGTTCAGTCAAAACTTGCCACTATGCCTACAGAAGGTGAGTTCAGGTCTTATAGTCATCTGGTGGAAGTATCGATTAGATAAGCAGAAGAAGAGTGATGAATACCTGCTTAAAATATTATTGGTAGCCAGTAAAAAGGCCAAAACAAATAAGTGGATGAAGCAAGATCGGCCAAAAAAACGGATTCAACGGAAAGACACATTCATTCTGCAACCAAGGATGGAATACTATACAAAACGTGGAACCAGTGTGATCTGATACTTCAATAGTGTTGCACTGAAGCTACAAGGCTCATTTTGGAGCCAGCGACAGTCATAATTAGACTAACTTTGTCAGTGCAGGTCAAGAGCCATCAATTCTATATAAAATGTTAAGACTAATTCTGACATGCAATCTTTCCTGTTCTTTTCCATTGTTTGTCATTTGTGAGCATCCCATCTATGGTGGTGTTCTGGCCAAAGAATCAGTGACAGTTCATCACTGGGCGTAGTAACTACACCACCCAGTCTCAGCCCGAGTCATAAGCAGGTCTAAGCAGGTAGTCACAGGAGTTGCAGAATTTTGGTTTCATAAATGAGTGTCTAAAGCCAGGCCCCACCATCACTTAATTATGAACGTTGCATAGGTAAAGCACCACACACTTGCTTCAACAGGTCATGTCTGTATTAGGAAATGCCTTAACTATCAAATCAAAGCTACAGTACATTACCATGGGAATCGCTTCTAATGAATCACCTGATCCTGCTCAGTCTTTACTGAGAAAGATATTGCTGAGAATTGCTTCCAAGGTGCAGTCACGTCAGCTTTATTGATGTAGCACTTTTACAATGGAGCATTGTCTCCAAGCAGCTTTACAATTTTAGACTATCTTCTAATATCTAAGGTCAATCCCAAACTGAGCGAGCCTAGGGCGACAGTGGCAAGAAAAATGCCTAAATGTTAGAAGGAAGAAACCTTGAGAGGACCAAGACTCAAAAAGGGTGGCTTAGATGTTATATGTAACAATTAACCAGGTTATCTAATTAAAATGAAATGTTATGAAGAGTATAATAAAACAGACTATTTTCTATTATAAACTTTAATTAGGTGGCTTAGTTTAATTCTTACATATAACATCTAGGCTTCCCAAGGAGGTTTGGTTCCATTTCAAGTCTTGGTCCTTCCTTCCTTAATAATGTTTAGGGAGTTTTCCCTTGCCACTGTCACCTCAAACTTGATCAATTAGGGCTTTGAGACAATTCTAGAAATAAATTTGAGGATCATTTTGCTAATCGTCACAACTTTAAATGCTTGTTTAAAAAACTACACCTTTCATTTGACAAGCTAAGAGAGTCACAAGACTTCCGACCTTCATTTACAAAGCCATACTGGCAGCTTACCTGCAGCATTAATTACACAGTTATCATTAAGTCAGTGGAAAGTACTGATATGGAAGTGTGTGTCTGTGTGTGTTAACAATACCTTGGTACCGTTGGCACTCAGCACCATTTTCTCTGCTTTAGCTTTGCTCTTGGGATATGGCATCTCATGGCACACGTTATAAGGCGTGTCCTCATTACCCCTATAGGAAACACACAAGAAGATAAATCAGCTTCCATATGATGAGCTGGAGAAGACGTTAACACATGGAAGGAGAAAGCAAAAGGCTGAAAGGTAAAGGTGGGTCAGATCAGACTAAGAAGAAGGCTGGCCTCTGAACACACAGGCTGACTCCAAATCTGTTTTGTTAATGCTTTGAATCAGGTGTAGCTGGTAATCAAGGCTTGGAATTGAGGTCAGGACTGGCTGTATCTGAGGGAGAGGAATCCAGTCCTGTGGGAAGCTTGGCATCCTGCCTGGGCAACCTTCTGCCTCGGTACTGCATTCTCCAGGAACAGGGAAATGTATGTTGTTTTTAAAATGAAAAGTCCTTATATGGTTACATTTCTTATGTTAGGGGAGTCAAAATATAATCCCAATAAGGTCATCCAAAAATAATTCAGGCAGGTACAGACAAAAATAGCTAGGAGAGATAACAGATAAGAGATGAGCAATAAATCCTTTGCAATGCAGTCCAGGAAATCGGGTGTCTCTGCAAAACATCTAGATCCCATGCCCTCGGTTTTCCTCTTACCCAGTCTGATTTGTATACACGTTGGGACGTAAGCTGTATGTATTGTCTGTATAATCTGGGCTGCATGTTTAGGAATGTCTCTCCATAAAGAGATGAGCGCCTGTGCTCATTGCACGTGTTCCTTTGGCCTCCAGGCTGCATGTTTGAAATATTCTGGCACTGTGTAATACCAATTCATTAGAGTCCCAGATGCTATCCAGAGGATAAACAAAGATTAAGGGAAGAGAAACGTCAGGAGGCATCTACAGAGTCAAACACCATCTCTCATTCCATAATCTGAGCCTACAAATGTTCCTTTCCAATCCCACATGCTTCCTCTTCAACAACAACTTCATGCTCAGATTGCAATGTTACAAGGACATTAGTGCAGGGCGGCTCCTCGAGGTATAACCGAGTTTGACAGAGATTCTATCAGCGGAATAAAAATACTGTACCAGTACACACCCGTTTGCTTCCTATTCCCACCATTGTTTATTATCTTTACAATAAAAACACATATTTACTGCAACTTCGTCACGGTTAGTAACGAGTATTTGCTCTTTCAGTTTCAAAACACACAGAAAATGATTCTCTTTGGTATGTTTTTTTTGTTGAAAACACAAAAAGGCATTATCTGTAATTAGAGCTCTATGCTTCTGTATTTTCTCCAAATCTTTTAATCACAGGTTTTGTAAACGCTAGTCTATACCAACGTCATCTAATCATCTGTGTTCCATCCTCGATCTCTTCATAGGTGGCAGTTTCTGAGCCCTGAACACTGCTGGATGGATGTTTTTTGTTTACCACTGCACAAAAGGGTCCAACATCTACTAAACGTAGTAAATAGCTCATGAGTTGAATCAGGTATCTAGCATGCAGAGCCCTCTGGACTGGAGGACTGGAACAAGCCTCATGTTTTGTGCCTTCTGGCCAGTTTGGGCATCACACAGGCACAAATGAAGGCGATGTCTGATGCTGTAGGCTGCTCTGGCCCATCCCAATGCGGCGAGGTGACCACGCCTACAGCAGGTTTATGGTCGCTGAACTGCTGGCTGTCCAAGTGGTGCTCTGAAAACAACGTGGGCTATATAGACAACTGGACAGCCTTTGAGGGTAAGCCTGGCCTTTTAGGATGGGACGGTGTCCATCCCACTCGGGAGGGTGCTGCTCTCATCTCCTGCAACATTGCCCATAGCCTTATGGGCCGATTAGGGTTAAGGTCCCTTTTTTGAGTCTTGGTCCTCCCAAGGTTTCTTCCTATAACACTTAGTGAGTTTTTCCTTTCCACTGTCACCCTAGGCTTGCTCAATTTGGGATTGGACGTAGTTATTAGGAGATAATTTAAACTTGTAAAAGTTGCTTTGAGAAAATGCTCCATTATAAAAAGCGCTATATAAATAGATCTGACTTGACTTGACTTGACAAATGGCCATGTCTAAGGGAGAGAGGGGTCAGATGGCTGATCATGCTCTTGCACTCCAACAGAGAACCTCGCCAGGAAATTGCGATGGATTGGGAACACCATTCCAGGGAACACCCATGCCCTGGATAACTGTTAGCTGGATGTCAGTGAGTGCAAGAAATCAGACTCTGGAAATAATCACTGGGTTTCCATGCACAGGGAGACTCAGTCTGCACGAGTCTTAGGATCAGGTTTCAGCAAGTCATGGTTCAGTGGCTGTGGATCAGATGAAGCTCTTTAATTACACGGCCCAGTAATGAGCTGGTACTGTTTTGTGTTTAAATGAACAAGCTAGTGATGTCACACTCTTTAATTTTCTTAACATTGTCTTCCTTCTATCTATGAGCTCATATAATCCATCCTATTCCTTTCCTGTCATTTGCTGGAAACCCAAAAACAGTCGACTCACTTGAAGTAAAGATTTATTTCAGTCCTGCCATCCTTCCTTGATCGCTCTTAATTTAGTTCAGTGCTCTGATAATCATCGTACGATTATGGGGTGTGCAGTATGCGTTGTGAATGCATATCAGATTCAGTATTTTTAAATGTTGTATCATTTTACTAGCATCACAGGCGACTGCTTTAGGACTACACAGGAAGCACAGCTTCATGCACAATTTCATACAGATGCGGCAGTGACATTAAAATTTAAATTTTAGCCATCATTTATCCCATTCACCAGACAAAGCCATTTCTGAACACACAAGTTTCCTGCATGGTGATTGGTCAGCTTCTCAAAGGGGCGGAACCTCGTAACCAGCCGGCAGGTAAAACTTGTATAACTTACAAAACCTGACAATTGCAGGCTATGATAATTAATAATAATGCTCTATCTGTACATTTAATATTCCCTAAACCTTTTAGACTAGAGGACAACAAGCGAACCAGAGAAAAAGCGATGATATTACGAAATTGAGAAAAGACCTGACAAGAGAGAGCAAGAGGCTTAAAAAACAAACCCACCGGACGAACATATCGCCTTTGACATTGGGTCCGACCACCTCCATGCTGCTGGTGTAGACCAAGTGCTGAATCCCAAGCTCTTTGCAGGCATTTATGACGTTTTCTGTCCCTGTCAATGAGGGAGACAAGAAAGCAACCATGAACTCCCAACAAGTTTGCAGTCACGTTTCATTACATTCCTTTCAGTAAATATCCCCGTTACACTGTCCTTTGATGTGGAATATATACATCATGTATAAGAACAAATTTCAGGCTCCTAACTGGTGCAACGGCAAAGCACTGGCCCTGGCATGAGACGGTCACGAGTGTTCCCACAGCCACCAACTGGAAGCCCTAGAGAGCAACGGGCGCTCCTCTTGGGTAGGATATTGGCATTGCTCTCTATTATTTTAATTTTATTATTTTTATGAGTAATTACACAATAGATTAAACTGCCTCATTCTGCTTTTTAAGAAAAGATGAGCTAAAGTGGGATAAGTGCTTGAATCACTCGGAGGTGTGACCGGGTTTCTCGTCTGGACAGCTGAAGGTCTCGCCAGCACAAACCAAATGGAATACTGCAACACCCAAATATACTACCGAGAACCACAGCGGTCATGAACGTGGCCAAAACACTGTTATTACCCAACCACACGCAACTCCATATATAACTAAGGAGCCACAAATGGTACCATTGTTAAGTCTGGAGAATTAGACAAGACAGAAGAAACTGTCTTACTAACCTGAGTCACACTGCGTAATGTGTGGATGGAGTCATGGGTGCAATTTGTCATGTGAACAAATCCCCGCCATCTTGTGCAATGTGCTGTTTTTGTAGCAAAAACAGTTTGTTTTTCAAAAGTGCAGCAGAAACTGCTCCAAACATTCTCTGCAGCATGATGAGGCCTGTTTGGATGGTCGGCATTTCCAAGGACGATGCCTGTAGCTAAATGTTATCATGTGTTGATTCATTCCAGATTTGATATAAGGGGCCATGAAAGAAGCAAATCTGTTTACCTGCAGTGTAAACATCCTTAGAGAAGTAGCTATAAAGTAGAACACAAATATGCATTCGCTGTCTGGTAACAATATTAAAGGTTAAGAGTTTCTAAAACATATTAAAAAGTGCTTATATAGAGAAACACTGAATAGGTCATTGCAAGCTCTATTTACAAACTGTTAGCCTTGTGCTACGACTGTGTGTCTACTTGTGAACTTGTTTATTAAACGCACGAGTCTAAGCTCAGTCCTAACCGCAGGCAGCAAACATTTTGACCTGCAATGATGTAAAACCCAACTGTTTATACATCATTGCCCAAGCAAGGCTCTTCCTCGTTGTCTTCGTTCCTAACATTGCTTTCATTACAACAGTTCTTCCAGTGAGTCCAGTGTCACGCAATCTGTTCTCATGAGCACATTCTGAAACTTCTGTGCTGTCGCTCATTGCATACTTCTCCAGAGCGCTCCGACTTAACTTTTCTTGGTTACATTTATACTGCAACTCAGGAAATATCAACTCTGCTTTCATTTAGTCATTTTAGACACCAGGTCCATTGCAGGGCATCACACTCGGAGTAGGCCTGCTTGTTAAGGCCACCTACCAAATTCAAGGTTTGACTCCAGGATCCAACCCTCGCGCGCCCATGTGCCACCCTTGCCAGGTTTCTGTCACTCTTTTAATAGCAAGTGGACTTTTCCAGGTCTTAACTCTGCTTTCTCTGGTCAGGACCAAACCCCGGGTCCCTGTGATGGTGGGTTACCATATTAGACCGCTGCTCCGCCCAAAGTAAGCGCTGATATTTTTAAACATGCTTTTAATATTCAGGCATTCTTCATGCATTGCTGACGCATGACCAAGAATATGAGGAAGCAGAAGATCCAAAATATTCAAAGTGACAGGTTAAACGGGCAGTTTTTCAGCAACGTCATGGTTTAATCTGGGTACTGATCTAATCGTGCACAATGGATGAAGCTCTTTGCATGTTGACACAAGCAGACCTCGTTTGGCATGAGTGGGTTGTGATTTGTTGGCGTACACGCCCGAGTTTAAGGGCATCCAAGAGCAGTTGGAGGATGTTTTGCAATTTGGATTTCATTGTCACCTTGCAGGTTGGCAGGCCAAGTGTGTTGAGGTCTCTGTCAGTTTGCTTTTGTTACACAAGCATGAGTTTGTTGTTTGTCCATTTTGGCATGTGTGGAAAATGGGTGTGCTTAAATGTTCCGACAGTATTTCAGAAGAATGCTTTGATACACATCCGTGACCAACCAGGGCCCTGTGATCTGCGTGTGGATGCTGCGTGTACTGTAATCAACTTCATACGCAGGAAACAACTTTGCATGCATAATAAATTCCAGGTAAGGCCCTCAAACCATAAAAGGATACAACTGTGCACTTCTGCAATGATTATTTCCATTTCCGTAATGGATTCAGAGAGGAACGTTCTAATGAAATGCTGGTTCCTGATTAAAGGAGACCACAGAGGTGTACAATAGCGGGATGAGGGCTTTACGGAAAATGTCACAGTGCCAGATTTGCTTTGATTCATCTTTGCTCTTCCGCTTCGTCTCGTTCCTTTTGAAGGAAAGTAATACACCTTACAGGAACGGTTCAACATTAAATCAAACGCATTCCGCTCACTCTGAACGTACGCAATCAGACTTCACTTGTTACGCCCTGGAGATAAAGCAGATAACGGCAGGTTAGACCGTGTGATTTCAGCGCTCATAAGACACGCTGTATGAGATGATTGCTATAAAATATTGGGTGAATTGTAAGAAGGACTTATGTGGTCAAGACGTCTGATTATTAGTGATTCAGCGGCTAATGTATGGATTTTTATCAGGTATCGTCATCGGTCTGAGATTAGAATATTAGATATTAAAACTGACATTTATTATATGTTACATTTATTATATTTATTATATAGGAATATTTCTTTGGTTCTCCTTCGCCTGTTATTCAACAAGCAAAATATCTGATGTGTAGTTATGCTCGCTATTTCTTGGGGCTTCTCAGTTCATAAGCTTACTTGTACACTTAACTGTTCTTGTTGGTCCCTGTACCACTTCAATACCAATGTAAAGGAAGGCTAGCTAATAAAATGGAATGAAGCCATTTTTCTTTTGGTATCGTATCGGCCTCAAAAACGTACGAATAGTGTGAGGGACTGTCCTTCCAGATACAACTCAAGTGACAGCACCAACCGAAACAGCTATAAAGAAAGAAAAACACCCATTTGGTAGACTGGAGAAGGAAGTGAAATGTTTATTGTGTCCGTTCTGCTTTGTGCTACATTAAACGCAGCAGATGGCATCGCTCAGGCCCGAGGTGAAGCCTGTTTGTGATTAGCAGCAAACAGCGACTGACGCGAGGCACACGACAAGGTAACTCCATTAGCGGATAAACATCAAACACAGTTTTCCTCGGAACGCGGCACATTTATATTTCACTGGAAGTCTCGGACCGTTTTAAATGAAGCATCAGTCAGTCGTGAGTCACATTTCAGCTGAGGCATGATATTATCAGTCGGATGCGACGCATTATCACTTGTCCTTTGTGCTGTCGGTCCATAACACACATGCGGGAAGGGAGTGGTGCCAGGCTGGCACAGGAAAGAAAGAGTCAGTCGCTGTCATGAAACCTTTTGTGCACTATGGCGTGATAATGTGATTTTCTCATCATACTTTTCCCATCCTTAACGAGGCAAACTATGAAATTGACATAGTCCATTTGTTGACATGTTTAGTGCGTTTGCTTTGATACTGAAGCTACGAGGCTGATGTAGATATTTCGATATTTCAAAGATCTGCTCGCTGTATCGCGGCTCGTCTTACGTCAGATGGGGTAAATGATTTCGAGATAAGTCACGTTTGGCATTTGACTGCTCTCGCTATCTATGGCTCTCTCCCCAAGTCTCATTTTCTATATTTCTGCATAAACACGAGCTTAAACATCACCAGATTAATAAAAAGTCCTCAAAGTAGATAAAGCAACTCAAGCTAAAGAGAAATTGAATGAACCTGTTCCCCAGATAACACACACTGTATAAGGGCTTACATGCATTAATGGAGATGGATTTCATATATTTAAACACTACACATATGCAAATAAAAAAATACCCCAATAATTTGATGAAATAACTTTATATTTAACTTATCACACATTATCTACTCGCTCTTTTTTAAGCGCTATTGTGGTTCTCACGGTTTTTGGTTGAGAACCTAGGTAATCAGTAACCATCTTAGGCCCTGGTGACTTATTTGCACTAACAATATATTTTACAGCTGGTTTTGGAGGGATGAGACGAGTTTTTTCGCCAAAAAGCATCACGAACTGAATTCTACGAGTTGCAAAGTGGTCGAGTGCCGAGGAGTGACTGTAATCCAAACTGTTTAAAGATGGTTTTGTAACCTTTTCCAGCCAGAAATGTGATTCGTTCATTCCACGATACACTTTGTACAGAAATGATTCCTCTCACACCTGATGGGCATCCCAATAATCTTCAAATGAACTGCTAATAATAGTGTCACAAACTTTTTCCACTGACAGATACAGATCATCGGATCATTTTCAGCACAGTACACCTACTCGCCAAGGACCGTCACGGATCGGCGCGTGCCTGAGAATGTTGGACGTGTACGCTTGGCTGAACTCTTCCATTAAAATAACAGAATTCTCCTCTGGCTGTTCCTGCTGGGGTTGGCTCAGCGGATCACAGAACCAGTGGCTGGGGTTTTCCACTAACGCAACACCCGACCTTCACGTTGGACGCCCAGCCTGGGATTGATCCCAGGCCCTCCCGCAGAGCTGTTTCCAGCAGCTGGTTCGACTCACGGGGCCACAGAAGCCGATACCGATCATGAAGAGAGAAATAAATAAGGAGGAAAAAAGTAAAGTGCACTCCGTCACACTCTGTCCTCTCCCCTTTTTCCATCCAGTTATTTGCACCGAGCCCTCGTCCCTGCTTTTGTTATTTTGCTCTGTAATAATGTACCACAGCTGATACCAAAAGTTCAGGTTTGAAGAGGAAACAAAGACATTCACTGTTTTCACTCACCTTCTACGTTCACAGCGTGGATGGTTTTCTCTGGCACCCTGTACCACACGTCCACCAGACTCGCCGAGTGGATGACCAGATCGGCTCCGCGACAGGCCTCCAGGACGCTCTGGTAATCTGTTATGTCCCCCTCAGTGACTACCACCTTCACCCGCTCTGGAAGAGACAAACGAGAAGGATTCAGGAACACAAATGTTTACCGAGATCACTAAGGGATGAGAATGTGACAACTTCTGACGAAACTAAAAGTATGAAAAGCTCCGTCTGCATGACAAATGTAAGCGTTTTGAACATGTCATCATTCAATACATACTCACACGATCTAAAGATACTATAAATACTCAGGCAAGTGAAAAAAAGAAAAAATGACCAGACACTAGTGGGAAATGGAAGAGATGATGCAGAGAGCACTGTGAAACATGACACCCTTAAAATACATTTTGGTTCCTCTTTCTGTTCCCCTGACGCTATGCAAAAACCCTCTGGTATAAATTTGGGGTCAGTGATCTGGAATTACACTTCCTTTTTAATTAAACTTCCGCATCCCTGTACGGGATTAAGCAGGTCAAGAAAATGAGAGAATGATTACGATTACAGTTCAAGAGGAAAAATCAGCAGTGAGTGAAAGAGTGTGGATGAAATGGAGTCATCAAAGCTAGTGGTAATATATATATTCATGTCTGTTCGATGTTATTAAAAACGAATAGCACTTCGTAGCGATGCCCTGTAGCTCGGCGGTCCGTGCCAGCTGCTGAGGACCTGTCACAAGTGTTGATTCCTCCTACTTGTCCTGCATTTCATTCATAGCATTGTGTGCTTCTTAATCCATTTCCGAAGCAGTCAGGACAAAACCATGTGCTTTCAGATCTTTGTTCTCTGGTTTGTTCACAATCCGTGTTTGTTTCTGACCGAAAAAGGTTTGTGTACGAAATTATCACTGGCCGAGATTTTGTGCATCTCAAGCAATGTAATTCTATGGACTATTCATTGGCGGTTGCTTTTCTGATCTCCCACAGTCAAATCTTTCCCACTAGCTATTGTTCATGCATACACTTGGAGCGACTCCCCTGCCCCTGGACCAATTATGCTGCCTTCCATTCATACACCACTGGGATGGAAACTCCATCCAGGAGGCCCAGTGCCTGATTTGGTCGCGTCGTGGCGTGTAAATTCCCTGTGTGAGCGTACAGCTTCCTGTTCTTCACTAGACCTAGATCTGGAAACCCTGGTTGCGGTTTGAGCGCTACATGTTGCGTGCATGTGTGGGAGTGTGTCGTGTTATTCCCCGTCATATAAATGCAGCCCGTGTTACAGTAAGGAGACCTAGGTACTGGTGTTCAGTCTGAAATACACCCACTTCACTCGCTCCTCAGCCTGATGGTTTGCTATATAACGAATGCGGTTGTGGCTGTTTGTGCATCTGCGAATGCGTGAGAAGGAGAATTGTTGCCCTCCCTCCTATGCATGGCCTGCAGTCACATACACAGGAAGTCTGTTGTCACCCATCAGTTGTTTCCTAGTGGTAAATGGAGGTTGGTGACAAGCCACACTGTTAGAGATTTTCCCAGTCGCAGAAAGTTTCCGCCCATCCCAAAAGGTTACGACGGGAAACCATTGAAGGCTTCCTTTCATTTCTGAAAAAGACCTTTCATTGGTCAAACAGGAAAGGGCTTAAACGTTCCACGTCATGATTCATGCTCAACCTATAAAATTCTCTGGAAAGATTGAGAATGGCTAACGCCGGCCTTGGATTATTTGACGACAGACCGATTCATTTATGGTGTTTTCATACACTTTTTCCCCAAAGAGAACCTGAACCCTAACCACCTCGCTTCTCTCTGTGTTTACACTGTCAGTGATCTTTAGGAGGATTCTGTTCTCTTTCTGGACAACTGGGGCCCTGCTGAGATCATCCACTCCAAGAACTCAGACACCAGCCGTGCTGCACTGAATCATGGGTAGTGTATCAACTTTTCATCCTGCTGTTTGGTTAAGCTACTTTTTTCTTTTTTTAAGCCCGATGAAAAACTACACGTAACATTTTCCTGCGTTCCACAGATCTGAGTGGTCTTCCTTCCAGATGTGCAGAAGTGTTGCGGTTTACTCCCAAAATCACACAGCCCCACATACTTGGGTGGGTGTGATTATTTTCCAGGAAATTCTTTGCACCCGCAAATATGGCATGTGTGCAACAAGCCCAGGAGTTCTTGGCTGTGAAGAAAATGCGAAGTGGACCATGGGACGTTTTGTTTTCACAATACATGAATATAATGGACCACAAAACAATGGAGTCTGAGCTCATTTGTTACGTATACATTACCCAAAAAAAACAAGACTTGGCAAGCTGAGACCATGAAAGGGAGGGTCTACCGCCTGAAAAAACAAACAAACAAAAACGTGTATATTAACGCTGTCCTTCAGGAGTAGAGTCCGAAACTGACAGATTTTTTAAATCGAAGCCCAATTTCTGCGTTGTTCCAATGCGTTAAAATCAGCCTGACCAATCAAAGCTCGGTTGTCAGGCAGAACAGCTCATCCTGCTAGTAGCAGAGCACAAGAGCTTATTGGACGAGCAACACTCTGTCTCTAAAGCATGGATATGAAAGAAAAGATCTGGTGGAATAGAACTGAATGGCTGGAGAATTATGGTGATAAAGCTCACAGGGCCTGGATGGAACGGTTTTATTACTTATCTAAGTGCATTCTGATCTGTTCATGATCACAAAAACACAAACTAGAGCTTCCTGCACTCATCTTCCCTCGCGTCTTTGTGTTTTTTAAATCTCTGTGACGTAGCGCACTTGGCGTGAAGGTCCTGCCATGTTAAAAACAGCATGTTTTCCAGCAGCTGGCTCTTACCACTGAGCCATTGCAGCTCAGTATTATGTTCAGCAATATTACACTGAATACGTGCAGCGTCTTCATTTCATCCTTGTGGTCTTGTGACCACACACGGTTTAATCATGCATAAAGAAAAAACAGGCTACAAGGGAATATCTGTATAAAAACTCCAAACTGACAGCTGAGGCTGAAATCTGAAACCAAGATGTTGCTTAGATACATCGAGTGCCTTTGCACATGATTAAAGACAGAATACCAGTACAGCACGTCACCAACAGATTAGAGACAGCAGCACAGAAATC
This sequence comes from Ancistrus triradiatus, assembly GCA_025084515.1. Classification (NCBI taxonomy): domain Eukaryota; kingdom Metazoa; phylum Chordata; class Actinopteri; order Siluriformes; family Loricariidae; genus Ancistrus; species Ancistrus triradiatus. The sequence goes on along the minus strand of JAJAGP010000363.1, from coordinate 82,767 downwards.
AAGATGCACCAAAAGTTCCACTTTTTTGGCTGTGGGTACTCCAGTGATTGTAGTTGTTTTGCAATAGTGGGGTAAAGGACAAGCTTGGTCAACAGCAAAGTGTTGTTTCAACTGGACGTTTGTCCTACACTCTTCATACAGCTACTTTTTTCCATATCTCCATGGTCAGGATTTGGAATCTATCCTGGAATTCACACTGACCAGGCGAGCATGTAAAGCTGAATGGAGCACCAGTCCACAAATCAGTGCAAGACTTACAGCTTAGGACTTTCAGACCTTATCTTGGATTCTGAGTATGCACACAGAGCCTGGCAACCACGCAAACAGTCACTTGCAAACTGTACATGAAACAAATAGTGTCTCAGTGACTGTGACCTTTGAGAAAGTAAACCTTAAAGCGGCTGCTAAAGGTCAGAATGTTAGACGCAAGAGTCTGAGCAAGCAAAGAAGTGCATGACATCACCAGTCGGCAAGATGGTTTGAACTCTGTAAGCTTCCCTGACCGAGGACGCACTGAAGGTCTGGTGATGAAAACAGGAAAACTGAGAGGAGGAAACGATCTCAAGGGTCAGGGCACATACCCGAACATGAGCTTCGCGATGAAGTGATGCTTTACGTCAGTGCCGTCCGTGATGACTGGAAAGGTCAGAGTCAAATCCAATATTTAGTTTCCCGTTCTGCTCACCCCTTAGCAGCGGGCGTCCCATTGAACTTTCAGTTTTATAGCAATATGACTGTGAACTTGGTCGACAACACCCTAGTGGTTCAAGATTTAACCCTGGTCAGGGCCCGTTAACACGTGCCCTGAACAGGATGCAAGTCCAGTACAGGTCCAGCAGGGGTCACTACGGATCCCTGAACCTCCGTCAGACACAGCCAGTCATGCCTGCACGTGATCTCTGACCTGGCCGACCTGTGGTGGTGGGCTAGAGATCTGCGCCACTCAAGCTCCTAAACATTTATTTTCCCTTGCAAGTTATTAGATACATTCTCAAGCCTTTATCACATAATTTAACACATTCCCCATCAGCACCTCTATTTTAGGATTGCTTTTCTTTTTAAGATTTAACAGGCATCCATACCACAGGATGACGCAACACTGCTTTCTTAGAAATAAAAACGAGACTGACTTGTTTGATTGATTCCGTTTGAAATTTCCAAATACTTCACGAGTGCAAAGGCGTAACCTTTCGGCCTCGTGTCTAACCTCCGGATTCTTGCAGACATGATCTGATCATGACACGATCCGTAGGGAAAGCCCTTCTTTGTGTAAGACACCATCTACCTTGCACATTTTGCTCTCACAGAACAGTTAGACGCATTATTTCATGTTTTTAAACGAATATTCGACCAAAAACCAAACATCATTTCCATTTTCCCAAATGTAGCCAATTTACGGAGTTGGGTTTAAGGTCCAAAGTTTGTTTCTTCATTTTCGTGATGGAATTCTGATAAGTAGTGTTCATTTAATTTTTCTCAAACAGAAGTGCTGAAGGTGGAATCCCGTTCTCGCTCAGTACACACACAGCGTGGTGTCACTGTACACTTCATCAGACTCTGTACACAATGTGGAACTCATTTTAAATGTAGAATTCTCCGTTGGAAGACAAATGGATGATCATTGTTTGTTTCATTTTTGATGCTTCTTTTATGAAAACATTTATGTGTAAACAGTTTTATTTTGTCCCAGCAACCACCGATCAAATGACCTGGTCTAAAGATTTCAGCTGTGTTTAATGAGTGTGTGTTGAGCCTGTTTTAATGACTCTATGAATAGGCCTAGATGCTGAAGGACTGTTTCCATGAGACACAAGTTCACTGACGGCAACAGTTTGCTCCAACTGAAAGCTGACCTTCTTTGACCTCATTTCTATCCACCTTATCTGCAATGAGCAATTCAAATAGGTAATTTGGACATTGGGACACTCAGCCATGGGTGGAAGGACTTGTGTCTCATCCAGCACGCTTATGCCTGAGCCCTGTGCTCTCGGGGGATAAGTTCCAGACAACACCATCAAGGACAAGCGGGGTGAAAAATGTGAAAATTTTTAAATTCCGATATTTTCCAGTCTACTGACTGAATAACTGAAGCTGCACTTACACATAAGAGTAAATGTACAGGAAATGCACACTTAAGACACATTACTGCATCTTTTAACATGATGATCATACCAAAGCTCCTAGCAGCCACCGGTAGGACTTCATTTCTGAAAAGCAACCACACTTGCACTGCAGAAAGGGTAAGCGTTCTAAAACCAGACCAGCTCACAGAAACTGAATTTTGCATTAATGCACTGGGTTTTTAAACAAATAAAGCTGTTAAACTAGATACTTGGTTTGCTGCATATTACAAATATGAAGTTCTGCTGTCGGTTTCATTAATTGGCAGGTTAACAGTAGATGAATGGTGTTGAGACCTGGACAGAATTAAGGAGAAAAATGGGGAGATGTTTTCAAATTTGAGAATAATAAATCTATGGACCTTAACTGAGCTGAAGCAGGTTCTTTGTAAATTGCATGGCAAAAGTGAATCCAGGTTTCAGCAGCTTGTTGGCTTGTGTGGGACTGAACGGATACCAACATTATTAATAATAAACGTATTGGTTAAACACTGTTTTGTCACCACTGTATAATAGCCTGTGTTGTAGTGATTTTATCATGGTAAGGGGGGGGGGGGGTCACTCTGCCTTAATAACACTTAAGGTCATGATAAGGTCCATGATTCGGTGCTTTAATGTTATCTCACGTTAACTAGTAATCTAAGCAAGTATTCCTAATAAAATAAAGCAGTTACACTTTGGTCTTGCCTACTGCAGGTCTGTCTCTCAATATGAAGAGACAAGAGTTCATTTCACAGAACCTTAATATCGTTCGTTAATGGCACAACTGATCGTTTGGTAACGCAGACAATTTCTTACCGTCTCTAAAATAACACATGCTAAAGCGAACCTCCACAAATCCTCCAGCGAACCTATTCCAAACCAACATCTACTGACCTCCAGAACAACAGAACATAACCAAGCTTTGAATTCTTTCCTCGCCGCTGGGAAACGAGCTATAATTCAGATCTTTGGGAAACACTGAGAAGAGATTAGGTTGAAAAGCACAACGGCAGATGGCGAGACTCACCTGTGCTGTGTTCCTGCATGCTGGGGTCCGTGCGCTTATCGAAAAGCCGAATCTCCTTCACCTTGTCCTCCTTCTCGAGCAGGACGTGTAGCAGGTGCTGTCCCAAAAACCCACAGCCTCCTGTTATAGTGTAAACCAGCCCGGCATTCTCGCTGCACATGTTTTCGTCTGGCGTGGAGACCTGGAAGAGAGATCCTCTAAAGACTGAGTGCCGGTCAGGAGAGCGCGGTGATGCTTCGAAGCGAGTGAATCTCTGAAGCGGGTTGGTGCTGGTGCTGCAGACGTCACTTCAGCTCCGTTCAGGTTATATAACTGAGTTCGCGGATGGTGACGTTTCTGATCGCATTATTCCTTTAACAGTTCTTTTGTGCTGCTTATTTATATTGTCCTAGATGGGAGGAGCAACAGGCTGTGAACCCACCTCAACTACATCTCAATATAAATCGGAAGGAGCTTCTCTGGACTGACAAACCTAATCCTCTCCTAAACTCTGCAGTCATTTCGTAGGACCTTATTTCATCCACCTTTACCGGCGATCTTGCGCTTTCTTTCGGTCAATCTCACGGCCGTAAGTGAGACCGGACACTAGATTGATCGATAAACCGCCACAGAGCGGTCCAACAAATGCAAAGCAGCTGTGACCCGTTTCTTTATAGTTAATATCATTAATCAATAGGCCTACTTCAACGAGAATCATCAGCTTACGTATTATAACACGAGTACATGTTAAGATTAACTTCACTTTAAAGCGTAGCCGAGTTGGAATAACCGTTACGATTTGAATTTGAATTACGCGCACGCGACCAACTGCCCACCAGAAACACGTCATTCAAGAGTGTCCGTTAAACTTGCCTCGACATTATTTTCGTATTTCTTAACGTTACCTGCCTAAATTCACATCTCTATGCTTTATACTAAGCTATTTTGAGTGTACACAACTCTTTAGCGTGTTTCAAGTGATAAATACGAAATGCTGTGTCTAATGAAGCAATAATAGCAATCGTTATTTTTTTATGGCACAAAACCTGCCCCAACCCTTCTAAGAATACAATAAAGGTCAGCACATACTGTGTTTTGAACAATGGTATGCTGTTAAACCAGCATTACCAGCAAAGCCATACAAGTTCATCAGCTAAACCAGCATCACACCAGCACTCGGCACCATGGACCAACGTTTACCAACATATAAGGAGCTCTCAGTCGTTGAGAAAATGACTACAATCTAACAAAAATGACTACAATTCATGGAGGCATGTTTAATGATATATAATAGGCCCAGAACTATGAACAGACAAAGGTTGTTTAATCTGGATTGGAAAACACAGTGTTACTAAAGTACAAGAAAAATACTTTCCACCATCTGAGGTGTAACTGATAACAGATGCCTTGATAGAATATTGTGCTAATGTACAAAAAAATGTCTTCCACTATCTCAGATGTAACCGTTTCTAGATATGAACAAATGGCAAGAACATTGTGCTAACAAGCACAATGTTGGTGTGTACCACTGTAGGAGAAATGTATGAAATAAACCAATCCACCACATGGGGGTTGCAACTTCTGTCAAACAATGTAACATCACCTGAACTCTGCACTCTCATAAGTATTTGCACATCATGAAAGCAGATCTGCTTGTTCTGCGTTGCGTAATGGCCTGTGTATTTGTATTGGCTGCACTTAACCTACTGTGCCAGTTGTATTTGTCATTGTCTTATTTGGACCGTACTGTTGGAGGTACATTTCATCTCAGTGTTTACAAGTACCTGGTTGGGATGACAACAGACCTGCTTCGTTGGCCTTGAATTTATGGCAGCGTAATCAGCAGAACTTTGTAGTCAGGGCGGTATCAAGCAGTTGTGTCAACTGAATAATGCAATGATGGAGTTTCATTAACACCTTTATTAATTTTATGCATTGTATTACATTCTTTGCTATATTTATGCTTTTGTTTAATGAAAAGCCGTGAGAATACTTATGACTTTGTTTATGACTGTTCGTCGGCTTTACCAACAGACACTGTTCTTAGAATACAAATAAGATTAGAACCGGCCAAAAGCAGTTTTAGATTTACATTTACATTTACATTTACAGCATTTAGCAGACACCCTTATCCAGAGTGACTTACAATTGGTACAGTCTTACAATCCAAGCAATTGTGGGTTAAGGGCCTTGCTCAAGGACCCAACAGTGGCAGCTTGGCAGAGGTGGGATTTGAACCATAGTCCAGTACCTTACCCGCTAGGCCACCACAGTCCCAAAGAGTTACCATTTATTTCTCAGTTTCAAAGGGGAAACATGACACGATGCACTTTAAAACATTCTCTCTTTTAGTGACTGGTAAGATTCATTTGTTTTGTTAAGCAGGAACTTTTGTGATGCTGTTATGTCTCAATAGTGACGGTGACACAATGACTTGAGCAAGGTCTCTTACTAGAGCATAATATTTTTAAGTTAGCACTTTTAAATGATTCTTTGAGTTTGGGTTATCCACATGTTCATGTGCAATTTCGTTAAGTAGGGGGAAAGTTGGAAAACAATCATGACATATTGTCTGGACATAACTTAAAGAAAAGTATATAAGAGCCTGGGAAACTGATGGTAGTTGGCATTTTCACATTCTGATAATGTGTACTTGTCCTTATTACTTATGCTCATGAGTTTGTGCAATAAGTTGCTCTGGTTCTCCACTGAAAACTTGAACTTGGCTTGAGTGATTTTTGATTAAGTAAGCAGGTATTCTGTCAAAAAAACCACGACAGCAATAAGGAGCAATGAACTCTTCCAGCACTTGCATGTGTGCTTGTATACTAATTATATACAAACTATATTTTTACATAATTAAATTACATTAATGGGTTGCACCGTGGCTCGGGCGGTAGCACTGTCGCCTCACAGTGAGAAGGTCCTGGGTTCGATCCCAGATGGAGGGGTCTGGGTAATCCATGTGTCCGCATGGGTTTACTCTGAGTACTCTGGTTCCTCCCACAGTCCAAAGATGTATATTAGGCTAATTGGTGTCTCTAACGTGCCCCTAGTGTGTGGGTGTATGAGCTCTACGATGGATTGGCGACCTTTTTAGGCTTGTTCCTGCCTTGTGCCACCGGCTAGGCACCCACTCTGATCGGCACACGACCCTGATCCGGGTTAAATGGACAAGAAAACGAATGAATGAAATGACATCATCATGTAAACTGTTCAATTACACATTGTAGTACATAGTTCAATAACATTAAGTGCACTATTTTCCCTTTTTTAATCCCTATGTATTTACCCTTTGAGTAAATACATGACAGGCATAATAGGTTTATAATACAATTTAAAGAGTGGTGTAACCATCTGTCCTTTTATACACAAAGTAAGTAATTCAATTGTGACATTTTGCCAAATTGGGACACCCTAGAATGTCTCCAATCACTGGAATTTTACAGATTCTGGATTATTTTGTCCAAAAGAACCTAGGGACGTTATAGAATGTAATTATGGAAGGACGATTGGTTGTAACACAGTATAGGACAACAGTCAGATTTGCCAGTCCTTTGCTCAGAGACTGTGGCTCTTAAATAAGCAATATGATCGGATAAGTGTATCAGCTAATACGATTTCTTGGACAGATTTTAGTATTAGAAATTGTAAAAGCACTTCTCATTCGTCTTGTATTCAGTATTTATATAACCACCCATCTGAGCTAACAGGGTGGACCCAACAGGGTGGATACAATGATCTAAACCATAAGTTCAGGCAAGCATTAATGTCAAATCAATTCCAATTCCAAATGATGAAATCATACCGATTACTGCTTCATTTACCCCATAGGGTGGAGTAACGTCAAAAACAAATGTTTCCTTCCAATACCATCTTTCTGACAATTATAATTTCCTGTATAATGCCATTATAAGACAGCAGCTATGCATACGGTAACAGGGTGGATTTTGGCATGAGGAAATACTTTTGCTCATATCTTTAGCTCTTATAAAGTTCCTCTGGTTTTTATTCCTGACTTGTTAATTATCAATGGCTACAATTAGTGTAGAATACATTTCCAGACATCCGGAGCTTCCAAAAGACCTGTTTTACCAGAAGCGTGTTAATCAGCCAAAGGCAGCTCTGCATCCGACGTGTGTTCATATCAGTTTACAGAGCTTGAGGTTTAAAGTGACATCTGAGGTCACTGCTTCCAATAATACTGGGACAGCCCCGGTCATGTGATTAAAGGATTCCACCAGGGTATTAAGAGAATTCCTATCATTTGTTAATATATAGAAGTAATTTCATTACTTAAGGGAAAGTACAGATACTACTGGTCAAATGTTACTTTGATACAAGTAAAAGTTGTACCATTGGACTTTTACTCAAGGTAAAGTACTGAAGTACTGCAGTTCTCGTCGATCCAGAAGGCTTGTCAAGTACTGAAAATGACGAGTACCGAGCAAATTTTTCCTGCAAGGAATAATGTAATTGAATTGATCCGTTCCCACAGAAATCCACACTCTATAAGGCGTTATACGTACAGGTGCTCCCTGATTTAAGACGGGGATATGTTCCAACAAATCCATTATAAGTTAACTATAACAGTAAGTTAATGTTTAAAACACTTATATTAACCTACAGTTGGCCAAAATCAATAACACAAAGCTTGTTTTATAATAAAGTGTTAAAAAATCTCATGTAATTTAGTGAGTAAAGGAGTGAAAATGAAAAGTAAAAGAAAAACACTTACTCTACTGGTGAACTCAGGGTGCTAGCATAGCTGCTAATGCTAACTGCAGCGTTCTGGAGTATTAAGTTCCCGTTCCTTTTTTGGTTGGCTGTCATTTTCTACCTTTTTAGGACCCATGGAGACTTATTTGCAGTAAGAATACAGTACTGTAGAAGTAAACATAAATAAATACCCAGATGGTATTTGGGCTGTGCATCATTCTGAGCTTGGCACTGACGCTGATATGGTAGTGTGAGAGGGTTTGTGTCAACAGTGGCTGAAACAGTCCAGCAACAAACCTGTACGACCAATAGAAACCAAAATCTCTCGATGCCACACAGTAGCTCCTTTCAAGCCCTTCACTGCCTCTAAACAGGTTTGACTCAGTGTTGGAGTTTCTGCAGGACAAGATAACCTGAGTAAAATGTGTTTGTTCCGTGCACCCCTGTTGCTGATCGAAGTGCAAAATGCACACATTTGAACCCAAAGCCGACTCAGCATTTATCCAGGGTCAGTCTGCTGTTCACACGAGAGGCCTCTGTTAGAGGGAGAGCTAGCTCATTCATCATGACCCCTCTCCCCCTTTGTTTCTGCTCATTCCTTTGTTCTTCCTCACCCACCTCTCCAGTGGAATTACTCATGGACACCTGGATTTGGCTGCAAAGGCTTTTGGCTGGATAGCACAGGGTCTGTGCCGGCTTCAAAGACATATGACGCAAATGCAAAAATAAAACTGTGAAGCACGCCAGCGTGAAAATGGAAGACAGCGGAATTGGACGTGACTGGGATGAACGAGCCGTGTTTATACTCCATAGTTAGACAAACTGAGACCTGGAGTGAAATCCAGACTGTCGCATTCAGGTATCGAACGGGCTTATGGACACTTACCGGTGGTGTTCTAACAGCCAGAACATTTGTATTGTAGTACTTGAGAGTTATCTCGGGGTAAGGTGGACTCAAATTATTGTCACGACCAGTCGAGTCCAACGAGTCGGTCTGAGGGAACGTTAATTATAAACAGAATATCAACAATCCATTCAAATAGAATAAATCAGTCCTTTCTCTATGTGTCTAAATAAAATCTGCACTCTGATTGGCTAACAGGGAAAAACACCTTCCTGCTCTTCTCGTTCAGGATGCAATCTATGAGCACGTTTTATTTTAAATCATTTTCACCCGCTTGCTTTAGTTAGTATAGTTTATGACCGTTTAGGAGGGCAGAAATGATCATGTTTTCACGTTTAATAACAGAAATGGATAGAATGGATGGTGTTGTTTATATTCAGGTGACTATGTGGTGATTCTGATGAAGTTTGAGAGAAAAAAAGGAAAACGGAATCATCATTTAGTTTGATTAAGACTATAAAATAATAATTTGAGGCTATATACAAAATGTAATGTCACATTTTACAAAATATATGATGAAATATAATCTTATTTAGAACTATGTATCATGTATGATGAATGGTAATGAATGTAAAGTGAGTTAGAAACTACTTTTTTCCATTTTATTCTTGTATAATGAAAAACAAAAATCTTAATCTGGTCTTGGTCTCAACTCTGACTCAATGTATCCCGATCTTGGTCTTGGCTACACCACTACCGATCATGTCCCTGTCATGCAGAAAGTGGACGACGTGACCGGCTCCGACTTCCTTCCAGTAAGCAGATATGCCGTTTGTTTTGATACAGATTTTTGAATTAGTCTTCATTTCCTGTCTCACGTAACTTCAAACAACGAGCACAAGATGTTTAGTCATGGCACTGAAGGCACGCATTGTTTTTTGTAGTCACGTCGCTCATGCTCAGCCGCTATCTAACACTCCCATTCAGAGGTGACAGACATATCAAGTTCTTCCTCTCTGAACTGCCACCGAGCATCAGAAGCAGAAACCCACATAAGTGGCCTATTTTGGGACCGAGTTACATATCACATGCCATCTGGTTAGCATCACCCCGAGACAGACATAGCACATCCTTATTTTCTCTCAGGGGAAAAACCTTGTGCGATATTTAGACTACCCAACCTGACCTGCGGAGTCGGGTCCTGACTTTCCCAAGTGGCGAGTGCAGTCGCTTCAGCGAGGCTGGAAATTCAGACGCATTTTTATCTGCAGATCACAAAAGAGTCATCACAACAACAAAGCAGCTCGTCTGAAGATAGACTTAATTACGCACACTTACTCCAGTGTCCTCACACGTTCCAAAGAAATGCGTTAGGTCACATGGCATCTCTAAAGTGTTTGTGAGCATTGGCTCATTGGAGCATTATAAGCCCCTATGCTAATATTTATTTAGCTTCTGTTTATTTAAACTATTATTGCAGTTGAACCTCAGAATTCAAACTCTTCTTCACTCAAACCATTCGGATATCCAACATTTTTTGGCCCCCAAAATTCAAACAAATAAATAAAACACTCAATGGTGTGATCTTCCAAAGATGATACACATAAACAGTCCAGTCGGTGGAGATAATGCAGTCATACGATATGAAAATCACCATGAAACCCAAAAGAAGAATTCACGCTTTTATTCATTGATTAAATAAAAATATAGGAGTAAAAAACAATCATTTGTGGGTCAGGAAAGAATTGATCCTATTTACATTACCAATTAAGTTCGTATTCCAATTTCCACTGTATAATCTTATTAATTCGGTAACTGAGTCTAATTCTTACGTATAACATCTAGGCTGCTCAAGGATGTCGAGTCTAGGTCCTCCCAAGGTTTCTTCCTCACAACGTTTATGGAGTTTTTCCTTGCCACTGCTGCCCTAGGCTTGCTCAATTTGGGATTGGCCTTAAAAATACAAGATGGAGATTTTAACTTTCATCTTCTTAGACAGCCTTTTAGCAGGAAAATGGTCCAAAACACACAAATCCACACAGTCAACAATGGAAAGATCTCAGCTAATGATTGTCCAGTTTTCTCACAACAGAATCTAACGGCATTTACATGGCAGACACATGAATAAATGAGATTAAAGCAAACACTGGCTGTCTAATAAGTAAGATATCACGTGTACGCCCAGTTGAACGTTGGCCGCAAATTCAAGATCAATATCACGGTAGCATTTTTACCACGGGAGAACAGGGAATGCCAATGCAGAGCTGATAATACAGGACTGTAGGTCATAATACATGTTTAACAGCTATCTAAATATGCTATTTATATACAAATATATGGTATCGTACTTATTTTAGATGCACGACTTGACTGCAGACTGGACGTGCCAATAAGGGCTGTGATCTGCCTAAAATAATCTGTTATGTTGTTTGCATTTCTCAATTTTTTTTCGCTCTACCTGCCTGAGTCTATAACAGTAATTCCTTGTAGTACACCTCACTGTTTATAGAGTGTCAGGGGAGTGATGGATGAAATACTGCCAGGGAAAACATTGGCAAAACTTAAGGGAAAACTTAAGCATGCAGCCAGAGGAATACTATGAATCCTAAGCAGAAGAGACGTTATTGCACAACAGCTCATTAATGGTGGATATGTGCAAGTTAATGATTACACTTGTAAAGATGCACTTTGGCCCTTTTTGGAAATACTGTAGAAGCATAGGTCAATGGCATTGCATGGCCAAACATTTGCATGACCCTAATGAATAAGTAAGTTATTTGTGGGCTTCTTCAGCCGCCCTCCTTTTTACTGCATGTTTAAGCTGCATAGACAAACCACTGGCAGTAGAGTGGGTCATAATGAAGAGCTCAGGGACGTCCAACACACCCGAACATACTTTTTACAATGGAGCATTGTCTCAAATCAGCTTTACAATTTAGATTACCTTCTAATATCGAAGGCCTATTCCAAACTGAGCAAGCCTAGGGCGACAGTGTCTAGGAAAAACTCCTTAAACGTTATAAGGAAGAAACCTTGGGAGGACCAAGACTCAAAAAGGAACCCTACGTCCTTGGGCGGCTTAGATGGCACATGTACGAATTAAACTAAATTATCTAGTTAATATTTATAGTAATAGTCTAAAACCAGAAACTAAATAAATTTGCCAAGTTTCTTTCTCACCAATACTTAGTCATGCAGAGGAAGCCCTCACAAGCTCTCAGAATGGGCCTACGAGTTCCATACTTCTTCTGGGACCAATATCAGCACTTGCTTAACTAGGACTGAACGGCCACACAAGCCTAAAGACCAGGCAGAATTCCAAGCACTGAATGGAGCAGTTTAAAACTTGAGGGATTAATCACACTTTAATCAGTGGAGGAACCGAGCAGGGGACTGTTCATCAGTCGGACACCATACGGCTAAAGTTCAAAATTTGGTGAAGGAGAGTTTCGTAGAAGGAAAACCATAATGCTACGACATAACATTGAAACATGTGCCAGAAAGGGAACACCTTTTCGTGATGACCCCATGAGCACAAGAGGCTTGTCAAGTTTAATGTGGAGGAAAATGACGAAGCTCCATACAGCCCTGACCTCATCGCATCCGCATCCAACATCCTTGGGAATAATTAAAACCGTGAGCCAGACACATAACTCACTAATGCTCTTACGGGCGAATGGAGGCGACTCCCCGACAGTCATGATCTAATGAAAAGCCTTTCCAGAAGATTGGAAGCTCTTACAGAAGGAAACAGGAACCCACTCCAAACACATTTCCATAGTTTCCAAGAAAATCTTGTTCCAGGTCCGCAGTTTGGTGGTACAGAGTAGAAGCTGTTGCTATTGTTGTAAATAACGTTGTTGCAGTCATCATCAGTCGAGTCAAGGCCAGGTCATCTCTCCCTCAGCTTGATTTCAAAAACACAATGCTAGCTCAATAAAGACTTCAACTAGGGGATGGAGACCTAGTAGCACTGATGGTGAAGAATTAATATTAAATAAATCATTAATTGCGTGAAGCTCGAGGGCATTATTGAGATTATACCACAGTTCCATATTTATCCTGCTGCTAAAACATCATCATCAGACTATGGTCTTCAGTCCTAACCGTCGAGGAACAGAATTTCCCAATAACTGTTTATTATACAGACAATAAACAAATATATTGATTGATAAAAGAAACTTCATTTATATTCAGCAAATAAACAGGGTCTGATTTCTAAGGCTGTTACTAAGACACGCTATTCTACCAGCAGAAGAAAACCTGAGTGAGATCCCGGTGTTCTAATTTCCGTTACTTGATTAGTGATTATAAATTTGTTAAACGAAGCTCTTAATGTTAATCTTATCAGTCAGAAATGTTAGAGTTCCAGAGTATCAGCAGCTTGGTCGGGTTAATAAGAGCTGGACAGATCCATGAATGAAGCTCCAGTCGCCATTGGATGGTTTAATGAAAGACGGCGAGATTAACACCAGCAAACGACATGAAGAAAATGAGAAAGAACGATGCGACGGAACCAACGAAGCTGCTGATGCTGTATAACTCCGATGTTACATATCAGGCTGAACCCATGAAGAGTCTGGGAGGTTTGTTTACTGTACTGACTTTGTTTCTCTGTCTTTCCAGCTCATCCAAATCCTCGTTCGAGTGATGAACCTCATTAGAAGGATGAGGATGCTCATTAAGAGCTTCCTCTAACTCGTTTAAAAATGTTTTCAAAGCCAGTGGTCTTTATACACTCATTAGATCATTTCTGCGGTCTTGTGCTTGTATAATTATAACATTGCTGCTTTGTTTTTGCTAGTAATACTGGAAGAGCTTCATCATCGTGCAATTTGCACGTCTCTCAGCCAATCAAATTGGAGAAACTCGTGTTAATTCGCCACTCTGCTTCCAGTTAATAAACAAACTCTGCCAGTCTGAACAGATTAAGTAACCACAGCATCAGGAAGAGCTCTAGCTCTGCAGGGTAGGGGTGGAGCACCCCATCTGCAAAGCATCAGTGCCAGTGCAGATCTGATATCATGTTTAATCACGTCTTCAAAAACTGATTCGTTGCATCAGGTGTAGCTCCTGATTTGGAATGAAAACCTGCAAACGTATTTGCCTTTTGCACAAGATTCTTCTCCTATGGCATACCAGGTTAAACCCCGTCCTGGCGCTGTGGGTTCTTCAGATGGTTAGACTGAAGCAGTGGAGGAGCAGGTGTAGTGTGACCTCCCTGAGCTGAACAAAGTGGAATCAGAGCGTGGAATCAGCACCAACGCTTTGGAACCGGCTCAATTTTAAGTTCCCACATAGATTTTGCAATCAATTTCCCAACACTTAAGGTTGAGCTTTCTTCAGAAATCATACTGCGGCTATTAATAGCTAAACACAACAGATCAAACGTGTCATGGTACGTGCATCGACTTGATTGGGGCAGGATGCAGGATGCATTTCCTACATTCCACATCACTGCAATAATACGTAAGCTTGAAATAATGCCAACCTCTGACGCCTGCACTTTTATGCTCATTTCCTTTTCGCTGCCCTAGTCGCTGTTTCTGCAGCCTCATCGTTCAGATGCCCAAACGTCAGCTGCAAACTGCAAAGGCTAACGCTGCGTTTCTACAGCCGAGCGTCTGCAATGTTTAGAATCAGAAATATATAAACACTCCTACCTGGAAGATCTGAGTTTGTCTGCCTTGAGATTTACATTTTCAGATTCTTCCTACTTGTCTCGTCTCATATGTGAAGGTTGTAACACGAAGGAACCACAGCTAAACACACACCTCCTCACAGGAAGCTGTAGTCTTCACTACCCTTCCGTTTCACAGCTCGGGTGAATGTGCCAAGTGCAGACTGGCTCTACATTATCTCTCTTGCTTCGAAAGCTGTTTGAAGTAAGACGTACAGATACTTTATGCCTTAATCAGTAGAACTGGACCTATGGGTGCAGGGAGTGTTGGTGCCACACAGGCCAAGGACAGGTTCAGTTAGCGTTCCAGTCAAGACCGCTAGAGACGACTCCGGTCAAGACATTTTACATTTACAGCATTTAGCAGACCCTTATCCAGAGCGACTTACAATTGGTACACTCTTACAATCCAAGCAATTGTGGGTTAAGGGCCTTACTCCAGGACCCAACAGGGGCAGCTTGGGCATGTTCCATGTTCTTCTTTTTATTCTTGTATGGTGAATAAAATCCAGTCTCGTCTTTTTTTTAAACCACGTCTCATTCCGTTATTACCCTGGCACCCTCCATACCCATCATATCCTCTAACCTCCTGCTGCCCAGACAGCACATTCTCCTTTATCCATGGGTTATGTAGGAATCTTGAAAATCTGCAGCTGTTCAATCCATTGTGTTTTAAATTAAACTTGTTATGGCTGTCCCTTTCCGTTCTACAATGAACCTGCATGTTTATTTGGGTCAGTGGATGAACCCGAGTGGTCAGGATGTCTCGTTGGCCTTAAAAGCTTGTGGTTACCCAAATCTGGCTTTTGTTACAGCAAGTGGGTCAGACACAAACATCATCACGAGCAAAGAGAGCAGAACAAGCCCTCAATGGAAAGGTGTTAGAAACTGTCCTTCAGTTAAATGTTCAGCACCAGAGAGTACACCACATGTTCCTCTGGATTATCTAAACCTGAAGGACACGGGGACGGGATGTAAGGCATTGTAAACAATCTGGACAGAAGATACATTGATCATGTATTATTCGTAGGTGCTACAAGATATTCATTCTGTCCCAAGTATCACAAGGGTTTGAGTGGGAGAGATTGTTAGATCCGGCCTTCACAAAGTTCCTCATAACACTTTGTTTAATTGCTGCCTCTCCTGACCACAGAGTCCTGCAGAAATCATTTTGTACATTTTCCATTGCTTTTTTAACACTTTGTTTTGAGCTCAAGGATGAAAACCCAGGGTTATGGCCTTTTCACACCGAGGACGAAAAAATGCACAGCAAGTTTTGAAAAAGAACACGCTGTCCTTCCCTCTGAGTCTGAAACTGACGGACCGCGACACTGTGTAAAATGTTTAATCGGAGCCTGTTCTGATTTCTGCGTTGTTAAAATCAGGCTGACCAATCAGAGCTCGGTCGTCGGGCAGAACAGCTCATCAGGAGCTTATAGGACGAGCAACAGGCTGCCTCTAAAAACATGGATATTAAGAAAAGCTTTGGTGGAATAGCACTGAAAGGCTGGAGAATGATGGAGATAAAACTCACAGGGACTGGATGGAAGCGTCTGATTATTTATCTAAGCGCATTCTGATCTGTTCATGATCACAGAAACAACACAAACGAGAGCTTCCTGCACTCATCTTCACTCGTGTTTTTGTTTTCTTAAGTTGGCGATGTGTAAAAGACAAATGAAATCTCCGTCACACAATGTTTAAAATCCCACTACATTAAGAATCGCATCCGTATCTTACTCGCTGTGAAAAGGACTTTACTCCTATTGGTTGTGAAGAGAAATTAAAGTGCTCTTTTCTGGTAAGAGTTGGTAGGTTTTGTCTAGACTTTGAATCCTCAGCCTCTAGAAATGACACAAATCTATCCCCGAGGGTGTATTTTCTACCTGTTTGGTCGTGAACAGCAATGAATCACAGTCTATTGCTCACAGTAAGAATGATCTCTACAAATAAAGATTAAAATCTTATAGATGCAAACCACTGACTGCTATACAAACAAGGTGTAAATGATCTGTAAAAAGGAACCAAACCTCGTTGGGCAGGGGGAGATGTTATACAGTACTGTGCAAAAGTCGTAGGCCACCATTAGATATTATACACAGTGGTGCTTGAATGTTTGTGAACCCTTTAGAAGTTTCCATATTTCTGCATAAATACGATCGAAAACATCATCAGATTTTCCTAAAAGTCCTAAAAGTAGAAAGAGAACCAAATATAAAATAACAAAAATATTATACTTGGTCATTTATTTATTGAGGAAAATGATCCAATATTACATATTAGTGAGTGGAAAAAGTGTGTGACCCTCTAGGGTTAGCAGTTAATTTGAAGGTGAAATCAGAGTCAGGAGTTTTCCATCAATGGGATGCCAATCAGGTGTGAGTGGGCACCCTGTTTTATTTAAAGAACAGGGATCTATCAAAGTCTGCTCTTCATAACACATGTTTGTGGAAATGTATCATGGCACGAACAAAGGAGATTTTTGAGGAGCTCAGAAAGAGTTGTTGATGCTCATCAGGCTGTAAAAGGTTACAAAACCATCTCTAAGGAGTTTGGACTCCACGAATCCACAGTCAGACAGATTGTGTACAAATGGAGGAAATTCAAGGCCACTGTTACCCTCCCCAGGAGTGGCCGACCAACAAAGATCACTCCAAGAGCAAGGCGTCTCATAGTTGGCGAGGTCACAAAGGAGCCCAGGGTAACTTCTAAGCAACTGAAGGCCTCTCTCACATTGGCTAATGTTAATGTTCATGAGTCCACCATCAGAAGAACACTGAACAACAATGGTGTGCATGGCAGGGTTGCAAGGAGAAAACCACTGCTCTCCAAAAAAGAACATTACTGCTCATCTGCAGTTTGCTAAAGATCACGTGGACGAGCCAGAAGCTATTGGAAGAATGTTTTTGGGGATAGATGAGACCAAAAACAGAGCTTTTTGGTTTAAAAGAGAAGCATTATTGTGTTTGGAGAAAGGAAAACACTGCATTCCAGCATAAGAACCTTATCCCATCTGTGAAACATGGTGGTGGTAGTATCATGGTTTGGGCCTGTTTTGCTGCATCTGGGCAGGACGGCTTGCCATCATTGATGGAACAATGAATTCTGAATGATATCAGAGAATTCTAAAGGAAAATGTCAGGACATCTGTCCATGAACTGAATCTCAGGAGAAGGTGGGTCATGCAGCAAGACAGCGACCCTAAGCACACAAGTTGTTCTACCAAAGAATGGTTACAGAAGAATAAAGTTCATGTTTTGGAATGGCCAAGTCAAAGTCCTCACCTTAATCCAATGGAAATGTTGTGGAAGGACCTGAAGCGAGCAGCTAATGTGAGGAAACCCACCAACATCCCAGAGCTGAAGCTGTTCTGTACGGAGGAATGGGCTAAAATTCCTCCAAGCCGGTGTGCAGGACTGATCAACAGTTACAGGAAACGTTTAGCTGCAGGGGGTTGGGGGGGGGGTCACACCAGATACTGAAAGCAAAGGGTCACATACTTTTGCCACTCACGAATATGTAATTTTGGATCATTTTCCTCAGTAAATAAATGACTAAGTGTAATATTTTGTCTCATTTGTTTAGCTGGGTTCTCTTTATCTACTTTTAGATCATATTTATGCAGAAACGTTCTAAAGGCTTCACAAGCTTTCAAGCACCACTGTACAGTATATCTATAGTATATATAATAAACAAACAAATATAATAATGTAGAGAATATGAATGAGTATCGGTGTTATTTAGTCCGGTAAACAGAGTCACTAAGTTTGAGTGTCCTCTGTGGGAGAGTTTTGGTGGCATGGCATGTTCCGTCAACTGGAGGAGGATAGGGGGCGTTGTTGCCCTCTGATGTGGTCTGAGTAACGGTATGAGGACTGGAACTGGTACCGGAAGAAAAGAGCCTACTCATCTCATCTTCTTTCTGCTTTGTTGTTACAGAGGCGTCTCTGTCCCCCGCAACTCCTAAGAGCTCCTCCTGGGGGATCCCCAGCCGCTCCCAAAAAGGCATTGTGGGAGAATTGTGTGGACCCACCACCCACAGGATCCAGAGTAAAGGCCTTTTCACACCAAGTCTGATTTGTACCTATGCCTAGAACTGACTAATTCTAAGCTTTAGAGAACTCGTATAGAGTAAATACTAAAAACCAGGCCGTGCCTAAAATGCAGTTTCTTACTGTTATCAGTAATCAGTAGCTAGAAAGCAGAGACTACTGCTTATCGCTTTGACATGCATAACAGGTTTGAATGAACTGGATCACAGTGCGGCTTCACACCACTTCACACCTTAAGACCACAGAGTGGTGTTAATCCAAATGTTGACTCTGCGGTACATAGCAGGGTTTCCCCCCTCACTCAGCAGGACTGAAGACCCATGGAGTGAGCCTAGTCCTAAGGGCATAGTGACAAAAAGTACAAGAGCATTTTGTACCTCTAGTGTCCCACACTGCAGCGCCAAACACTCAGCCACGCACCACTGCGCTCGTCTGAAGTTCATTAAACAGAATCTTCTCCTGGCAGGTGAAAACAGGGCTTGAAATTAAAACCCTTCCATCCATGAAGTGCAGGTCTAACTTGGCACTAAACGAGGCAATAAAAACCTGGCTTCGAACCAAGGGGGCTTTTTGTTTGAAGGTGAGGTTGCTTTGTTTTTGGCACCTGGAGCTTATGGGCTAAACTTCTTCCTTCTGATCCTTCGGGTGATTCGACTTTAGCAGAGCCAGAGCTGGCTTAATGTCGCCTATTTTTTTGACTTGTGGTAAATCACATGGATTCAGAGCAGGGCTGCATGATATTGGAATGAACTGACATCGCAATATTTTCTCTGTGATACATTTTCACCCGATTTCACCAGAAGTCAATAATCCAACATGTTGAAATAACATGTTGCTGACCCTAAATAATGGGCTGTAACTGCTTATACTACCACCACCATGTTTCACAGATTGGATAAGGTTCTTATTCTGGAATGCAGTGTTTTAATTTCTCCAAACAAAACGTTTTTCTTTTAAACCAAAAAGTTCTATTTTGGTCTCATCCGTCCACAAAACATTCCTCCAATAGCCTTCTGGCTCGTCCACGTGATCTTTAGCAAACTGCAGACGAGCAGCAATGTTCTTTTTGGAGAGCAGTGGCTTTCTCCTTGCAACCCTGCCATGTACACCATTATTGTTCAGTGTCCTTCTGATGGTGGACTCATGAACATTAACATTAGCCAATGTGAGAGAGGCCTTCATTTGCTTAGAAGTTACCCTGGGCTCCTTTGTGACCTCGCCAACTATTACACGCCTTGCTCTTGGAGTGATCTTTGTGGGTCGGCCACTCCTGGGGAGGGTAACAATGGTCTGTAATTTCCTCCATTTGTACACAATCTGTCTGGCTGTGGATTGGTGGAGTCCAAACTCTTTAGAGATGGTTTTGTAACCTTTTCCAGCCTGATGAGCATCAACTCTTTCTGAGCTCCTCAGAAGTCTCCTTTGTTCGATGTTACACTTTGATATTTGTTCCATGATACACTTCCACAAACGTGTGCTGTGAAGAGCAGACTTTGATAGATCCCTGTTCTTTAAATAAAACAGGGTGCCCACTCACACCTGATTGGCATCCCATTGATTGAAACACCTGACTAATTTCACCTTCAAATTCACTGCTCATCCTAGAGGGTCACTAGAAAATCTGATGATGTTTTAGGTCATATTTATGCAGAAATACAGAACATTCTAAAGGGTTCACAAACTGTATGTGGTGCAGATTGAACAGCACAGGCACAAAATATGTAAGCCAAGGATCAAGATTCCTTTAAGATTAATATCAGAAGATAGCAGATGAGGCTTTTATACACACCAGAACAAGAGAAAAATGCAGCTGGAGTGAACCCTGTGATGGACTGGTGCCCTGAACAGGGCGTTCCTCTGGCTGCACACAGTGGATTCCGAGTTAATCTCCAGAGCCCTGACCTCGAAGCGGGAGTGATGGCCTGTTCATACCAAGTACAAATTCTTGTCAAGATCAAAAACGTGATTTTTAACGTTTATGGACCTGTCTGCTTTTGCGTTCTTTCATTTTCCTTCTCTTAAGGTGTCACGGAGATTTCGTCGTGTGTTTTTCACATCGTCAATTAAAAAAAAAAAAAGGCACGAGGCACAAGATTAACGCAGGAAGCTCTACTTCATGTTTTTTGTGAGCATGAATAGAACTTAAATAATCAGACGCTTCCATCCAGTCCCTGTGAACTTTATCTCCATCATTCTCCAGCCTTTCAGTTCTATTCCACCAGATCTTTTCTTTCATATCCATGTGTTCAGAGGCAGCCTGTTGCTCATCCATAAGCTCTTGATCAGCTGTTCTGCCTGGCAACCGAGCTCTGATTGGTCAGCCTGATTTTAATGCAGAAATTAGAACAGGCTCCGATTAAACATTTTACACAGGGACGCGGTCGCTGCTTTTAATCTATTAGGCCACAATTACTGACTTTGGCTCTGCTTCTCAGCCCCATCCATCACATGTTACCGACAAGGACCACCGCAAGACTGAATACTGTCTGAGAGATGGCCCACTCTGGACTGACATGGTATTGGTGCACTTTCTGAAGTTCTACAGTACGTACCATGCTCTTTTGTTGTTTCATTCCTGAACCTTATATCTTAAGGAATGTTTCATCCAACTGTACTGACTGATGAAAGAGCAACGTTCAAGTTCTCAACACGAGATCAAAATACCAAGCATTCTGTTACTACAAGCCAAAACCCAAGTGTGTTGAAAGTCTGGAGCAGATACAATCAATCCAACTTCCAAGCCCATCAATCATTTCAGACCAGATCAACAACTAGGCTTTACAATAAAAGCAGAACTACAGACTGCAGTTAAAGCAGACGTTTCAACATAAACTGTTCAGGAGATTGTGAGAGACTGACCACACTGTGAAGAAACAATACTAAGAGGAAGAAACGTGCCGGAGCAAGAACACAGAAACTCAAAGTGCAATATTTCAGTCCATTTGGTTTGACTGATGCATGTGCTGTTACAATTCTTGGTTCTAACTCGCTATTGTTTTTGTTATGTTGTTAGACAGGTGTGTTAATGTTTTGCAGCTTGTGTGGACTTGTACACAGTTCCAGCAATGACACATTATATAAACTCAAAAGTGACTACATCACACGGAGCTGCACAGCGGAGTTCTATGGGTTGGTTTGATTTCCCAGCATGTACCAGCTGGAAAAAAGGTCAATGCCTGGTTGCATGAAACACGGAATGAAATTTTCCCCTAAGATTGCCCTTAAACGTCTCAAAGTAAAGGTGGTGCATGAAAATGCCTTAAGTGTCACAAAGGCTTTCTGAATTAAATCATAAATGTTCCCGTAAGTATCCAACGTCCTTAAAAATGGAAGCAAATATAAAATAAAATACTTGCATTATTACTGCTCTGCTGTAGATAGCAAAGAAAAGGTACGGTTTTTCTAAGTGGTTAGAAATCGTTACCTGTTGCTCAAAGTCTCCCAAAACAAAGTTTTCTTATTTCAGGAAAACAGTTCATGGGTCAAGGCCATTATACTGGATCAGCTGAAAAAAATCACCAGTAAAACCATTAAAACCCAAGCAAAATCCGGATGATTCTGGAGACTCACTATTTATAGAGTACTGTGCAAAAGTCTTAGGCCACCACTAGATTTGTTGCTTTAGCAATGCTTTAATGACCATATATAGCATACAAATCTAATATCTAAGGCCAAACCCAAATCGAACAAGCCTAGTCATAGTCCAGCGGCAAGGAAAAAGGAAGGGAAAGGGATACGACCTCCTTGGGCGGCCTAGATGCTATATGTAAAACTAAATGACCCAATTAATAAGTTTATAGCAATGATTTCAATAAACAGAAGATAAATACATTAACAGAAAGAACATGTTTCAATAATAAAAGTGAAAACTAATCAAGAATATTTTTGTATTTGCTGGTTGTATTAGAATACAGAGACTGAGAAATAATTACATATGGTCATTACCATTGCTAAAGCAAGAGTCTGTCTAGTCTAATGGTGGCCTAAGACTTTCGCACAGTACTGTTTGCTCGCCAGTAGTCGCACTTGACTTGTCAGGACTTATCAGTAAAAGTCCAAACTCCATCCCGGTTACAATTACAAGATGTGCGTTCCAAACCAAACAGCTAATGTGAGGGTAGGATCCTGGACAGGACTAGATAAATTTATCTATATAGCGCCGGGCAGATTTACTGAGATAAGCGGCTGAGACTAGAATACACAACCTTCTGAGTCATAGTCCAAAGCCATACGCGTTCAAATTCACCAGAACTTGAGTAAAATGAACAAAAATACAAGCTGATCAAATTCCAAGTGAAGCTAAAGAGAGGAGCGGTGAAATGTCAACTGGCTCTTTCCAGACCAAGAAGAAGGAATGAAGTCCCATTTCAGAGAAAAACCATTCGGATAGGTTTCCTCATGTGCCGAACACTCGCAAAGACACGTTCACAAAGAGCAGTGTTCGAAAGGTCAGGCATACTCGTGCTTCGTGTTTACGCTTAACTAAGGTTACCAAGCTGGGGTTGTACTGAACACCTCAGTGACATTTTTGAAGCTTTTCACCTCCCAAGTCGATTCATCCAGTTCCTGGCCTGCCCTACTAAAACAAAGTCCTCTGTGATGAGTAACTTGGTGGCTCGCACACAACGTCGATGCTATCAGATGACTTTGAGACAAACTGGAATGTCAACAGTCCGGTTATCAGCGGTCAAACCGTGCTCCACAATCGAGTGGAAAGCTTCTCAGCAGGCTTAAATAATGGAAATGACCCTAAACCCCTTCAGAAGGTCTTCGTTGGGAAACTATGAATCGATCTGGACCGGTTAGGTTGAAGACAGATCTATGGGTGTACTGACACGGGCAGATATCTGAGTGTTTGCTCTCACACTAAACGTGTATGTTGGATGAACATCAGCTATTCTTCTAACAACAGCGTTAGGGTGGAGACACGCAGGAACCTGGAGACCTCGTTCAGAGACCTCACATTCAGATCAAACGCTCTGAGCACTATCCGCAGACTGTCGTATTAGGTTACTGCACACACTATTATAGGATGTTCTTAGTGCAGCTTACAGAAAACAAGGACATGAAAGAACAGTGAGGACACAAACGTGCTCACCTGCCACTTTATTAGGGACGCCTTCAGAACTGCCTTAATTCTCCATGATATGGATCCAACAAGGTCCTGGAAACATTCCTCAGAGATGAGGACATGACAGCAGCTTTGTGAGCCTCCCCTTCCACCACATCCCAAAGGAGCCCTATAGGATTGAGATCTGGTGACTGATTTGAGCTTTGTAGCTCTTGAGGGCTAAGTGTATCCTCTTCAAACATCTCATACAAAGACTTTGGTATTTATCTACTTACTTTAAGACGGGACTTCATGGGTCCATGGGACACTGCTCTCCGGATGGGGCGCCACTACGTCGCAGGGTCCTGTAGCGGCTCCACCAGAACGTGGGTCGAACCCAGGGTGTCAGGAAATGCCTTTTCAAGCAGCTGGCTCTTCCTTACCTCCACAGGAGCTGCAACCACACTAATAACCACCTCAGAAACCACACAGCATCTGGATGAACAGCTGTCAGAACAGTGACATTTTACCATTTTACCCTAGCCAGGGTCGCGGGGCCCAGGAATGTCCTGGTTTGAACCCAAGCCCTCAGAAAACTTGGTCTTACCACCAGGTCACTCTGACACACAGACACATTGATTACAAAAAGCTCAACAGAATAAAAGCTTAACAGTAGAGCAGTAGGTCCTGGGTTCGAATCCCACCTACTGTTGGGTAGGTTTATATTGAAACAAATCCACTGAAAAAAGGAAAGAAAGAAAAAAAAAATCACTGGTATTTTCAGTTTTTTAAAAAATATTTTAATGCACCATTAATAAAGGGTCCAACGCATTAATACAAGAGAAATATTGCAAATAATATTAAAATAATACATCAGAAAAACCAATAAGATAACTGAATGATAGGTATGTACAATTTCTTTTTCTCACGATGGGAAAGTAGGAAAAAAAGAAGAACATATTTACAGACTGGAACCAGTGTGTTTCTACAAGAAACAGACACCTCTACAATATTTACACGCCTTTTTTTTGTTTGTTTTTGCTTTTTTCCTCTGGATCGATGAAGGTCAGTCTGTACTGAACAGCTGTGGCAACTCTACATAGTATACAAGGTTTCCTTTTTGAGAAGGAATGAACAGACTGCTGTTAAAAGGAGCTAAAATAAATGTTAAGAACGAGTTTGCCCGGCAGAACGTTACACACAGCACGTCTGATCCGAGAACCGACGCTTCCAGGAAAGATGTTGCAATGTGACCAGCTGCCCCTAACTAACCCTCACAGACAAGTGGCGAACTTAACTCTTACACCCGAGTGCACAATCGCATGACGTCAGCCATTATCACTCACTAATTACCTCACAAAGGATGAGCCTCCTGACCTACACAGGGTTCTGGCTGGGAAAATCTCTGGGGAAAAAAAAGTCTACTTAGTACAACGATAAACTTCTGTAAAGTGTTTGTTTCTGCTCCTATGACGCCAAATTCATCCAGACGGAAAAACGCACGTCCAGTTTTGAAAAAGAATGTGTATATTAACGCCGTCCTTCACAGCGAATCCAAAATGACAGACGAATGTTTAATTCGGAGCCTGTTCTAATTTCTGCATTAACATCAGGCTGACCAATCAGAGCTCGGTCGCCGGGCAGAACAGCTCATCAGGAGCTTATAGGACGAGCAACAGGCTGCCTCTGAAAACATGGGATATTAAAGAAAAGATCTGGTGGAACAGAACTGAAAGGCTGGAGAATGATGGAGATAAAGCTCTCAGGGACTGGATGGAACTGTTTTATTATTTATCCAAGTGCATTCTAATCTGTTCATGTTCAAAAACACAAACTAGAGCTTCCTGCACCAATCTTCGCAGTTGATGATGTGAAAAAGACACAGCGAAATCTCCGGGACACCTTAAGAGAAGGGAAATTAGAGAAAGCAAAAGCAGACAGGGAGTTTTCAGAGGGTTCGGTGTGAAGGTCCGACTGTTAAAACTCGACCTTGAACAGGCTGATCTGGTTCCGACAGGGCACGTCAAGCTCTGGGATATCTTAGAAGGAACAGTCTGTTCTCATAGTAGATGTGTTGGATGGGAAACGCTCGGGAGTGAAGACCTGTGCTGGTGGTTCCAGTAGGGAATGCGAATTTTATTTTTCTCCCCCGAATAGACACGACCGCTCCAGTAGAAGTTACAAAGGTTTAATGCTACTTAGGAAAACAGAGCACAGCGCCCCCTGCTGACTATGTGGGCTGGTCAAAGTGCTCAGTGTGCTAACCCCAAAAGTGCTTACGATGGGCGTGAGAGTCAGAACTGGCCCTGGGAGCAGTGGAAGGTGGTGATCTGGTCCAATAACGCCTACATGGAGTTAGGCACCGGGTGTTTTTAAAGCTTCAGCTGTTTGAGGGCAGTCGCTCGGCCAAGCTGTTCGCCTTCAATCTCCGTAGCATTTATACAAAAGTATAAATCAGCCTCGAGACATGTACAGTATGGCTGTGACCCAAAAATCATGGCGTTTTGGCATACTATTCGCTACGGTTTAGGACGCAGCCTTGGGATGAGGAGGAGCTGAGACACCCTGAGCTGTAACATAATTAGGAGACATCCCCAGCTCATCCTACTCAAGGTCTCCAGAAGGAGGGTCCAGGACCTAACCCGGGATTCGAACCCAGGACCTCAGGAACAGGCGTTTCCAACAGACGGCTCTCACGGCTGAACCAGAGGTGTCAGTTAATTGCCCAGGGCAAGCAGGAGGAAAAATGGTGACTTGGCAATCTTACTCATTAATTAAGTTTAATTCCCTGCAGCCCTGTGGTAGCACCACAGAGCTCAAACTGATTAGAGAAGCCTCCATAGACGCTCCATCGTCCTTCAAAACGCTAATAGACTAAGAATATATTTTTAAAAACACCTGCACGTTTGAGCTCCTCGCCTGTACTGCGGATGTACTAAAATAAGGAAGTCTATTTCACAAGCCCAGTGTCGCTTACTGCTCTTATTTCCATCTAGTCGCGCATTTTCCGGTTGGTTTGAGACGCTGATCTCATTCCAATCAACGCAGTAGAGTCGGCTTTCGGGGGATTGCTTTCGTGTTTCACTCAGTAACTCGATTCGATCCTATACTGCGCAACCGAGGACCTTTTTTTCTAAAACTACAAGCTTGTTCCCTTACTAACCCTGGCTGTTCTGATTAACCATTTCTGCTCTTCAGATGTAGGAGCACGTCCAATGAAGCATGAACAAGGATGTCAGAGGATCGCAGTTCGATAAATTAATCCCACTGAATAAGGGAATAAATATTCAAAACGAGGTTCTTTAACAGCACAATGTTTGCTATAATGAGGTAACGACCATTTTAATGCAATTAAACTCAAGATCGTGACGGAAATGAGACTCGGGACTTCCCTACCTTCAATCCAGGAGGACAGGGAGTGAAAATGCGACAAGTTGGGATGTTTAATCGGGGCTGTCAAACGATTTTGGAGCAGGAGCACACGCGAAGGGTCACTACACAACCAACAGATATGGACCAAAATTAGCAGGCGTCTTTCTTTGTTCTTTAAAAACACAAAGAGCGGTTTAACTGGGAAAAATGGGAGTGATTGCAAAACAAGCGCTGATCTTTGCGATCTGAGGAGTCTCGCCGTTCAAACAGCTGGTCACGTGTCCCTATGGACTGGACAGGGATGCCAAAAACACTACCCATAATGCTGTGCGTCGTGACTGATGGGGTCGACCCCGAAGCAGGTTCTCGATGCGGTGCGGGATTCTAGTTGAGAGTTCCTCTACAGTTCTCCGTCCCACATAAACAGGGAATTTTGTTCTCTTCTATCGGGAACTTGTAGTCGTACGTGATCTCTTCGTTCACCGCGATGGGCTGCTTGGAGTAGATGACGATCTTCTTCTGAGACTCGATGGTGATCACCTTGGCGTAGCAGTTCGGCTGCGAAAGAGAGGGCGAGGTTACTCACTGGACACAGAGAAAACCCGAAAGCAGACGATACGGAAGATTCTGGAAATATGGAGTCAGGGAGGAAAGCCCCGGCTACTCATGAAGAGGTTTGTGTTTAAATTAGGGACGCACCGTTTTCAGTTCTAATGCCGATACATGGCTGAATTAATAAACCATATACCTCACCTGTGGGAGAGACTTAAGGGTGGGAGCAGAGGTGGGAGTTAAAGAGCAGTCATGTGTTTAGCGACCTGTTTGTGGATCTATATTTGTACTGAGCTGTAATGCTGTTTGTATGCACCCGTCCTATTGTAAGTAGTATCCTATGTAACCTATAGCTACATCAGCTGGTTCACACTCACTCAGTCTCTGGTTCATCTGGCTGATCTTCTGTGTTGTTCCTAATGCTGTGTACTGATGCATTTCTGGCTCCTGGCATAAAAAAGTCAGCCGTTTCAATCACTCTTCACTTGAGTTTCCACACAAGGCTCTAGGGCCTGCCTCAGGCTTGCTCAGTTAGGGCTTGGAGCCTAAATATTTGTAAAACCGCTTTGAGACTGGGCTCATTGTAACAAGAGCTACATAAACAAAGTTGAGGTGACGCAATCACATATCGTTTTCTTGTGAACACACGTCATATCTACATTACAATACCATAAAAAGACTACATGACCCTGGTAATGTCCAGACGACCCAGAACTGTCCGTGTAATAACTTCATAATAGCGTATACAAGAATATAAAGATAAAATGTAGAGCCAGGTCTTTGGCTGGTGCTCAGCAACACTAAAAGGACAAACAAACTTATCCTGTTTAAAACAGAGTCAGCACTGTTTTACCTTTTGTCCATGTTTATACCCCGAAACGGACTCAGATGGTGTCTCGAAAACACGCAGTCTGCATGTCGACACATCCATCACCTTGGCCAAGCACAGGCTTGAGCTCAAACGCAAACTTTGGGCTCCAAACATACAGTCCAAACTGTTTACCCTTTCTTTTTTCCACCCGCCTACTGCGTAAATAAAGCTCCAAACATCACAGGAGTCGCTACGTCCGCTGCCCATGTCAGCATTTCAGAATACTGAATTAATTACCGATTAATCCAAGTCCTTAATCTAAAGACTTCCTCTGATTATGTCTACATCCCGACTAACTCCCCCCCCCCCTTATTTTGTTATCCTGTTCTTCATTAACCAAGTTCTGGCCAACAGCTGACCGTCCAGATGTCCGTGTAACCTATCCACACAAACCAATAAGGTACTGTTATTGGTGGACGTACTTCTTATTATTTTTTCCCCCAACTCTGACCCCTTTGAACATTTCACACCCTCTACGGAATTCTACGCCCAGTTCTGCTCACGTATTTGCTATGTAGCAAGGGAAATACCGAGGTGCAGGTCGGGGGCCTCGCACGTGCAATGAAAAGAAAACATACTGAGGGTTGTGCTGGAACACGATGCAGGGAAGAACCGGAGATGAGCCGCTATGAGCGCTGATAAGGGAACTTAAAGCATTATCAAGATCACAACGGGGACAGTCAAACTGAAACTTCATGACGTCCAGTTTAAAGGATGTTACAAGCACAGCTTTGGCACGAAGCGAGGATCCCCCGAAATGCTGACCAAGCTACCGGGGAGGCTGCTGGAGGTAGAGGAAAGTTAATGACAGAGCAGCACAAGGCTTGATGAGAAGTGCTGCTCCTCAGTTCTACAGTTCCTTAAAAAAAAATCACTATCACGTCAAAAAAAAGGTTCTTTTTTTTGACGTTTTAACCCAGTCCCATTTTGGTCGGCTGATTTCTCGTCATGTTACTGTCCTGCCATATGAGAAGAGCTGCCCTTCATCCAGAAACTGACTGGCTGAACTTTCACAGATCCCATGAGGCCAAAGCGCAGCACGAATACCCATGTAGGGGGTTAACGAACTGCAGCGCTGCAGTCAGTTTCACAGCGTTTGCTCAACAGCCCTGCTCATCTTCAGGTTTTGTTATTTATGCATCTTCTATCTGGATTGTACGCCGACACACCTAATAGGCACATGCATCTCCAGTCAACCAGCTCATAACCAGGGACCACACGCTTCCTGTGTAGCTCAGTTTTGATACGCAGATGATTGCTGCATCGACGGCTGCAACTCTGCACGATCCCGCTCGTTTGCTAAAGCGCAGACGAAGTGCCGACGCTGGTAGTTTATAAAACGTTCAATCCAGCGGCGACCCCGATCCACTTCGTTAATGACACGGTGAGAAACACGGCTACAGAAGCTCCTTAGAGGTGACAGAGGTTTTAAGATGTAATCTAGGATCATGTGGTAGAGATGTACAGATATTTAAGGCTCTTGCAAAACACGACAAAAATGAGCATGAGATAGCTATTACTAAGATTTAATCTATATGTGTGTGTGTGTGTGTGTGTGTGTGTGTGTGTGTGTGTGTTTGTATATATATATAAAATTTTTATGTTCTATATTTTAAATATAATACTTTTCAATTCAATATCTGTGCATTTAACTATTATTATACATGAATTACTTAGATAACTTAATTTAAGATAACGTACTTTAATTCCCTCTTTGCGCCTTGGTGCTTCCAAAGTTCCTTCCTCGTCACATTTAGGGAGTTTTTCCTTGCCACTGCCACCCTAGGCTTGCACCATTAGGGCTGTGGGCTTGGATAATTAAAAGCCGCTTTGAAATAATCTTCTGTTGCACAAATGCTGTACAAATAAGTCTGACTTGACATAAGCGGCATCACATTTGAAAAGCTTCCCTAGACAAAAAAAACTCCTGTGCAGACTTGTGGGGACAGTTAGGTTCTGGAGCGGTGATTCAGCAGTTCACATGGTATCTTAAAATACATGGTTCTTTAAAAACGAAGGCAGATTGTTGGCAGGTTGAAATATTAATACTTACATAAAGCAAATAAATCAAAAAGTTCCCTTGGGCAAAAGAGCTCCAATTAGGTTCTTATAATTGAAGGACACGCTTTTGACTGTTTTCCTTTCGAACACAGCCAGCTCCTCTCATCGGCCCTTTTATAAGGTGTCAGTGAAGGTGCGTTCGGTTTATCTAGAACTGATGAATCACAGCAGGGAACCTGAAATATGAGTTATGTATGTGAACGACAGCCGAGTCGAAGCTGGCAAAGGGACGGATTTTCACTCTTATTATCCAGACCCCTGCAGCACGGAGCATGAAGCAGAGCGCAGGACAGCCGGTGTGTATCGGCAGCACTTAGGGTACTTACAGTGCAGCAGTGGTTGATAAAGCGAGCCAGGTTTCCACATTTGGTAGCATCGATGATGGTGTCGTGGTCGACCCGGAACAGGTAGCTGCTGCCAATGCCTTCTTGGGCGTAGCGTTTCTCCCGTGTGTCGGCCACCATCTGAGAACGCATTAGTGATGAGTCATAAATAAGAGGCCATTTAGAAATGGCTACTCTTAATAACAATTCTTAATAACAAAAAACAATCAGTGCAGTAACGCATGGAGACAATCTGAACACTCATTTATTCAGTAGTTCGTTATGTGGTAATTGGTTGTGTATTTTATATACAAAGATAAGCAACTAAGCGCACTATATGGACAAAAGTATTGGGACACCTCCATATTACACCTACAGGAGTTGCCTTTTTCCATCCCAGGTAGGAATTTTTGCCCAGAAGAGCGTTTGTGAGGTCAGACACTGATGCTGGACGAGCTCATAACCTCGGTTCTAGTTCATCCCAAAGGAGTTCGAAGGGGGTGAGGCCCTACACCACAGGACCACACTCAAATTCAGCATAAAGGCAGAACGCATGACAAGAAGCTTGAGTGTATAAGCCTGTGGCAACGGGACGAAATGGAACACCTGAACTGAATGATTAAGAGGCGTCCCAATACTTTCGTCCAACAGCGTCTTAAATAACTAAAAGGACTGACAGTAACTGTGAGGTATTTATGGTTAACCTCTTATCAGGCTCTTTTGCCGAGCTGAACAGCAGTTTGCTTCTGCACAGGAAACAGCCCGGTCGCTTTGTTGTGAACTTTCATTGGCTGCAAAAACTACATTACCTGTCTGATGTTCTGGCCCACATACTCGATCACCATCTCATCCGCGGCGATGGGCTCCATGGCGAACAGGCCCCACTCGTGGATACGGCTGCGACCGAACCGCAGTTTCTTCTTCCGGAACTGCAGAGGGACGAGAGCGATAATGAACACGTGTTCGCACATCAATCATACTGTACAGTAACAAACAGCCATCAACATCTGAATGGTCCTCGTTCTTAGAAAGGCTATGATGATAATAAATATGGATAACGGGAGCTCTGTGTCTGGGTACCTTGTTCTGGCCTCTTCTAAGGCCTTGATACATTTAGCGGCATTTGCTTAAGATTTTTGTGCTTACACCCCCTTCCTCTGTCCATCACCCTTAAACAGAAAATCGGATTTCTGTTGGATTTGTCACTAAATAATGCTCGTTTCCACTGATCTTCACTCCAATCTGTGAGCTTCAGCACATCTTAGCTTTTTCGCCCTGTTCTCCTTCCAGAAAAAGTGGTTTCTTGGCCTCTACCCTTCCAAAAAGATTATTCCTGATCAAGCTTTTTCTGACCTTTAGAAAGATCGTATCCTGTAGCCTAGAGAAGAAGTTGTTTTTCCCTTTTTTTGTTAGGGGTTTTATTCCCCAATTTTTCCTCACAGATACTGAGAAAGAATTATATATGGGCATAAGAGCATCCTTAAAACAATGGCATATCTAATCTCATGGTGGCCTAAGACTGTCTGACAGGACTGGCCGAAATCGAGATTATGATCATGCACCTTTCGCATGGTATATACACTATTTAGTAACGTAGTGTGCTTGGCGATGGAGCCCGATAAAGGGCTAGAATTTATGCAATCATTCGGTTTCATAAATGATTCATAACGGACTCGTGTCATCACACATTCACATATCAATCACTCTGTAATAATGCACTTATTGTTTGGCAGCTACTGAGCTCTAAAAAAGGAACAAAAAAACCTGACAGAACTCAAAAACAGAGCTTTCGATTCACAGATACGTGATATGGCTTAAAAAAAAGTTATCAGCCCAATCTCTCGTCGCCTCTAGAACATGCACCAGGCTTTACACGCACTTCATTCTGTTTACATCCTAGCTCGGTTTAACGTGAGTAAGATGACATGGCAGAACAGTTGCTCTTCTGTTACTGCATTATATCCCACACTAGTGCAAACACGCCACAGGTCCAAACTTCCAACCGTGCTTTAATCATTTATTGCCCATAGACATACCAAACACGGCACATAAAGGCCTTTTCAAGCAGCCAGAAAAAAGTTGTGTTTTGAAACAGAACGCCGTCCAAAACTGACGGACTGCGACGCTGTAAAGTTTCTGCTTTAAAATCAGGCTGACCAATCCGAGCTCGGTCGTCGGGCAGAACAGCTCATCGAGAGCTTATAGGACGAGCAACAGGCTGCCTCTACAAACATGGATATTAAAGAAAAGACCTGGTGAAATAGAACTGAACCCAACATCGAGGACAATACAGAGCATAGCATTGTGTCACACAAGCTGACTTGAGTCAGGCTCAAGTGGCACATTTAAGGACTTGCTTGGAAAACACTGTTACCAGACACGACTTTGTCTTGGTACTCATGACTTGAAATGATTTGACTTTTATTAAATATTCGCATTTGTAGGCATGGAGAAGTTTGACATTAAGGATTTTTTCGAAACATGATCGGGTGATTTCTGTGTCCCCACACGCAAACCTGGCAACCTATCAGAAATAAAATTCAGCCTGATTTAAATGTGGTGACCGGAGTTCCTCCCACCTCTAGGCAAATGTTTGCACTCATTTACACTGGTTTTCTATTCATTTCCATGCATTTCTTACGTTTGATTAGCATTTGTCACTTAAATTTCTATAACACTTTGGATATTTGAGTATTTCATTCACATCCATTCCAGCATTTATTGCTCGGTCCTGATCGATCATCGCTGCCGCCCGCTTATCGTAGAGCCGCGAGAGCCATAAAGCTACAAAATCCCTGCCAGTCTGATAAGTTTCAAGGCCAGATTTGTGACGCTTCACCTTGAGCTGGTTGAGTTTGAGCAGGTCGGAGTCCATCACGGCCGCCGTGCCGATGGCGCTGAGGAGCCGCCTCTGCTCCGAGCGTCTCTCAGCCAGCAGACGGTTCGAACCCTGAGCGACAAATAACTGATTAGACAAAGCGCCCTGAAGTTAAAGATGAGTCAGATTCGGTGAAAAACAAAGCTGATGCAAGGTTAACATTTAAAAACACTTAAGGGCAGGGAGCGTACTGCAGTTTCGTAATCCACAGCTTTGTCCGTCTCGGGCATCTCCAGATCCAGGTAGACGTCCTTCTCTTTGCGACTGATGGCGTAGTAGCCCTCGCTTCGGGCACTTCCAGTGACGTGCTCCCTCAGCTGCCCATCCGCCGCCTTCTTCTTACGCCGCGGGTTCGGGATGTTGGTTAGTGGAACCGGGGTCAAGGCTCGAAACTTAAAAAGGCGAGAACAAACATAACAGCTCTACCACTACAGGATTTGGAACGGAGTTCGCATCTAAGGCTGGGTAACAAAAACCAGCACCCAAAATGCACTGACCGAGGTGACTCAAATAGGTCTATAGATATTTGATTCTGGGTTTCAGAAGGTTAAGTAAATCCTTTTCTTTGATTGAGAAAATTATTAAACCAAAAACTCTTGCAAAAAATATTTTCCCTATCATGTGACCAAAAACTGCATCAGATTATGGATAATGGGCCATCATCATGACCGGGCTTCTCATAGTTTATTATTCTTAGGCATGATTTGCCCTTTTTTATGTCCTTTACTGGTCATGACGGGTCAGAATTACTCATAACAGTCCAACTCCTTTATACATGTGCACTCACGTTTATTTTATCTAGATACCATATCATGGGTCTGGCATTGTTCTGGCTCAGAATCGGGGTTTGCCACTTTTCTTGGAGTCTCCCCTCTCAGTAAGAATTGGTGGGCAGGACTCATTATCTGCGCCTACAGGAACGTCCTAATCCCAAAGCAGGGAAAGTGTAAATCAGACAGACAGCCTGTGGGTGAACTGCCTTAAAGTTAAGACCTCTTGCTTCATAACTTAATATCAGGCTACCTCTAATGACTTGTGGCTGTCTGCATTTCACTCGTTTTACACAATTATAAGATCTACAAGGCTTCGAGTCAGCTCCTCTGATGCACCCTCACTATGATGGGACTTTATGATGATTTACAAAAGAGCTGCGATTTTCCCTCCCTCAGACAGGGCCATCGGGTCAGCTGGAATTTCAGACCATTATCTACATTCGAATTCTCCCCCCCACCCCTAAACACGGCCCCGAGCCGCAGGAAAGGATATTGGGATGCGTGACCCAGTGCGTGTCGTTGAGCCAGTCCGTGTTCTGATCGTCCTGCAGCAGCTTGTCGTACGTCACCTTCAGCAGCCTCATATCCTCCTGGTCCAGGCCGGTGTTCCAGATGTCGTACAGGATGGTCATCTGCTCGAACTCGCTCCGGTTCTTGTACGCAGGCGGCGGGGGAGGAGGAGGCACCGCGGTCTGACTGGGCTTCCTCTGGGTCGACGGCGTCACGCCCGCTTCCTGCAGGAAGAGCCGCTCGCTCTTCCTGACCTCCTCCTTCTCGAACTTGACGCGCTCGTCCGGGCCGAAGTCCGAGTCGCCCGAATCGGAGCTGGAGCTGGAGAAGTCGCCCGTCTCCAGCTGCTCCACGTCCACGTCCTCCTCCAGGTCCTGAGAGGCCAAACGAGAGAGTTTGCGAGGAGGAAATGGGACACAGGATTGACTGGGAGCAGTGCATAATTAAAGCAGTTTAATCCTGAAGTAGTTTAGGTAAAACCCTGCCGGCGGCACCACATCTAGGCGAGAAATCTCACTCCACCACCACATTCTGAGCACATTATTTCGCGGCTTGAAATCAGGGCCTACGCTTTCATTTTTAAAAGACAGACACATTAACCGTTGCAGTAATAGCATGATTAAAACAAAGCTGCTTCAGGTCACTCGTTAGTGCTTAAACAGCATCAGCAACAGTTATAAGAGCCAACCGAGGTACTACTGTATTGTCATTCAAGGTTGCCAGATCCCGCGAGAGAAACAAGCAACCGGGTCTACAGAAACGGGCTCAAAAGGGGTCTGTACTGATAAAGATCCACCACCCAAACAAGACCTGATCTGTGGGGGGTCCTGACCATCAGAGAACAGAGTAAACAGGACTAAAAGCACGCAGCACGCAGAGATACAGATGGATCTATAATGGCAGAATGATAAAGGGCTTCTATAGGTTAAGGGGAACTGATTGCAGAAACAACAAGGCTTTCCTAATAGTGATCGGCGAGAGCATATGGGGTTAGACAGCACTAACACGGTGCTTTATACATGACAGGCTTACGAAAGGAACGCTCGGCTACTGGGTGCTGCAACGATCAGGCTGAAAGGCCGTGTGAATAACTAACTGTAGACTCGTTGCAGACAGAAAGTCGTTTAAACAGACGCAACGCTTGGACGTTATTTCGCCAAAAAAAAAAACCCGAAGCGTGGAACGAGACGACCGACAGTGAACACACCTCTAACTTCCCTTTCCTCTGCGCCTTGATGAGCTCGTCCTTCTGTTTCTTGGCCGGCTGCAGCTCCGCGCTGTCTTTATCTTTCCTAGTCCGCTGTTTACTCGTCCCTTTGTCCGGCTCGTCCTCTCTCCTGAGCGAGCCTTTCCTTTTCGAAGCGGGACTGACAGCCCGGGGCTCGGCGGATTCCCCGGCCTCGCCCACCAGTCCCATTCCAGACACAGGACCCGGACCGTGCTGCTCGGCCACGTCCCCGATAACCTCCTCCGGCGCCTCCTGCACACAGTTCTGGTTGAAATCTGCCGACAGCACGACGGCGGGGTCCGGTTTGGTCCTCTTTTGGGCCGCCGTGACAGGGGCGGGCGCGAGGAGGGACGGGGACCTGGAGTAGTTGTGCTCATGCAGGACGAACATGCCGTCCGGGTCCAGCCTGAGACGCCAGGCTTCCTCGTCCTGCTTGTGCTCTTCGGCCTCGTCCGACGTCTCGGTCTCCTCTGAGTCGACGTCCTCGTCGGCGTCCATCTTGGAGGCGACGTGAGCCAGGACAGAGAGGTCAGGGGCGTCCGCCGACCCCAACTGCCTCCCCTCGTCTTCGTCTTCATCCTCCAGGGTAAGGACCGACTGGCTGGAGGTCCTCGCCCGGCCGCGGGGTCGACCCTTCTGAAAGGGTGTGGTCGGGGTGGGCTCCTCGTATGCCACTCGGACCAGGGAGGCGTGGTCCAGCGGTAAGTTCTGGACCGTCAGGCAGACCGGAGCGGCGGGCGCGGGCCGTGGGGACTCTTTCCCAGCCGCTCGTCTGGAAGGTGACTTTGCAGGGGGTGGCTGAGGGCTCTTCCTAGGCTCCTCCGGGCGGAGGGAGCGCACCGGGGGAGGGACGGTGAGAACGTTGGACAGGGAGGATGACGGGAGGTTCGCTTTGTCTGGCCGGGAAGCGAAGGGGCAGAGCATCGGGAGGGGTTTGGACGGAGGTGTGCCAGTGGGCGTGGCTACCGGAGAGGACGTAATGAGTTGGTCAGGCGGTTGGGATTTGACAGGAGATAAGAGGAGAGCCGGAGAAAGCGAAGAAGATGGAGAAAGAGGTGCGGCGGAGGGCGGGGCGGAGGGTTTGGCTTCGCTCTCCTCTGTGGTGAAGGACACTGTTTTGCGTCGCTTCTTCAGAGGGGGCAGGATGGGCGAGGAAGGGCGAGGACAAGGTGGAGACGACGGACGATGATCCGTAGCAGCAGCCGCGGCAGACTGTTCTTCTGTTTAAAAGAGAGGGGGAGAGAGAGCAGCTTTAAAATGGCACAACGAATAAAATTAACACTGCCCCTCAACTCCGACAATCACTGACCTCCGGGTTTACATGACTATCGGATAGTAATCAGATTTATACTGAAAATTACACCGAACTTTATTAAATTTACATTTACAGCACTTAGCAGACGCCCTTATCCAGATCGACTTACAACTGATACAAAGCAGCTGTGGGTTAAGGGCCTTGCTCAAGCAGGCAGAGGTGGGATTTGAACCCTGGACCTTCTGGTCCATAATTTTGGTTCTCAAAAAGCCTTCTGGAACAAATTAGAACCGAGGTACCACTTTTCTAACACTGACATGTTTTACATTTTATCTACACACTCGTGTTGGTGGGCCTGACCTGCTTTAACCTCCGCAGGAGCCACGCCCGGTGCTTGACCGACGCTCGCCGTCTCCCTACAAGGAAAAAAACAGCACGTACTCAGACCTCCTTGCTCTAATCCCTCTATTAGGACTAAACAGTTCCACCAACAACACAGAACACACTTCTCTTTGTGTGTGTCCATAGCCACGCTGTCCATGG
Organism: Ancistrus triradiatus; assembly: GCA_025084515.1. Classification (NCBI taxonomy): domain Eukaryota; kingdom Metazoa; phylum Chordata; class Actinopteri; order Siluriformes; family Loricariidae; genus Ancistrus; species Ancistrus triradiatus. Next base: position 44,948 of record JAJAGP010000363.1, on the reverse strand, counting down.
TGGACTCGTCCATGGTGTCCAAGCTCTCACTTTCCTCGGGCCGCTCCAGGTCCTCGTCATCCTCGTCTTCCTCATCGGAGGACGACGTGGTGGATGAGGAAGAGGAGGACGAGGAGCTCCCAGACGAAGAGGAGACGCTTTCGTCGTCGCTGTCGGCGCTGACGGCTTCATCTGGAACGGATAAAGAAAATATTTTAAGTTTAAACACAGCCGATCATGAACCGCTCCATAAATGAGAAGGACTCAGACAGGGCTCACCGTCTGAATCATCTTTCTCACTCTCGTCTTCCTCCTGAAGCAGAAAAACATCATCAGGGACAAGACAACAATCACAACAAACCATCTCGTTAGAAAGAGATCGAGTCGTTCACAAAAGCGTTCATGAAGCTCCGCTGCCCCCTAGCGTTTAGACCACGCAATTACCCACAGCTTTCTGGCTGTACCACAACCAGCAGCATCTCCATACTCTATACTCACCTTTTCAGAAGAAGATTCGTCCGACGTCTCCTCGCCCTCACTGTCCAGGTCGTAAGGTTTACGAGCTCTGGGTCGCTTCCTCCTCTTGGCTGCCGCTCGCTCGGCCGCCCGATTCTCCACCGGCCGGCTTATGCTGTCTGCATCTTTACCTTGGTACGAGTCTGAAAGGAGAATTAAACACAAACAATTAAAAGGTGACAAATTATTAAAACTGGATTGTTTCACCATATTAAAACAGGTTGAGAAGGATCGGTTTACAAGCTCCATTTGGCTTTTTTTATTGAGAGTGGAGACAATAGGGTTATTCTACCATCCAGTTCTTTTAAATAGCGCAGGCTCTTTTAAAGCCTCGATTTGTACCTTCAGAAATGTTTGACTGACTTTGATTTGCACACTGCAAGATCTAGAGCGAGATGCAGCGATGAGAAGCCTTTCCTTCCCCTCAGTGCTTGAAAAATCACAGAAAAGCACCACTGAGTTGGGTGGAACAGGAGGTAACTCTCTGTAATCGTCTCGGGGGAGAAAAAGCACCAGCACGGCTGATTCAGACGGAAATAAAGTCACAGAGCAGCTCCTGTCAAAGAGGAAAACAGAGTCCAAACCAAGCCTCACCTTCATCCTCCTCGTCTGGTGGAGTGGAAGGCCTTGCCCTTTTCAGCGACGCGTCCTCTGCCAGCTCCTGAGGTTCTTTCCTTTTCACCTGTAAAGCAAACTCTCTCGGTGAGAAACATGCTGCAGTGTCGTAACAAACACCCGATGATTACTCAACCCCAATAACGAGTTACTGGTAACCCAGGGTAAGGATTGTCCCCATTACAACTAATCCAGTCCTACATAAATAAGCAATTAACACAGGAATCGGCTATAAAAATAACTAAAATGGCGTGAACGGAGTTCAGACGGTGCTGTTATACTCTTACAGCGACACTCAGTTGAAGTGGGGACCTATTTTTACTTCCGAATAGAATTTATTCTCATTTAAGACGTTCCTTGTACCGAGCTACTATTGCGCAATCACAAGCATAACCGGGCCACCCTTGCGTTTAGGGTCGGCACACCATATAAAGGACCAGGCGTTTAGGTACATGGGCTTTTCTATGACGTTAAACATGGGCACCTTGAACGAGGGCAGCCGCAGGGACCCGAGCATGGAGAAGCCCTCGACGCCTCCGCTCTTGGCCCAGTCCACCAGGGACATCAGAGGCTCACGTGGCCGGCTGCTCGTCTTCTCTTCCTTCTTCTCTTCCGACACGACTCTCAGCGCGGTCTGGAAAGGCTGAGGGGAGGAAAAAACCGAGGTGAGTACTGCGACCTCAAAGTGTACCTGTAGCAGAGGAAACTGGGAGTTACGTCCGCTCACCTTGGCCTTCCTCTCCTTCCTCTCCCACCACTGGTCGAAGGTCCCGAAGGCGACGTTCTCTACCATCTTGCGGTTCAGGTCCCTCTGCATGGTGTTCTTCATCTCGTCGATAAGAGAAGCCAGGACGAGCTGAACCGTGGCCTCGTGCGGGTTCTGGTCCACCGGCGGCATCGGGTACTGCTCGCCCTCGACGCCGGGGATGGCGGTGTACCCCGGGGGAGGGTAGTGCGAGGGGTAGTGGCGTGGCAGGACGTGCGGGGGCCAGGCGGCGTGAGGAGGCGGGGGCATGCTGTGGGGATGGGGAGGCGGGAGCTGTGTGGCGTGAGGGTCCGGGTAGGGGTACGAAGGCATGTGAGGAGGCATGTAGCGGTGGTCCTGGTCATAGTGGTTCCCTGCAGTGCCGTCTTGGTCCATGTACGGGTGGCCAGGGGGGGGCGCGTGTGGAGGGGGCATAGAATGCAGGTGGTACGAGGCCGGGTACTCGGAGCCGGGCGCGTGCTTCTCTCGCATCTGGTGCAGGCGGCTGATCATGTGAGCCTGCATCTGGAAGGACGTGCCCCCGTACTGGCTCAGGAGCTCCACGGAGCTGGCGTAGTCGTACATGTGTGGGGGCGGGGGGTACTCTGGGTGCAGGTCCATGTGAGGCAGCGGGGGCGGGACGCCGTGCGGAGGAGGGGGAGGCTGGAGGGAGAAGCCCGGCGGGGGCGGAGGGGGCAGGTGAGGAGGGTAGGAGGGGAGGTGAGGGGGCGGCATGGAGGTGCCGAAGTGCTGCGTGCTGTCGGGGGGCGTGCCGGCCGAGGGGTCCGCCGTCTGAGAGGGCAGGGGCGGCTGAGACGAGGGGGCGGGGGAAGAGCCGTGGTGAGGCGTCACCGTGGCGATGCCGCTGTCATCTTCGTCCGAGATCTCCATGTCTTCGCCAGAGGAATGAGGAGACGCCTGAGAAACAGAAAGGTGACAGGGGTGAAGAAACTGCGCCCGGAGACAAAATACTCAACGCCAGGCTCGCGGTCTGCATCGCTGGAGGTGGGTCGGCTTTGAAAAGACGCTTTTACTTTTTTCTTGAACTTGATTCTTAAATAGCGCTTTTCAAAGCCGCTTACCATGTAGAGGACACAGAGCAGACGGACAACTAGAAACAACAGCAAACAAAAAGGGAAATCTGGATAAAGACACGACCAAAGAAGAAGCATTTTCAGGATTGAGACAGATTATATGCCAGATTAGTTTTGAGATTAAATCTGAGAAGAGAGATACTGTTAGACTACTTCAGCAGAGGAGGGAGAGCGTCCCGGAGTTTGGAAAAGCCTCAGAGGTTAGATGGAGGAATGGTTTGCCAAAAAACAAATTTATTTTCATACAGTTACTTACATTTTTTTCATCAAACATACTGCAGCTGAATTGATATTACATGGACCATTAAAAACAAAAACTTCTTCTCTTAAAGCGCACCTCATACGAACTATTTCTGAGAAAGTACACAATGGGCTACTCACATGTCCCTCTCCGTTCTGGGGGGGCGGCGTGTGAGCGCCTGTAGGTTTCTGTGCATCTAAGGGCGTGGGTTCCACCTGAGGGGGGCCCTGCTGGCCCTGTGCTGAGTCCGTCATAGGGGGGGCAGGGGGGACTGTCGCTGTGGGGCTTTTCCTTGCTTCGCCCCCTCCTGCCTTTCTCCCTCTGCTCCTCCGGCCGTCCCTCCTGTGCTGGCCTCCCTCTCTGTCCCCGGCCTCCTCCCTGCGTTTCCGGGAGTCGGCCCTGCCATTGTCCTGCCTGCTGTCCTCCTTCTTGTCCTCCTCCTCTTCGTCGTCAGAGGCGAGGAAGGAGAACTTGGACTTCTGGTCCTTCAGCAGCATCTCGATGCGCGAGTCCAGGCTGCTGGAGTGGTGCATGAACGGCAGGCTCTCGTTGGTGGAGTCCGGCTCCGGGGAGGAGTCGCCGCGCTGGGCTTGGGGCGAGGACAGCGACGCGGTGGACGAGGGGAGGTGGTGAGGGAGGGAGGTGGAGGACGGAGACGTGGATGACGACGGGACGGAGGCGTGGGGAGGGGACGACGGCGGAGGGGTGCATGGCGGTTGGGGCGGAGTGCTGGGACGCCGCTTCAGTTTGCTCCACTGGTCTTCCCGGACGGGGCTCTCCTGGGAGAAGTCCAGCGAGCTGAGCGTTTCGGCCACCGCCGCCGCGATGACGGAGGCCGGGGGGAGCGGGGGAGGGGGCGGCGGGGGATGCAGGGGCGCCTGGTGGGAGTGGGAGCGGTAGCCGGCGTCTCCAGCGCTCGCTCGCTCGCCTGACCTGAAGGTAGGAGACGGGTCGAGGCGGGACGACGAGGGAGTGTCGTGTGCGGCCGGGTCTTTCGGGGGATTGTACCCAAACGAGGCGGGTGGCGGGGACAGGCTGTTGGACGAGCGGTGGCTGGAGTTGGTATGGCCGCCTCTGTATCGCGGGTCTGAGCTGTTGGAGTAGTCCCCGTCTCGCTCCCGGTCCCGGCTGTCCCTCCGCCGGCCGTGGTGATTGTGCGAGTGGTGGTGGTTCCGGTGTCTCCCGTGATCTCGGGACCCTGAGCTGTCCCGCCGGTACGTCCTGCCGTCTCGCTCCTCCCGGTGGTGAGAATGGTACGAGGATTTGGAGGAAGAGGAGGAGTTCACGTCCTGGTGGTAGGACGATCGCCGAGCCCCGAAGCGACCCGAGTCGCGATCCCGGTCCCTTTCTCTAGGCCCCCGGTCCCTGTCTCGGTCCCTTTCCCTCTCCCTCTCTCGCTCAGTCACAGGTGGAGATTCGTACATGGAGCCCGAAGGGGGCATGTGCGGGTGCGGGGGCATGTGCATCCCAGGGCCGCCTGCGTTATGATACGGGGGATAGCCCTGTGGAGGGGGGAAACCGGGCCGACCCCGCTGGAACACGGAAGGGTCCTGAGGGGGGACTCCATGGGGGTCGTCATAATAGCGCGGAGGCTTGAACCCTGACGATGAGGACACTGCAGAGGACGAGCAGGAGGAAGAAGGTAGCATGTCCTGCGGAGGGTAACCGCTGCATGGAGGACCGCCGCTGTAACCGGCAGGCCTGAGGGCAGAGACAGAAAGACAAAAATATCTGTTACAACCGATGCAAACTTTTCTAACCACTACACCTCTCTATCCGCTTTATGACCCCAATTTTCCCCCTGGTCACCCGGCCAGAATCAAGTCACCCGGGCAAACCTAGCGACCGTGACAAGGAAAAACTCCCTAAATGAGATGAGGAAGAAACCTTAGGAAGACTCAAAAAGGGACCCAAACTGCATGAGCATGGTCAAGGTTACAAATATGAACTATATTAAATTAAATTTAGTTTCCATTTATAATAATAAATACATAAAAGAATATAATACATAATATACTAGTAAATATATTAAAATAAATAAAACAGAAAAATAACAGAATAAAAACAAATATGGAATATACTGTAAATAAAACAATATAAAGAATTACAGAAAAATAAAAAGCATAAAACCTTAGCAAGAGAACATGGAAAAATAAACAAATCAAGAATATAAATAAAACAAATATAATAAAATAAATGCAATAAAACACTAAATATAACAGTAAAATAAATAGAGTAAATATAATAAATACACAAAATATTATTACATATAATAAATATAACAGGGAATACAAGCATGTCTCTGGGCATTATTCAGTCCAGTAAAAACGCAGTTACTGGAGGTTCTCACTTCAGCCATCATCTGTCCTCTGATGGGGACCGAGTAAAGGCGAGACAGGCAGAACACACATCAGTGCCTCAGAGAGCAAACGAGAGTAACCTCACTGAAACGAATACAAGTCTCTCCTATTCATCATCTTCAGTTTTGAAAGCGCTTGGTTCAGGACATGTCTCACCCCTGTTTATCTAGGTGAGGGTCACAAGAATTCACCCTGACCAGGGCACTGAACACGGGCCTTCTCCTGCCTCTGGTGCTTCCGTTTCCAGGAGCTGCCCCTTACCACCAGAGAGCTCCTAAGGTACTTCTGGACCCATATTTAGTTCAGGTAGGACTTTACTCTTCTTAGCCCACTCAACTGCTATGTAGATCTTATAGATGTTTTAACAAACGTAAATAACAGCACTAACCTGCCCCCGGAGTAGCCTGAATCCTGGGAAAAGGGGGTCCCAGATCGTGACGTATAGGGAGTGTTGCCTCCCTGAGAGGAGCACGAAGAGCCGGGGGTGTAGGGTCCGCCGAGGGAGGACGGGGGAGTGTCTAGGCGCTGCTCCGCAAACCCCGCATCCAAAGTCATCTGATCGGTAGAGAGCTTCCGTCTGATATCTGATGACTGTTCATTAAAAAAAAAACAAAAAAAAAAAACAAAGACAGGGTCACAGGTAATTCATTAATACTGTTATATTACTCCACGACATACACGCGTAACCTAGCAACGACGCCGCCCAAAAGACTAGGAATGGAAAGCTACAATTAGTTCATGAAATCTACCGGTTTTGAAAACATCTGTTTCGGTTTAAATTTGTAAGCTGAAGCTATTAATGAGCAGCCTGATGCATCCAAAGAGCCGGAGGTTTGTCACCTTAAGGACTTGGAAGCGCTGGAAAAGTAAAACAAAGTTCTTTGGAATTACAGAATCGAGTTTGGTTTGTTTACACATTTTCAGTGTACTTACGGTATCAGGCTGGGCCGGAGCAGGGGGCTGAAACTTGTCTGTGAGGGCTTTGCCCCCCGTTGGCACTGTCTGTGGTGTGTATGAGCCACTCACAATCAGGTTGTAGTACTTCATCCTCTGCTCGCCTGCACAGGGAAGCAAAACGCAAAACAATCAGTTCACCAAGCCTCAGTTTGTCGGAGGTTAACCAATTATCCCATGAAGTCCAGTACCTTTGATGTCTAGCTGGGCATGGACGATGTTGCCCATGATGGAGGTGTTGTGCAGGTGTTTGACTGTGTCTTTGGCTCCTCGGGTACTGGTGAAGAGGACGCGTGCCAGGCCCAAGTGCTTGCGGGTCTTTGGGTGGAACAGGATCTCCATTTCTTCCACCTCGCCAAACTTGGCGCACATCTCCAGCAGGAAGGGCTCCTTGATGTTGTCGTTGAGCCGGGCAAACGTCACCTCCTTCAGCGGAAAAGGACCCACGTAGTACTCGTCCAACTGCCGGGCGCATCATAAGGGAACGTTAAGATCAGGCCTACATAAAAACTGGCTGCATCTTCGGCGTCACCGTCCTCGTCCCCCCCACGGCCGGAATATGAGTGATTCAACTCAAACGTACTCAAACGCCCACTTTGTCTGCCACATGAAATAAGATCTGTAAGAACTGACTTTATTGTGTATAAAGTGGTCATAACTTATGACTGAAACTGCTTCTCCATTTTTAGTGATTTTCCTTTTTCCCTATGTATGAAATATGGGCATACAGTCCTGTGCAAAAGTCTTAGGCCACCATTAGATTAGATATAGCACTTCTTGCCCATATATTACTTCTCAGTCTCGTTATACAACCCGACAATGTTGCATGATAATGTCCATACTTTTACATTTACAGAAGTCCATTTAAATATAAAACAGCACACTTGGTGTCGGCGCTGAAATGTCCAAATAAATCTGATCCATCTGAAGAACGCGGGACCTGCGCTTTTACTGAATTTAAAACATGCTGCATACTGTTAAACCTGACTAAAAGTGTCCATTCTTAAACGAGAACCAACACCTTGTTAACAGAAATTGCAACGCGTACAGTTTAACTCATCCGAAAAAAACAAAAACATCAGACGTACCTTAAATTTGGGTAAAGGAAGCAACATCTCTGTGTGTCTGGACCAGATCCGTCGTGGTCGAGGATCACGTAACTCCCCCACAGGTGGAAACGCTGAGTCCTAAGAGCCAGCAAGTTCATTAAACATGTAGTTTAAATAACTGCAAGACCTTTTAAGGTTCACAATCTCACATTATGAACTAAGTCTCAATCTTTTCATGTCCTAACCAGTGCTTATCCCGGCCAAACACAGGGCACAGGCGTTCGTGCGGCTGCCCTTCTTTCGGACACACCCAACCTTATCTGGACGTGACCTGACCGGGCCAGAAAGCACTGTTGGGACTCGGTCCCAGGTCCCTTCGATGGTGGGCTCGCATATAGGACGCCACCAATGCAGCATCATGAGCTGAGTTGGGGGTAGGTTAGGTCGTACTCCGTCTACTTTATTTACTGGACCAAATCTTGCTATTACTAATTGTGAAAGTTCTGTAGACAGATCTCACACAGGCCATGTCCTAGGTTAGCACACAGCTCTACTGACTCTATCAGCTATGCATCAGTGTAGGATCAGTAACAGAAGACACTCGCCCCCCACTAGTACATTGGTCTTTCTGTCAAGTCTTTGTACTTTATACCGGAGTAAGTCGTTTGAATCTGCATGTTAGGAATCAGGTGTGACATGAGCATTCGGTGAAGCCCCTGCTGCAGAAACCTGCTCTCGTTTCCTTCTTTCATAATGGCAGAGACGAACGCACGGGTCCTGAAATATCTCCTTGTAGTTTCAGGGGCGTGTCGTCATTGGATGCTCTGCATAGGAGCTCGCTTGTGTTTCTGGTTGCTTTGGCAGCGAGAACAATATACGTGAGGTAAAGATGATTCTCGCTAAGGAGCTTCATAAAATGATACAACCTTAATCTGACTGTGGGTACAGATTTATTCAGACAACAATACATTAATTTGAGTGATGTTCCACAGACATGATGTTACAGACTGTGAACATGCAACCTTATTTTATTCGCCCTCTGCTCAATTTCTGCAAACACTTGCCGGAGAGAAAAACTCGCTGGCCAATCACAAAGTACTCGGAACAAGACCGAGAGAAAACAGCACCACGTTCCTTTGCCCTCTGCTGTTCCCTTTCCTCCTCGAAATCAGAGCCATGTATAGTCAGGTCAACTAACACTTTCTAGTTTTATGTCCCCAACATATTAGACGTTCAGAATGATCACACTGACAAACCACACAGTTTCCCAGAGCTCGAACAGGAAAGACATCGATAACCGGAGAACGATAATCGGCAGCACATACCGGCACGCTGAAGTGAATCCCATCGTATCTGTAGATCTTCTGAGTGACCCGGCGGATGGCTGGGTCCTGTACAAGCTTGTAGCTCTTCCATTGCAGACTGATAGTTCGCTGAGTGTCCGCCCCACTGTCTGGATCCATGCTATTACTGAACACAAAAGCCAGAGGAGCCTGATTGAGCCACGACAAAATCACTCGTTCTTCTCATGCGTCTTGAACCCGGGTAAGATTTTACCCCCATCAACGATATCAAATGCATCTCCAGTCAGCCTGGTTGAAATCTGATGGCTGTATCCTGTGTAACATGTAAATCAGCACATAACACTGCAAACTCCCACATCCTGTGTTGTTTCCAGATTTTATTTGCAAAAGATGGTCGCCGCATCAAAAGTAGCTTCTCTTTAAACTACGAGGAAACACCAAGAACAATCAAGATTCTGTCTGCAGGGCTAAGCCATGCAAAAATGCCTGCGTACATTCACCCAAACACCATCTGCGGCTGATCGGAGCTTCATGCATAGGCCTGTTAAGTCCAGCTCTTATTAACCCGACCGAGCTACTGATGATCTATAAGTCTAACTTTACAATTTCTGATTGTTAAGATTAACATTAAAGAGCTTCATCGAACACATTTTGAATCACTAACCATGTATAACGGGATCCTAGACTTTGCTTAGAACACCAGGATCTCACTCCGATTTGCTTCTGTCGGTAGAATAGTGGATCAGCCTTATAAACCCCACCCATTTTAATTGCTTAATGCAAATAAACTTCCTTTTTAATCAATTAAAACTTACCAATCGATATATTTGTGTGTATTGTCTGTATAATAAACAGTTATCGGTCATTCTGTTATTACTGGAGGCCATAGTCTGGTGATGATGGTTTAGCAGTGGGGTAACGACAGAATGGAACTATTTTACCTCGCCTAATGTTGATAAACAAATCCTTTTTCTGGCATAACACAGGAAAGCGGGTGGCCCAGTGTGATGACCTCATTTACATATTACACAGGATACAGCAAACAGACTTCAATTTGTGTAAACGAGGTCATTAGACATGAGACACCATCTAACAAGATACGATCCACGCAATTAATGGTTAGAACCCTGGACCTTCTGGTCGTTAGTCCAGTCACATATGCACAGTTTTAGGTCAGTGTTCTGTATGAAACACTCACAGTAATGCAGACACTAACACTATAAAAACATTTAAGCTTTTCTTAGATGTTAAACATTCATGGTGGGCATGAGTTGATCATAGTGCATTAAAGCATGAGCACAACTCACATTTTGTGATTGTATATATTGACTTAGTTAATTATTCATTTACATTATTTATTATGATGACTTGTGCATATAAAAGTTCAGCTTAAATATCTGAATGCATAACGCAGAGAAAGGTGGCGACAGGAAATGCTGCTTTACGACCATGTGAACTGATAATTAGCTTTAAGACAAATAAACAAACCAGTTAAATAACCATCACCGATTCTAACTACATACCGCTTTCTCTCCGAGCTCTTCTTCAGGTACCAGTACCAGTCCTTGAACTTAGATATTATTCCAGTTCCAGTCCTCACACCAACATATTCTTCCAGTACCTCACACTAACATGTTCTTCAGGTACCAGTTCCAGTGCTCACCCTAAGATGTTCTTCTAGTACTAGTTCTCACACTAACCTGTTCTTCAGGTACCAGTTCTTCCAGTACCAGTTCTAGTAGTTCCTCACACGAAGATATTCCTCCAGTACCAGTTCCAGTCCTCACACTAAGATATTCTTCCAGTACCAGTTCCTCACCCTAAGATGTTCTTCCAGTACCAGTTTCTCAACACTAACATGTTCTTCAGGTACCAGTTCTAGTCCTCACCCTAAGATATTCTTCCAGTACCAGTAACCTCACACGAACATGTTCTTCAGCGTACCAGTTCCAGTCCTCACACTAAGATATTCTTCCAGTACCAGTTTCCAGTGCTCACCCTAAGATGTTCTTCTAGTACCAGTTCTCACACTAACCTGTTCTTCAGGTACCAGTTCTTCCAGTACCAGTTCTAGTCCTCACACGAAGATATTCCTCCAGTACCAGTTCCAGTCCTCACACTAAGATATTCTTCCAGTACCAGTACCAGTCCTCACACTAAGATCTTCTTCCAGTATCAGTTCCAGTCCTCACCCTAAGATGTTCTTCCAGTACCATTTCTCACACTAACCTGTTTCTTCAGGTACCAGTTCTTCCAGTACCAGTTCTAGTCCTCACACGAAGATATTCTTCCAGTACCAGTACCAGTCCTCACACTAAGATATTCTTCCAGTACCAGTACCAGTCCTCACACTAAGATCTTCTTCCAGTATCAGTTCCGGTCCACACCCCAAGATGTTCTTCCAGTACCAGTTCTCACACTAACATGTTCTTCAGGTACCAGTTCTTTCAGTACCAGTTCTAGTCCTCACACGAAGATATTCCTCCAGTACCCTCACACTAAGATCTTCTTCCAGTACCAGTTCCGGTCCTCACCTCAAGTTGTTCTTCAAGTATTAGTTCTCACACTAACATGTTCTTCAGGTACCAGTTCTTCCAGTACCAGTTCTAGTCCTCACACTAAGATATTCTTCCAGTACCAGTACCTCACACTAACATGTTCTTCAGGTACCAGTTCTTCCAGTACCAGTACCAGTCCTCACCCTAAGATATTCTTCCAGTACCAGTTCCAGTGCTCACCCTAAGATGTTTCTTCTAGTACCAGTTCTCACACTAACAAGTTCTTCAGGTACCAGTTCTTCCAGTACCTGTTCTAGTCCTCACACGAAGATATTCTTCCAGTACCAGTACCAGTCCTCACACTAAGATCTTCTTCCAGTATCAGTTCCGGTCCTCACCCCAAGATGTTCTTCCAGTACCAGTTCTCACACTAACATGTTCTTCAGGTACCAGTTCTTCCAGTACCAGTTCCAGTCCTCACACTAAGATATTCTTCCAGTACCAGTTCCGGTCCTCACCCTAAGATGTTCTTCCAGTACCAGTTCTCACACTAACATGTTCTTCACCAGGTACCAGTTCTAGTCCTCACACGAAGATATTCCTCCAGTACCAGTTCCAGTACCTCACAATAAGATATTCTTCCAGTACCAGTCCTCACCCTAAGATGTTCTTCCAGTACCAGTTCCTCACACTAACATCTTCTTCAGGTACCAGTTCTACTCCTCACACGAAGATATTCTTCCAGTACCAGTCCTCACAACGTTAATCAGACCATTTACATTTACATTTACAGCATTTAGCAGATGCCCTTATCCAGAGCGACTTACAATTGGTACAGTCTTACAATCCAAGCAATTGTGGGTTAAGGGCCTTGCTCAAGGACCCAACAGTGGCAGCTTGGCTGAGGTGGGATTTGAACCCTGGACCTTCTGGTCCATAGTCCTGCACCTTAACCACTAGGCCACCACAGTCCCACATCATCGGGCAAGGACACCTTCCTCCCTCTCCTCCGGTTGACGGATTATGCCATGCCACCAAAAATAATATAATTCTGTATTGTCTATTTTATTGTACTACTTATAATATTGTAGTCGCTTAAACATATTGATACATAATCATTTCGACAGGCGTCCTTATCCAGAGCGACTTACGAGTGATATAGCCTTACAATCCATGCCATTGACCTTGCTCAGGGACCCAACAGTGGTAGCTTGGCAGAGGTGGGGTCTGAACCCTGGGTCTTGTCCACAGTCCAGTACCTTGACCGCTAGACCTGAGGATTCAGGCTTTAGATCTCATTTATTGTTTGAAATGCACAGTTCTATTATTTATAACATTTACAAACGTGTTCTCTCTTTATTTGTTTATGTTTAGCTTCTGTGTATTTAAACTATTACTACACATGTATTAATTAGATAATGTAGTTTAATTCTTAAATATAACATCTAGGTTCCCCAAGGATGTTGGGTCCCTTTTTGAATCTTGGTTCTACCAAGGTTTCTTCCTTACAATGTTTATGGAGATTTTCCTTGCCACCATCACCCTAGGCTTGCTCATTAGAGAATTATAAAGCTCCTTTGACACAATGCCCCTTTGTAAAAAAGCGCTACAGAAATAAGTCTGACTTGCCTGAGTAGAAGGGTTTGTTCATGCATTCATAAATAAAACTGAGATCATGTCCTCCGACACTCAATGTTATGCTTGTAATGTAAAGATACGATGTGAAAGAGAGTTTGCTATATTTAATGAACCGTAAATAATGACCTTTATAATCATAACTAACCCTCTTTGTTGTTCATGTTTTAATAAACAAAACTAAGACGTTCAGTCTGCGTTAAAGCACTAACAGAATAAGCACGACTTAGTTACTCCTCACTGACCACATTCGTCTCTTTCTAAGTGCGTTTGAGGAATAAAATATCAAATCAGTTGTAAAACTTCGTGCCACAGCATGAGTCTCGCTTACAGTTGTTTATAAGAGATGCTAAGACTGTTAGCATCTCGGCTAACTCAGGCCTAGAGCGGAAAAAAACAGAAGCTACTGCACTTACAAATATGACTCGATTTCGACCTACCAGGAGTAAAAGTCCACTCTCAGGCGGTGCCGCTAATGTTCCGGTTCAAACCCGAAACCTCTCGGACCATCAAACTGCTTGTAAACGCGATGTTTTACTAAGAAGAGTGAATAAAACAGAGCTATGCCATCGCGGTACTAACCTGAGCGCCTCGCCTGTCCGCCATCAGTTTCCCTCAACAACACGCAGCGCATTCACACCAGCACTTTCCACAGCAACAGTCACAACTCAGCGCGATTCGATACACAAAATAAACCACACATGACTCAGAAAGATTAAAACGCCTGTATAAATGTATTACTGGAAGCATCTATAATCTGTACGCAAGCTAGCAACGCGCTCTGTTTCGATATATTTTTCTTGTCAGATAGCTGCCTGACTAACTATAGCGAATGTGCTGATGTCGTTACAAAGACGTCACAGCGCCAACGGTTCTAGGTTAAAGCTGGGCCAAGTTCACATCAAATTAAATGAAATAAAATGAAAATACATTCAATAAAAGACGTGGTTTATATGTGGGGATGCAGTATACAAATGTTGTGTGAATTTGGGGTTATTAAAAATAGGAAAATGACATACAGATTAAAAATAAATAAATGAGCAAAATCAACAGAGCGACAGAAATCAATTAGCCATATTTATTGAATGTATTCGATTAAAAGCTCTTTCAATATACGTATCTATCAGTATACGTGTATAATTTATCTCTACAATCTATAATTCATTAACTAAAGATATCAAGAGCTTCATGTGAATGTACATTTTTCATTTAATCGTGGGTTTTAGAGTTAGCATGTTTAATGTTAGCACGTTTTAGTGTTAAAGTTAGCATGTTTTAAATCCATGGCCATGTTTTAAATCCAAGTGTGTGTGTGTGTGTGTGTGTGTGCACACTTTTTTGTTACAGAAACAGCAGCTTTCTTCTGGGGAGTGTGAAGTTTATATACCATTGTACAGTCCAAATGCCGTCACAAAAATAGAAAGCTGTAACACTTTTACCTTGTAGGACGTTTAGCTGATCCCCAAAAGGAAAATTAATCATACCATTTAATAGCTTTGTAAGGAAAAACCCTCAAACTTTCTTTAGATGAAAACAAAATAGCCAAACGATTTTCTTTAGGTTACTAGGGTTAGGGTTATAGTTATGGTTAAGTGTAGCATTAATTAGCTAAAATTATATTATGTCAGTGGAGAGAACACACAATATTACAAAGACAAACGTGTATGCATGTGAGTGTGTGTGTGTGTGTGTGTGTGTGTGTGTGTGTGTGTGTGTGTGTGTGTGTGTGTGTCTGTCTGTCTGTCTGTCTTATCCGCTATTTGACTTAAATATCTATTACTGATATGTAAACTATGCAAACAAATTGTAGCAAATGCAAAAATCAAGAACGATACAAAAACAGGTACACTTCAGTATTATGTTTAATTTTTTTTACTGATATGAATGTTATCAATATTATTAGTAGTAAACAATAAATGTACACTTGAGTATTGTTATTGATACTAACCTTAACATTAATAGTACTAGTAGTATTATTACTATTAATAGTAATTTTATTAGTATTATTATAATTATTGCTTTTATTATTACTATCAGAAGTATTATTAGTAGTAGTAGTAGTATTGTTGCTATTATTAATTATTATTGTCATCATTCATTAATTATCATACTCTAACACAGGGATGTGGGAAGCCGGACCTAACTGGCAGCATAGGGCAAAAGGTAATAAAAAACATACAGTGGGACACTAATTAATCGAACCACACTGTGTTGGCTCTACTAGTCACATCTATCTTATTGCTCCACCTTGTAGTTGTAAAGGCAGAGACAGTAGCTCACCTGTTGCTGCACAGTCATCCTCTAATCCTTCATCAGTGCTCACGGGACACTGCTTACAGGACACTGGTGGCTGGACATTTTTGGCTTGTGGACTATTTTCAGTCCAGGAGTGACACTTAAGAGAATAAACTCCAGAAACACTGCTGTGTCTGATCCACTCGTACCAGCACAACACACGCTAACACACCACCACCACAGCAGTGTCAGTGTGCTGAGTATGATCCACCACCCAAATAGGACCTGATCATTAAATGGACTAGTCTGTAATTGTAGAACTACAAAGTGCTTCTATGTGGTAAGTGGAACTGATAAAATGGACAATCAGTGTTGTATCTAGCATTACTTGGACTTAATGGTGATTTACGACTGGTCTTGTTTTAAGATGTTAATTCTTTACATTTGGTCGCTCTAAATACATGCAACATGTTTTAAAAACAGTGCTTATCTTGAATGTGTTGCTTTACTACAGCTGAAAGAAACGAAGGCAAACATGAATTTGTTCTGTTTATTTATTATATTATGGAGCCTGAACAAGCTTACAGGGAGTAGAATACTAATGAGCTGCTTTTTCCAGAACATTCTTAACCATCTACTCAAAAAAGCAATTACAAAATCGCAAGAAAAAAAAAAGCAAATTAGTTTCTCTAACTAATTCTGATTTTGTTCTTTAGCGTAAGCTCCATTAAATAAGTTGTAGGTAGTGATTACATACTTTGGGTTCTACATTACATCAGAAGTAAGAATGATCAGAAGTATGAACCGAAGGAATTGAAATCAAAATGGGACAAAAACTTCAAGGAGAACGAGGTGTACAAAAACAAAACCGCAGTGTCATAACGTGGAAATATTTAACTTACAGTAAACGAGAACGCAAGCCATCACCCAGCTTCTCTCAAACCACACAAATCAGGAATGAAATTCAAGTAACAGAGAACTTACAGAAACAAGACCAATCAGTAAACAGATCCATGCAGGTAAGAGTCACAGCTACATTTTAAATGGAACACAATCACAAAAACACATGTATCATCAGTGCAGTACTAAGAATTGCCCACAGGAGGCGTCATGTTAGTCGACCTCTTCGATGGTTGGTCCCTGTGACCCGGCCCGTGCCTGATCTCCGCAGCTCCCCGTGGGCGCTCCTCCCTGGTACAGCTTGCTGACGATGGGACTGCAGACCTTCTCAAGTTCCTTCAGCTGATGCTCGTACTCCTCTTTGTCGGCGAGCTGGTTCTGCTCCAGCCACCTGATGGCCTGCTCGCACTTCTCAACCACCTTCTTCTTGTCGTCCTCACTGATCTTGCCTTTCAAGTTCTCCTCCTGGACGCTGTTCTTCATGTTGAAGGCGTAGGACTCGAGCGAGTTCTTGGCGGCGACTTTGTCCCTCTGCAGGTCGTCTTCTGCTTTGTACTTGTCGGCCTCCAGCACCATTCTCTCGATCTCCTCTTTACTCAGCCGGCCCTTGTCATTGGTGATGGTGATCTTGTTCTCCTTGCCGGTGCTCTTATCGACCGCCGACACGTTCAGGATTCCGTTGGCATCGATGTCGAAGGTGACCTCGATCTGAGGGACTCCGCGGGGAGCGGGCGGGATTCCGGTGAGGTCGAATTTCCCGAGCAGGTTGTTATCCTTGGTCATGGCCCTCTCGCCTTCGTAAACTTGGATGAGGACGCCGGGCTGGTTATCACAGTACGTGCTGAAGATCTGGGTCTGCTTGGTGGGGATGGTGGTGTTGCGTTTGATAAGGGCAGTCATCACGCCCCCTGCCGTCTCGATGCCGAGGGACAGCGGCGCCACGTCCAGCAGCAGCAGGTCTTGGACGTTGCCGGACGTGTCACCGGCGAGGATGGCGGCCTGCACGGCGGCGCCGTAGGCCACCGCTTCGTCCGGATTGATGCTCTTGTTCAGCTCTCTTCCGTTAAAGAAATCCTGGAGGAGCTTCTGGATCTTGGGAATGCGCGTGGAACCGCCGACCAGGACGACTTCGTGGATCTGGGTCTTGTCCATCTTGGCGTCACGCAGAGCTTTCTCCACAGGGTCCAGCGTTCCCCGGAACAGGTCGCCATTCATCTCTTCGAAGCGAGCTCTGGTGATGGAAGTGTAGAAGTCGATGCCTTCGTACAGCGAGTCGATCTCGATGCTGGCCTGAGAGCTGGACGAGAGCGTTCTCTTGGCTCTCTCGCAGGCCGTCCGCAGCCTCCTCAGCGCTCGCTTACTCTGGCTCATGTCCTTCTTGTGCTTCCGCTTGAACTCTTCCACAAAGTGGTTGACCATACGGTTGTCGAAGTCTTCCCCGCCCAAGTGGGTGTCTCCGGCCGTGGATTTCACCTCGAAGATGCCGTCCTCGATGGTCAGGATGGACACGTCGAAGGTTCCGCCGCCGAGATCGAAGATCAGGACGTTGCGCTCCCTGCCCTTGCCCTTGTCCAGACCGTACGCAATGGCGGCGGCTGTGGGCTCATTGATGATTCGAAGCACGTTCAGCCCGGCGATCACTCCGGCGTCTTTAGTGGCCTGCCTCTGAGAGTCGTTGAAGTAGGCCGGGACAGTGATGACTGCATTCGAGACTTTGTTCCCCAGGTACGCTTCGGCGATCTCCTTCATTTTGACCAGGACCATAGAGGAGATCTCTTCTGGGTAAAATAATTTCGTCTCCCCTTTGTACTCTACTTGTACTTTCGGCTTTCCGCCATCGCTGACGACCTTGAAGGGCCAGTGCTTCATGTCGGACTGTACGACCGGATCGTCGTACTTCCTGCCAATCAGCCTCTTTGCATCAAACACTGTGTTGATGGGATTCATGGCCACTTGGTTCTTGGCGGCGTCTCCGATGAGCCTCTCTGTGTCTGTGAAAGCCACGTAGCTGGGGGTTGTTCGGTTTCCCTGGTCATTAGCGATGATCTCCACCTTGCCGTGCTGAAACACCCCAACACAGGAGTAGGTGGTGCCCAGATCAATCCCAATAGCGACCCCTTTCGGCGCAGACATCTTTACTAATCGTAGTCAAGCTGGAAGATACAAAAACGAACTAACCTCAGTATTAAAAATAATCACAAACCAGTAACGTTTTCAGTACTATTCACATGGCAGTATCATGTTCACGCTGCACTTTCTCTATCTCTAAATAGAAACGTTACTGGTCATTTTACTCTCTAGCTTAAACTGTATCTAATAGATTAGTAATTGTATCCATAATATACGAATCTGTAACCGAATATAATATCGCTGACTCGATAACCTCAATTTGAATGTCAACAGCTTGTAACCGTCAAAATCACCGACACCATTAAAAACAACAAATACGTTTGAAATTACATTTTACGTACACAATTGTACACAACATCAGATGTTTATACGTTGGTACATACCGAATAAACGAAAACCAGGCAATAAATGCGTAGTTTGCAGAGACGCGAATTCCTTCGCACCGATTAATCTCCCTCACAGAATTAATCACAGACCTACTGACTCCGTCCTATATATTGAGTTTTCACTCATTCTACAACTTTCTGGAATGATGCGGCAGCGCTGTCCAATCAGCTATAAGCATTCCTTCAAGTCACTCCCACTAAGCTCGAGCGTTCTCTACATGCTTCTCGATGCTTCCAAACGGAGCACCAGATCGACCGTTAACAAATTCTCGAATATTCGATAGTGATTCCAGAGAGTCGACTCTGATTCTATGCGTTGAGAAAGTATGTATTATGAGTCGACTCTAATTCTATGTATGGAGAAAGTATGTATGGAGAGTCGACTCCATGAGTCGATTCTTAGTTTTAGAGCTATGCTAAATAAACAGTGCAGTATTAACCTTCACCTTGTTTTTCTGTCAAAACGGTCTACTTTTTTATCTTCCTGTATAACTGTAGTCAGTCATTTGACTGACTTAAACCTTAATTGTCCAGACGTTTGAATATAAACACAAAATGAATGCTAGCGCGTTTAATTTTTATACATTCAGTGCATAACTACTACAATACTGCGATGAAATCAGGTACTTAGCACTATTTCTAGGTTTGTATTTTTATTGATGATCCTCACACCATACTGACAAAGATTTAAAAAAATTATTATTCATGAATTCTGTACTGAAATAAAGATACCAACTATCCCGTGGAAAAATTGTCCCATATAAGTCAATAAGTGTTTGGACTCTGGGAGCACTGTTTTACAGCTGTGAGACAACACAGCATTAACATGCTTGTATCAGGGTCTTCATCAAATCTAATCCCTTCAACTGTCTAGCTTTGGCAATCTCAGCTTTCTGTTCTTGGCTGACAGGAATGGAACCTGCTGGTTCACACAACTGGTTTATTAGATCATTGCATGAATGAATAGGTATACAGATGTTCCCAAAAGTAATTGGTGAGTGGATTTTAAAACCAAAAGCATCTCATTTTTATCATACTGGAGCATATTCCGGAGGCAAAAGGTTCCATAACCGCACCACCTAACCTTCATGTTGCAAGCTCAGCCTGGGGATTGAACCCAGGGCAACAGAATTAGCAATTTTTCCACCGGCCAGTTCTTACCTCAGAGCCACATGACCTGAGAGACTCTGCAACTGTAGTAACCATATACATTTACATTATCTTTATGCCATTTAGCAGACACCTTTATCCGGAGCGACTTACAGTCCAAGCAATTGTGGGCCTTGCTCAGGGACCCGACAGTGACAGCTTGGCAGAGGTGTGATTTGAACCCTAGACCTTTTGGCCCATATTCCAGTACCTTAACCACTAAGCCACCATGACCATGTTTTCCCATGAAGATTAACTAATTTTCTTCATCTCTACATCTCTCACACCTGTTCTTTCTACCTCTCATTCGCTCATTCTCTCTCTCTGTCACACTCCCTTTTACTTCGTCCTCTTACTTGCATTCTCTCGCTCGCTCTTTCTATCTCGCTCACTTGCGATCTGCCTCTCTCTATATCTTTTTCACTCTCTCACTGTGTGGAATCAATTTTCAGCACATGACTTTGGACTTCAAATCGACTCCAATGTTTAGCTGCAGCTCGCTAGTCACAGCAGCTTATCCTGACAATTACAGCCAAAACAATCACGTTACTGCGCGGTGTTGTGAACTGCATGCACTATTTTAAACAAAATATACAATCAAATGTACAGTAAATCAGTTTACACAGGACAAAACGCAACGTTAAGGACCATTTATTTCTAGAGCACAATTCCAAAAAAGTCAAAAAGGCAAATTCACAGCAAGTAACTTAAAGGATCAAATAATTCAGAAGTAAAGAAAGGAAGAAGCTTTAGACAAAAAAAAAAAAAAAAGAAAAAAAAAAAGAGCAAGTCCTGAACAGCTGTAGTGTAAAACCACATTCCAGAAAAATTTGTTTTACCTAAGAATGTAATTTAAAGATGTACAACTGCCATTTTCTTAGAGCAAAAGGGTTTCCTTCTGAATTAAGCACACTGCTGTCTGTGTAGTTTTTTAAATTGCAGACTACCTCCTCAGGTAAAACTAACACAGCTTTCAAAGTGTATAAGAAAGTTGTTTATCAGAGACGGAGAGGAGCCGGTTCTGGTCCCAGGCAGTTCAGACACTAGCTCAGAGATTAATATGGCCGGTCTCTGCGGTCATGTCTTTGGTCATCCCTGAAAACAAAACAGAAAAACTTACATTACCACATTGTTATTACTATATTTTCACGACGCACCAAAACGAAACTCGTCTGAAACCTGTGACAGGTTTCGAGCATGGCTCAGCCAATCAGACTTTCGAACCAGAGTCATCTGTTTCGTAAACCTGTTTATATATCTGACATATCACACAACCGACAAAGCGAGCCGTCACTTGATTCTCACCGCGAGTCCATTTTGCCGGGGCTGTATCCTCTGCGGTCACCTCCTCTGCCCCCCCCGAATCCTCCCCGGTCACGCCCACGACCACGGAAGCCGCCCCGATCGAAACCACCCCTTCCACGCTCACGGTCTCCACCATAACCACCTGGGAAAGAAAGTACCGTGCTTAGTTCATTTCATTTAATCAATTTATTACTAATTTATTCACACTGCAGGAACTGGAGACGATTGTAGTTCTTAGAAGACCGTGTATAGGGACTTTTTTTTTAGCTCCTACTGCCGAGTAGGTACCTTTCTCATGAGTGATGTAAATGTATTGCTATTGGTCCAGACGCAAACACATGTCTTGAAGGCAACTACCATTTTTAAATATACTCATGCACCACGTAAACAACAGATCTTCATGCTAAAAATAAATAAATAAAAACAGATAAACGGACAGACAGTGAAGTTCAGGATTTACTGAGCCTATATGCCACAGAGGGCCATGGCTGTGTGAGAGCATGGACACTGGTTGCTCTCTGTGCGTAACCTGCCTGAACTATAGCTAATAAAGGGCTAAATTAAATGATGAAGCCAGTTGACGGCTTGCCCTGAGGATTACCACCGATCACTCTGTTGTAATGGCGCTTTACCTCCCATAGGTGGCATCCCTCCACCACCACTTTCAGATTTGGGTTCTTTGCACTGGTTGCACTCGTTGCGCCATGCAAAGTTCATATTCCCACATGACCTGTGAAAGGAAAACGATAGACAAGCTTAACATTTACACACAAAACAGCATTCGCAAAGAAACCGCGCACTTTCAACTGCATTTTAAACAAGGTTGAGCTTTTTTTGTTCATTTATTTATTGAACCTCACATCAGCATCAATGGCTATTCATGACAGGACCAAGGTTATAACTGTACTAGTCAAACACAAATACTGGGCCCATTTAGAGACACCGATTAACCTAGTATTGTCTTTGGAATGTGGGAGTATCCGGAGAAAACCCAGGCGGACATGACAGATGTCAGGATCAAAACAGAGATCTGTATGGACTTGTTACTGTGCAGTTGATCATTGAGATTAACTTTTTTTTGCTGCCATGTGATTGGCTGATTAGATATTTAACTTAATGTGGATCTGAACAGGTGTACCTACTAAAGTGGCCATAGAGTGTACATAAGCACACACATGCACAAATAAGACTTACGGGTTCGAACATTTCCAGTCTCCTGCTCTTTGCTGGCCTCCGTTGCCTCCACGGTTGCCAGGGAAACCACCACCATCTCCATCACCTCCTCTACCGCCACCAAACCCTCCTCTTCCCATTGGGCCTGAAGAAAGAGGAGGAGTTGTGCTTTGAAGTATAGTCTTTCTGAGATTCACAAACAAAACAGCATTCGCTTCTGTGGGAATGGTAACGATTGCAGTCGTACCTCGGCTCCACTACGTACAAAACAGGCCACGATGCTACACTGCCCCTGAACTGAATGTATTGTGCCTTTGTTTTTGTTTCGCTGTTCTAACTCCACTCCTTCCTATCGTAGGAATGTGAAAGACCTTTTCCCAGACCTTTTCCCAGCTCTGAAAGTCCTTGAGTGGTCTTATCAAGAACCTTCCTTTTCAAGGATGTTCTTCCTTACCAATAATTGCCTATGTAATAATTATTTTCAGTAATCCAGGTCTGCTCACCTCCTCGGCCACGTCCTCCCCTCATGCCCCCTCCGCCGCCTCCTCCGTGTCCAAATTCAGCCCGGCGAGTCGCAAAGGACACCTTAATGGGGCTGCCGTTAAAGTCCTTACCTGTACACAGCCGAATGAGAGAGGCCACACAAATGCAGCAGAAAAAAAAATTAGATATACTCACTGTCCACTTGGATCTAATGAGCCGATCACACGGCGGCAACTCGGTGCATATAGGCACGCAGACCTGATCGAGACGATCAATGAACTTTGAAAAAGCTCAAACCGAGCATCAGAATGGTTAAGAAAGGCAATTTAAGTGACTTTGAACGTGGCATGGTTGTTGGGCTGAGCATTTCAGAAACTGTTCAGCTACTGGGATTTTCTCACACAGCGCCATCTCTAGGCTGTACAGAGGATAGAATACCCAGTTGCAGTTCTCTGTGTCAACATAAGGTATGCAGAAGAGCAGCTCTGAACCTACAACTCGTCAAACCTTGAAGCAGGTGGGCCACAACAGCAGAAACCCACACCAGGTGCCCTTCCGGAACAAGAAACATAGGCTATAACTCACACGGGCTCACCAACATCGGACAACAGAAGATTAGAAAAACTGCCTGGTCTGACGAGTCGATTTGCTGTGACGTTTGGAGGGTCGGGTCAGAGCTCAAAATCTCTGAGGGACGTTTCTGGGGCCTCATGGAATCTATGCCATGATGAATTAAGGCCGTTTTGAAGGCAAAAGCCAGTCGAACCCTGTACTAACAAGGTGGACCTTGTGTGTTTCTGTCCCACACATTAATCAAATAAAGTCATTCATAATGACAGATGGGATAAGAACCCACCATCGAACCAGTCGATGGCAGCTTTAGCGGAAGGTGGATCGTCGAAGGACACGGTCGCCTCGCCTTTAAGCTTGCCCGTGTCTCTGTCCGTGTACAGGTTTATCATGGGCAAGCCTGTCTTCTTATTCATCTGGAAAGAGTGGAAACAAGAGAGCGAGTCTGCGATCACTCTGGGCTGTTGAACTTACAGCAAAGCTACGTTCACATCAACTGTATAACATAATCAATAAAGCAGTCTCTGTTTCTGCTTCTCACTTTGATGATGCCGATCTGTTTGAAGAAATCTGCCACAGAATCCACGCTGTAGTTATCGCCCAGACCTTGCACAAAGATGGTGTTGTTGTCAGAGTTATCCTGCTCGTGCACTGCGCAAAAAGAAAGGCAGATTTAAATCGTACAGCCTGTACCAAATGCCAAACGTCGCATCGCGGAGGTACATAATGTCACATGCCTGCTGTATCTGACTGCATGTTTTGAACACCAGCAAGCCATGAGCCTTTAAAACTTACACAAGTGCACATTATTTTGAACTACAGGCCTCGTCACACCGAGTTGCGATTTTTAACGTAATGGGACCTTCACACCGTGTGCGCTACGTTTTGTGTCTAAACCCTCTGAAAACTCTGTCTGCTTTTGCTTTCTTTCATTTCCCTTCACCTACTGCAACAAGGAGATTTTTGGCTTTTTCACATCATCGATGTAGAAAGGAAAAATAAAGTGAGAATAAAGTGTAGTTTTTAGTGAGAATGAACAGATTAGAATGCACTTGGAAATAATCAGACACTTCCATCCAGTCCCAGTGAGCTTTATCTCCATCATTCTCCAGCCTTTCAGTTCTATTCCACCAGATCTCTTCTCTAATATCCATGCTTTTAGAGGCAGCCTGCTGCTCATCCTATAAGCTCCTGATGAGCTGTTCTGCCCGGCGACCGAGCTCTGATTGGTCAGCCTGATTTTATCGCATCCAAACAACACCGATCAAAACTTCACGCATTGTCACAGTCCATCAGCTTCGGACTTGGTGTGAAGGACGGCGTTATTAAACGCATCTTCTTTTTCAAAACATGATGTGCACTTTTTTCATCCATACAAATCGGACTTGGTGTGAAAAGGCCTTTCCTCAATCAAATCTTGAGCACAGTGTACACCCAGTTACATCCCTACTGAGTACAAACGTGCCGTGTTTCAAAAGTTTGAAGGTTGCACTCACTTTTGAGCGCACCAGGTCCATGGTCCCGTTGTCCTTTGAATTGAAATAGAAACAGTTACTACTGAGGGCAAAAAGTATATTAAATAGAAAGGCACACACCTTGCTATTATAAAAAAAAACATTGTCTATTGTCTAACCCTACTACACACACTTCATTTAATTAGTCTAATCTCAGCAGTCCCACACAAACAGTTCTGCTCAGTAACACAGCGATAAGTGACGGAACATGCAGGTTTTAAATAATGCACTTTAGGTGCAACTGACCGCTCATAGCAACTTGATTTGAAAAATCCTCTTAAACACCCAACCGAGTTTGACCATGCTCTTTATTTTTGTCTTCAAACCATCCATGTTGTCTACCTCGCTCCAGCTCGTTACATCAAGTACCTTTGAGTCCTACGGAGCACCCGTACGCCTTAATTTTCCACCAGGGGAAAATATTGAATGTGATCCACCATGTAGAGAGACATCCAAGGGATAATCCAAGATAATGAGGTTTCCATTACCAAGATCTTTCAACCAACCACCTTGCATTTATGAGAAACCACCATCGAAACCAGGCTAATACCATAACCAACCTGTATGCTTTCATTTTTCACATGGAACCCAACTTTTAGTGTTTCCATCCATTAGGCTTGGGCTGATAATGCAAAATTTGACAAATGAATATTGTCTGAAGTATTAAGGAAAATATCGGCATCCGAATTCCATTAGAAGAAACCACGTGACCGTTGGTGTCTTTGGACAAATGCTTTTATATTTCCCATCTGGAATAGCTTATAATGTCACAGTTATGTATAATGAGAGGTGTATTGATTGAACTCTGCATTTGTGGTTAAATCATCAGAACGGTTCTGTAATCAGTCTGCTGCTGGCCTGGACTCTCAATGTTGAATCCAAGAGGTGCGAGAGGTATTTTTCTGTGAAGGCTACACAGCTAATGAAAGCCTGACAGCGTAGACGATCTCTTTTTGTATTTAAAGCTCATCACCTTTCACTCAGCAAAGCGAAGTCCAAAGATGACCATTTTACTCTGTAAAGCAAAGTGGATCTCATAAACCAGTTTCTTTTACTTGATCCCACCATTTTTTGCCAGACTGAAAATACACATTATCATTTTTCCAAATGTGCTACAGTTCAGAATGAGTGCATAAAAACAAGGGTTATCCTACAGTGCAAAAAGGGACTTTAAATGGAAATACAAAAGTAAAACTGTATTTAAATTATATCATTTAAGTCGCTACATTTAATAAATCGATTATCGGTCCAAGCCTACTACCCATTTTCCTTGTACCATTTACCCTGAGTATCACCTTGTCCTCTGGAGAAGAGAACAGTTTGCCAGAGAGACTCTCATAGACCTACCACCATTGGTTGACCATCTTTTAACCGTACCATTACATCTCTTACCAACACGATGTGACGTTTATAACCACAATTCTCCGGTGTACCAGAAAAGGAGCCTTGCAGGCTGTAATCATGTTCTCCAACTGCTGACAGAGCTCCTCAAAGACTCAAACTTGTATCACAGCTTCTACACCCACACCGAAGACTCGTACCATACTAAATATTTAGGTGAAATGGACAGTGTGTGTTGAAGTCGACTGCATGAACCGCTGACGGTACACCTCAAAATACCAACAGACGCGGCTTCATGTTGCAGTTGAAACGCTCTGAATAGAATTTTCTTCATCGGTGTTAACTCCATAGACATTTGTCCTTTGTTTTTAGAATAATGAATCACCCCCGTTACTGGGATTGGTAATACAGAGCTCATCGCCGTATCATGTCATACACAGAACCTGGGTTCAGGGATAGAGGAGATCTCATTTAGTTCTCAGACCCTGGCACAAAGTGGCTTTGAGTTTCATACGTGTCCTCTTAATGTATATTAATTTTTTACACACTCTCTGAAGGTCATTTCACTGTTTTTACTTAATTTTTTTTTTTTTTTTTAAACATAGCTGTAGTTTAACCTTGCTATGTATGTATATCTTGCTCTTGCTTTTTGTGTGACTTGTGCTGCTTTAACACATGAATTTCCCTCAGGGATTAATAAAGTGATCTATCTATCTAATCTTAAACTAGCCCTCTGCTCTCCCGATGTGCAGACGCTTATTCTGTCGCTCCTGCTTTCCTTTTTTTGTCTGTTTTATTATCCCATCTCACTCAATCAAGAACAGTGAATGTAATGTTTAGCTTACATGCACTACATTTTATTTTGGTTTTATTTAGAGGAACGCAATATTTTAAACACTTAATAACTGAAGCTTCTGCATATGGTGGGGCAAACACAAGACGCTTTGGAAAAACAGATCCAAGTACATTACAGAAGCTTCTCCTGCATCTGCCAAATGTTTGGACTGCTGTAAACTCTCTCAGAGAACAGCTGAACTTGAACAAAGAATTTCCGCTTTGCACTCTATACGGGAGGATGAAAAGCTTCTAGACTCCATGTTTGTTAATCATCTGGCTGAGTCGGTGGCAACTGCAGACAAACAGCTGTCGCCTCTGTTGGGTCCGTGCAAATCAGCCGGCCTGGCAGAGCCCCAGAACTGTGCGGGTTCTGGAAAAGGTACTGATAGATGGCACTCATCTCTGAATACATGGCTCAACAAGAACCGGGTCCTTCATGGACGGAGTTGTATAGAAAATTTCAACCTGTTTTTGGGGTCGAAAAGAGTTTTTTCACTAAAATGGCTTCCATCTAAACAGGACTGTTGTTCTGTTGCTAACAGATCATCTCTGCTTTCTCTACACCACCCGCTGGTGCCCTGTGGCTCATCACAGTCAAAACATAACCAGCACAAGGACAGTGTGAAAGCTCACCCCTCACATGGGAAGATAATGGCGGAGAAACAGCAGTACAGCTGCACACTGAATCACCTTCCGAGGTTTTGTTGGCACAGCCACAGAATGAAACCCAAGTGAAACGGAAAAGCATCGGGCACCCCCTCCACCAAAACCATGTCCCACTGCGCCCACCTGGGCCAACTAACAGAATACTTAGGCCGCTTCCACATCGACAGCATCACGAACTAAGCTTACTATTCTATAAAAAACTACCTTAAGCAGCTCAACAACCAACAACTGCAAGGTCAGAGTATTCCTCTAGCCTTATCAACAATAACAAAGATAATCCTAAATTCCTTTTTCTCACAATAGACAGACTGGTTAACTGTTCCTCTCAAGCCACAAGAGAGACCTCAAATGAAAAATGTGAAGGATTTGCTGATTTCTTTGGAACAAAGATATGTTCCATTAGAGAAGGCATTGTTAGTAGTGGCCTCCGGCCCGGTACACTTGGCTGCCCTCTCGACCCTCTACCAACTACATATTTCAAAGAATTATCTGATATATTCTCTGATGATGTTTGGAACATTACTAATCAGTCACTACAACAAGGAATCTACCCTCAGAGTCTTAAAACTGCTGTTAAACTTCTGCTTAAAAAGAGCAGTCTTGACCTGTCCGTTATTGGAAATTACAGACCTTTTCTGGGTAAGATCATTGGAAAGGTGGTGTCTATTCAACTAGGTGACCATCTCCATTCAAACCACACACTTTAAATTTTTCAATCTGGCTTTCGGGCCCATTACAGCACAGAAACAGCACTAATTAAAGTCATAAATGATCTTAAACTTCATCAAGATGCTGGTAATACATCTATACTAGTTCTATTAGACCTCAGCCTTCAGCACTGTCGACCATGAGATTTTGCTTAATCACCTACACGATTGGGTGGGTCTCACTGGCTCAGCAGTAAACTGGTTCCAGTCCTACTTGAGTAGCTGTGAATACTCGAGAACTTTTCATCCAAGCGTCAACTTCTGTCTTGTGGAGTGCCACAAGGCTCCATTGTAGGACCAATGCTGTTTAATCTTTCATGCTACCACTGGCCAAAATAATTTATAAATATTATATTTCCCTTCATTCCAGTATGCGGATGACACACAATTGTCCTTAGCTTCTGACCCTCATCAGGTGTCTAGATGACATTAACTCCTGGATGTGTCATATATGGCATTAACTCCTGGATGTGTCATATTTTCTGCAGCTAAATAAAACTGAAATAATTGTTTTGGGAATAGTGAAGTGAAGGCCGATGCACTGACAATTGTTAACTTGTTCACGCTTTTATATCGTCACGCCTGGATTTATTGTGAAAAATGAAAAATGCTCTTCTTTCTGACCTACCAAAGAGCTTCCATTTCTAACCTACAAAAATGCCTGCAGCAAGAATTCTGACTGGTAAAAAAAAATAATAATAATAATGGAGGGATCACATCACACCGGTCCTCAAACAGCTACACTGGTTACCAGTATCATTTAGAATTGATTTTAAGATTCTTTTACTGGTTTTTAAATGTCTCCATGGTTTTGGCTCCCCAGTACCTCAGTGAGGGCCCTAAGATCAGCTCACAGGAACATGCTGGTCCGTACCGACCACCCAGCAAAAGAGTGGAAAGGCGGCCTGTTCTTATCATGGCCCCAACCTTATGGTCTTCCTGAGAGCCTGAGGGCCCTGGATGATCTCAACACATTTAAGAGGAGGGTTAAGACACACATTTCAGTTTGAGCATTTTGTTCATGTTTGTCTGTTTAAATTTTGTTCATCATCTTTTTACTGCGTCTGCACTTTTAAACATTTCTATTTTTATTTCATTTTACTGTTTTATTATTCTTTTATTATTCTTTGGTTTTAAATTTTCTTGCTTGTGTAAAGCACTTTGTGAGACGTTGTTTGAAAAAGTGTAATATAAACAAAGCTTATTATTATTAATTATTATCATTAATCCTCCCATGAGTTTCATGTTGTAGACTGAACAAACCAAGCTCTAATAAAAAAAAAAACTGTCCAACACACTTTTTGAGTTCTCATGTGTGCACATTTAGATCCTGAACCTTTCTCTGAACTGTTTAGGTACGCAGCGGATGAACGCCAGGACTCGAGGGTTCCCGACAGAACACTGACAACCCTCACAAGGTGTAATTCACAATTCAGTTTCCTGCCCCACAGATAGTTCCTCAGTTCAGGGAGCCCTGTATCCTAATAAAATGAGTAGCAAGTGTATGAGCTGAGTGAATGAACAGAAAAAAAAAATCGATTTCAGAGGTGATGAGAGGTTGAATGTAGTAGTTCTTTTGTTGTGCATTACCCGGACAATGACCAATCGAGACCACGACCACCCGATCACAACTCTACCACTAATAGGCGGAACAACTCTACGCAAACTCGCATTGTAAAACCCAGACGCAATCCCAATCCGAACCAATCACGTAGCTCATGGTTTCTTCCCAGAACTGCTACAGTGAATCCAACACAAATGAGGTGAACCTGAAGAGAAACCCCCTAAAATTCCTAAGAGTTTGTCACTTACCACCAAACTTATTGAATCCTCCTCGATCGCCCATTCTGATGGAGAGGGAAAGAGAAGCGAGACGAATTGAAGGTTGGCGAGGGTGGCGCCCCATATCACTCTCGAAGGCAGGGGCTGCCCTCAATCACTCCACATACCTCCAAGTTAACCTTTCTCCCACCGCTTGGCTCATTATGTTCCGTTATCCCACATCGTTGTGGTTCTTGTGTTTGGGGTTCTGATTTTGGATTTCACCTGAACGGCATTCAGCAAGGAATTTAACATAAATGCCAAGGCTCATTCTGTGAGCTCACTGTCTTATATAATACATCACCATGCCTCTAAGTGACCTACTGTAAGTGCTAGAACCAACTGCACAATAAACTTTACAATTACAATGGTCAGGACCAGATTAAGAAATCATTTTTATGCCCACAGTTTTAGATTCCATTCCTTTAGGGTAACATCAGGAATCTTTCAACTGTTGCCACTCAACAATGAACGCATCACTACCGATGAGAGTTGGTCAGACAAAATTGACATTTTCCTTTTTTTTGTTTGGCAGATTCGGCCTGCCCATGTCCTCAGTCTCACACCCCAAGTGTGCATGACCGCTCCGCCCAGGGATTAGGCCATAAGCTCTGTGTTTAACTGGCGGCTACCAAACACATCGTTCACTGGCAGGCTCATATGAACAGACTTTTTTTTTGTTAATTTGCTGCTGCTCAAACTAAACGCATCTGCAACAGCACAGGTAAATGAAGGACACAAGCGGCCTTTTTAATTACAGAAAGTCCCCTAGATAAGAACCGGTTCCGTTCTGATATTTATGTTTAGCCCAAGGACCCGGCTTATGAGCCTCCAACATCTGATCTCTCTTACTTTCATTTTGTTATGGCTCGCTCCTTCTTATAGAGATCATCACTGCCTTAATAACAGACATTCTGCGTTTAAAATAGCGCAATAATTCCACAAAATGGAGGCATGTACTGTACACAGTCGGTGTCACGACCACGGCCGTACCAGACTACACTTCCCAGCCTCCATCGCTCTGTGCACATCATCCCCGTGTGGTGCGTCACCTTTATTTATTCTGACTTCCTGATTTATTTCTGTTTCATTAGCTCGATTATTTAACCTCTGCATTCCCTTCCTTTATTTGGTACGAATTGAGTACGTTTCCCTTCTGTGCAGTTTGCTGTGTTTTGGACTGGTTGTGGACTCTATGTCCAGGTCTTAGTTTCATTTCTGCACTCAGTTCTCCAATGTTTTTAAGTTTCTAAATAACAGTTCTGCTCTGTACCGGCTTCTAGTGTTCATCTCCCGCTTTCTGCCCAAGCAGGACAGTCATTGATACGACCACTTCTGGATAAAGCCCGAATAGGACCGAGAACGAGTAAACAACTAACTGCGATGTGAACTAACTAACTGCGCTAGTCCAAGACAGTTTTTTTATTTTGCACTTATTTAAATCATTTTAAAATGCACTGCACAGGCACCTTCGCATTCTTGAAAGTTTGTTAGTCGAAGGTTTGCATCTAGGGGACTTACTGCAGTTTCTAATTATTAATCACTATCAAAACAACTTGTGTTCTTCAGACTTTCTACCTCTGATTTGCCCGTGTATTTATCTCTCTCACCTGTTCCACGTTTGCTTAATCATCTGCTGTTGAAGCCCCTTTGAGTCAAGGGTACGGCGTTTAAATAGTATCTTTAACAAAGAGCGCAAGGACGGCCAATACATGAGCAGAGAAGAACATTCGCGAGTGCTCTCAATTCTTTGCAGTGTTCACCGCACTCATGTTAGACATCCTCGCCATCTCCAGAGTGTGTCAAGTTTAAGCTTTAGTTGCCTAATGACCATCTGTTTGCTTTCTGTGTTAATCCCCGCTCTCTGGCCCCGCCTAGCATTCATCTTTTTTCAAGTCAAACACTTTCTTCTCTTTTTGGCGCTTCCCTCATACATGTAATCAATTATTTTACCTCATTTTGACATTACATCCCTTTCATTCATGGAATAAGCTTCTAACATTACCAACGACCACGAAGGTTTTACCCTACTGACAATTTTTACATCGATTGGTCCCACCAGCTAGCCCCTTTTCCAATCTAAACTCTTTAAAAACCCTTTAATTCCTGTAGGAGAACCTTGAAGAAGCAATCCTAGAAGGAGATTTAAAGATTTCATTAAAACATTTCATCACACAGTTTTCTTGACGGAAAAGGATGGAGGTCACAGTGCAAAGGGTCATGGGACACAGAAGGGATATGGAGTATGCAGTGGTACGCAGCAAAAAACAAACACTGTAACTCTAAATTAAAGAGGCAACTGGTGATTCTGATGTTGCTGTTGGATTTCACATACCAGTTTTACACACTAATTTTAAAAATGTGAATTAAAAAAAAAACAGTTCAAATTAGAACTATTTCAGCCATAACACACGCTTCCAAAGTGCAAATGACTAGGACCCGATCCTTTCAGTTCTCACATTATTGACATCCATAGCGTTAGGATTTGGAGGCTGCACGGGAGTCGCTGCACCTTGGCATTTTAAAATCCGGTTTCACCATTTCTCCTTTCATCAGTCAACTACTAAGACCATTTAAGACAAGATTTTCGCTGCTCAGGCACTTTGTTCTTCAGAGACGTTTCCCGAATAGTTACCTTCAACTTTCTCATAACTTACACAGATCTTGACTTGTTCAGTATTAAACGCTCTCACACGTTTTCATTTTGAAAATCAAGCAAAGTACAGATCTTTTACTGGACCTTTTAGAATACCATCTTCACATAATGAACTACATGGCCAAAAGTCTGTGGACACCCTTCTAATTAATGAGCTTGTTCATCATGTAAAGCGTACGTTTCTGGATTCTCCTTAGACAAACAGTAGCAGTAGAATGGGTTGTCCTAATGCCCCAGTGACTCTCAATATCACACATTTATAGGTTTCCGCTTCCAACAAGTCAGTTCATCAACTTTGATTGAGAACTTGGCTCCACCAGACACCTTAAAAATGCACTAGAAAGACAAGTCATCAGAAACCGACCACACGGTCCCGTTCGAAAATCTAATGGAAATCCCTTTAAGAAAAACAAAGGCTGCTGCATCAGCTATAGGGCTTTTGAACGTAATTTCTGGGTGTCCACAAACATTTGACCATGTAGTGCACCTTGCGTGTCCACTGATCACCCATAACATTAAAACCGCCGGCCTAATATCCTGCAGGTCCCTCATAACCGTGGAGGAACCTGTGAAGGTGTCCTGTGGAATCTGCCACCAAGACGTTGGTGGCAGCCTGAATGGGTTGAACTTGTTTGTCCAGGATGTCCCACAGACGCTCGCTTGGACTGAGATATTGAGAAAGCCAGGAGAAAGCCAGGCAACACTTTGAACTTTCCTCAAGCCATTCCTGAACAATTCCTGCAGTGCAGCAGGGGGCGCAACGGTGTCTCGAAGGGGTACTTGGTCTGGAGCAATGTTTAGGTAGGTCCTATGTCTCAATAACATCTACAACCATGTCAGGACCTAAGGTTTCGATGTCATGGCTGATCGGTGCATGTTGCCCATTCACAATGCTCACACTTTCTGGGATTTTTGAAGCTAAAATTTAATAAGAAGTGCTCACCCCATTCCTCCTCTGGCTCTGGGTCCTCCATGACCTCCTCGGTCAAACCCGCCCGCTCCTCGACCTCCATAACCACCACCCCCTCCACGTGGGCCACGCCCACCACGCCCGTCCGGACCGTATCGGTCGTCCTGGCTACCAGAACCGTCTCCGCTGTCCCTCAAGGGTGGAGAGTCCTGACTGTATCCTGGAACCGAAACGGATTGGTTTTATTTGCCTTTTTAATTAGAATCATCTTTTTTTTTTCATAATGTAAGGAAAGTTAGTTTAGGTTATAACTCAATTTTGTGAATTTCAGCTCATTAATAAACACATACATACTGTTGTGCTTTTGAAATATGCACATAGCTTGTTTGATTTATCCTGTAAATAAAGAAAGAAAGAAGCAACAAGACGTAAAGGAATGCCACCGTCTGGAACTAGGCGGCATGTAGCTACGACGTGATGATATCACAGATATGCAAATTAGTGCACGACATCATCTAGCCCATAGTCAAGATGAACCTGTACAGCATAAGTATTTACCTGCTCCATACGGACTCTGTTGAGCATAGCTTCGGGGCGGAGAGGAGGAGTAACTGGAGGGCTGACTGTAGTTGCCCCCACCATAGTGACCACTGCTCCCGCCATAACTGCCACTCTGTCCTCCATAACCACCTCCTCCCTGCTGCTGCCCATAGCCTGACGACTGTGTGCTGCTACCATAGCTAAGATTGACAAAAAATAAAAATCTTTCAGTTCTATTGCACCAGATCTTTTCTTTAATATCCATGTTTTTAGAGGCAGCCTGTTGCTCGTCCTATATGATCTCGATGAGCTGTTCTGCCTGACGACTGAGCTCTGATTGGTCAGCCTGATTTAACTCATCCGACGATGCAAAAATTAGCACAGGCTCCGATTAAGTTTTAAGATATAGTTTCGGACTTGGAATGAAGAACGACGTTAACAGACGTCATACAACAGACGAACATAAATCTCCTGATGCATTAGATTAGATTAGATTAGATTTCGGTTGTGTTTTGAGAGTTACTTAGTCAACCAAATAGCCTCCCTAAAGAGCGCAGTACTAAAGACGGAGTAGGGATCCTAATGAGGGTGTAGGCATCTATTCCAGACACAGTCACGTCTTCAACGTGGAAGTTCTTCAGAGCGTGCTGTTTGCAATACATGGATGACAAAAATAAGCCGGAAGATCTCCGAAAACGACCGGAACAACGAATTTAATACGATCTTTAAAACAATATCACCCCTTTAAATATACGGAATTACAAAACTAACAAAGGCAAAGAGGTTAAGCTAAAGCTAGAGAGAGAGTTCGGAGCCAAGCACAGGCCGGCAGCCACTACTATCTTTCTCTATAGATTTTTATAGATCTTTCTTTATCTTTCTACAATAAAGAAGCTTCCATTAAAAGAAAAGTGAACAATTTTTTTCTGTATGCTGTAATTTATAATTGTTAGACTAAAAGAAAATCAGAATCGGCCAATCATATATTAAAAAAAATCTAAATCGGTCGATAAAATTGCAATCGGTGCATCTCTAGTAAAGAGACGATCACTGATTCTACCCAGACGAAGACAGGGATCCATACGAAGTGCATTAAAAGCAAGTTAAACCCGACTGACCGCCTACAGACCTAGAAGACGATGCGGGAGCCGAATACTGTTGGCTGTAGCCCGAATAAGGCGACTGCTGACTATAGCCTCCACCCTGTGGCGGCTGGCTGCTACTGTTATAGCCTCCAGACCCGTATGGATTAGTGGACTGGTTGAAACCCTGGGCGGGTGGAGAGGATCCATATCCACCTGTGCAACATAAAAAACACAATATATATGAGCAGGTCTGAAGATTAAGAACAATTCAAATGTCTCCACAATCTGCCTCAAAGGTGCAGTCACACTGGACGCAAAAAAGGGGGCACACAGAGCTCAGTGTGTGCTGTACCTGATGGCGACTGGCTGTAGTTGGATGTGTAGTTTCCCTGGCTGTAAGAGCCAGAGCTGCTGCTTTCTGAACTCTGGCTGTATCCTCCTCCATAAGCCTGCTGGCCTTGTTTGGACTGCTCTCCATATCCACTATAGCTGTACACAATGGAGGTAAACTGTTCCTTTACTAATACAGTCACACACCACATAATGTCCGAACAGGACATCGCAGCAATACTAATTTCATGACTAAGCTACAGACTAAGATCAGCTGTTACATGGCAGGGCAGGGCATACCTCTGTTGTCTGTAACCTTACATTAACCATAAACAATCACATAATCCACTTACCCCCCATGACTAGGACTCTGGGAAAAATCTGAAAGCAAAAAACAAGCTTTGAATTAATTAACGTGAAAACTTGCATCCCTTTTACGTATTAAATTACTGATAATAAAATCAGTTGCTGTATCAATAAGTAACGAAACAGGTCAGAAAATCAGAACAGATAAAACACAGAGGACAAAATGGCGACGACGAACATACTAAGCTGTCGTCCGCAAAATATCACATAAACATAGAATATTCATAACAGATACAGATAAATAAGTACATTTTTTCCTAATGATATTTACAGCACACGACACATAGCATTAGCATTCGGTTTATCTACATTTGGTGCGTCGCTGAACGAAGCCTGTTAGCTTGTTAGCTAGCTGTTTAGGTTGAAATGTTACATGAACAACAAAGTCTTACCACTGGACGCCATGGCGCCTTTAAACTCCTTTATATAACAAAAAATGATGATTTAAATATCTGCCGATTTAATTGTCGTTCACCTCCAACGCTAAATAAACCGGACCCTGCTCAGCATCACCGAGTCATTAACTGATTCGTGCTGAGAGTCGATTCTGTCATTTAGAATTTGGAATCACTTTATTATTGTCACTAATAGCTTTGGGTACAAACACAAAGCCTATCCCGCTGGTGTTTATGAAGTTTCTTTGTTTCTGGTCAAATTAATTGCATTTGTCAAATAACATTCATTCCTGCATTTCAAAACTGCCACACATTCCAAAAAAAGTTGAGATGAAGGAAGTTTCGGTCTAGTAATGAGGTAAGAAAAAATGTTTGATGTGATTTCAAACAGGTGATGCCAGCAGGTTAATATTAAAAACTTGATTTGGTACTGTCATGGGGTTTAAGGCTGACAAAATGTTCATTCAATCAAAAATCACTCAAGCCGAGTTTTCAGTGGAGAAACACACAACAATTTATTGCATTAACTCTTGAACATCAGCAGCAGGACATGTACACACTGTAAGAACTATGTGGAAATGCCAACATTTCTCAGTTTTAGCGGCCTTTAAATACTTTTTCTTTAAGCAGTGTCTAGACATGATGCCACGGTTGTTTTATTTACTTTATGCATCTCATATAGTCACTATATTATGTGGTTATTCATGGGGACTTATACAGTGGTGCTTGAAGGTTTGTGAATCCTTTAGAATTTTTTATATTTCTGCATAAATATGATCTAACACATCATCAGATTTTCACACAAGTCCTAAAAGTGGATAAAAAAACCCAGTTAAACAAATGAGACAAAAATATTATACTACTTGGTCATTTATTTATTGAGGAAAATGATCCAATATTACATTTTAGTGAGTGGAAAAAGTATGTGAACCTCTGCTTTCAGTATCTGGTGTGACCCCCCCCCCGTGCAGCAATAACTGCAGCTAAACGTTTCTTGTAGCTGTTGATCAGTCCTGCACACCGGGTGGAGGAATTTTAGCCCATTCCTCTGTACAGAACAGCTTCAGCTCTGGGATGTTGGTGGGTTTCCTCACATTAGCTGCTCACTTCAGGTCCTTCCACAACATTTCGATTGGATTAAGGTCAGGGCTTTGACTTGGCCATTCCAAAACATGAACTTTATTCTTCTTTAACCATTCTTTGGTAGAACGGCTTGTGTGCTTAGGGTCGTTGTCTTGCTGCATGACCCACCTTCTCTTGGGATTCAGGTCATGGACAGATGTCCTGACATTGTCTTGTAGAATTCTCTGATATCATTCAGAATTCCTTGTTCCATCATGATGGCAAGCCATCCTGCCCAGATGCAGCAAAACAGGCCCAAACCATGATACTACCACCACCGTGTTTCACAGATGGGATAAGGTTGTTATGCTGGAATGTAGTGATTTTCTTTCTCCAAACATAACATTTTTGTTTTTTTTTAACCAGAAAGTTCTATTTTGGTCTCTTCTGTCCACAAAACATTTTTCCAATAGCCTTCTGGTTCATCGACGTAATCTTTAGCAAACTGCAGACAAGCAGCAATGTTCTTTTTGGAGAGCAGTGGCTTTCTCCTTGCAAACCCTGCCATGCACACCATTGTTGTTCAGTGTTCTTCTGATGATGGACTCATGAACATTAACATTAACCAATGTGAGAGAGGCTTTCAGTTGTTTAGAAGTTACTCTGGGGTCCTTTGTGACCTCGCCAACTATTACACGCCTTGCTCTTGGTGTGATCCTTGTTGTCGGCCACTCCTGGGGAGGGTAACAATGGTCTTGAATTTCCTCCATTTGTGCACAATCTGTCCCGACTGTGGATTGGTGGAGTCCAAACTCTTTAGAGATGTTTTTCGTAACCTTTCCAGCCTGATGAGCACATGAGGTCCTCAGAAATCTCATTTGGTCATGCCATGATACACTTCCACAAGCATATGTTGTGAAGAGCAGACTTTGATAGATCCCTGTTCTTTAAATGAAACAAGCTGCCCACTCACACCTGATTGGCATCCCATTGATTGAAAACAGCTGACTCTAATTTCACATTCAAATTAACTGCTAATCCTAGAGGTTCACATACTTTTGCCACTCACTTACATGTAATATTGAATAATTTTCGTCAATAAATAAATCTTAGACAAACTCATGTCTGTTTTCACCTTTTGAGATAAAATATAATTTTGATTGACAGGCCGCTCCTAGATAACCCAAGGGAAACTATTCTTCATAGGCCGGAAAACATATTCTCCTGAATACCAAGTCTCAAGCAAAGTATATTTCCGGTCAAAGTGTAAGACCCTGGGAGTCAAAACATCCACACATGGTTTGGATGACAAACCATACAGAGTACAGAGTAATACAGTAAGACACATACAAGTTAATTTAAAAGTTAATATGATTATGTATGGGTATATACTGATTAGCACAAGTTGATAAATGAAAATTCAGAGAAATCTACAACATGATCATCCTTAATAAAGACGCTCTTGGTAAGACAGAACATTCTTGGGGAGGGAAAACATCTTTGATAAGGAAGGATAGTTTTTGATAAGAACATCTAGTGAGGAAGGACATCCTACATTCCAACACTAACAACCTTATAGCTTTTCATTAAGCACTGCAATGATTTTAAAAAAGCATGATTAAAGCAATGTGATACAATGCATAAAAATCAATAAAGACATGAAAACTTTTCGACATTTCCATGACACTGGCAGAAAGATATTGCTGTAGTTTTCAGCAGAGTTGCAGCTTGTCAGATCAAAAACTCCAAAAAATAAGCCCAGACTTCCAAGTGGGGAAACAAACAGCTTTATTGATTCCGGTTGGAGCCAAAATCAAATGGACA
Source organism: Ancistrus triradiatus (assembly GCA_025084515.1). Classification (NCBI taxonomy): domain Eukaryota; kingdom Metazoa; phylum Chordata; class Actinopteri; order Siluriformes; family Loricariidae; genus Ancistrus; species Ancistrus triradiatus. Next base: position 5,573 of record JAJAGP010000363.1, on the reverse strand, counting down.
ATGCACATCGAAATCCCAATGAGCAAAGTCCCCGATGTGTAACTCCTAAGGTCCTTATATACGATGGCTATCTTTCTACGCACACACTTTTGGGCCCTTATCAACTTTGTTTTGGTTTTAATGGCGGCGTCAAGTCCCGCACCTTCTTGTTATATAAATGATCAATTTTACCATCTAATTATCATCAATAAATCATATCCCACATAGTATTACCCTCATATACATTGTATAGTCGTGCCAAAACAGTAAATTCTATTGTACAAATATAATATTTATACGGCTTATCCACGTACAATGCACACACACATAGATTGTACACATAAATTGTTTTGTTTTTTCCCATTGGTCAATTTTGTTCAACACAGATAAACTCATGGCCGTTGATCATTTTGGAGCCAGATATAATTTTATTGACAAGACACGCTTAGATAGGACACCTGTTTATATAGCTCACCAACTTAGATGATCCTTGGGAGTCAAAAGCATCCACAGATGGACTGGCTTAGCTCCATATCATTGTAGGACCGAGACGTGCAGAAAAATACAGTAGCACACACACATTATAAAAGGTAACTGAAGGTTAATCATGGCTACCAATGAATACACTTATGTATGATTATACGGTTACAGAGTTAATATGATTATATAGGAATATATACTGATCAATAAATGACTGATTAATAAATGACAAGTTAACATGATTAGGTATGGATTAACACAATAATACGAGTGAAAGTCTAGATTAATTTAGAGAAATCTACAACAATAATTAAGGGGATGTCAAAGTCAGAGTGCTTTTGGTGTGTATGTGTCCTTATTAGTGGACTGTATACAGTCTATGGTGCAGATTAAAACAAATAAAAATTTAAAAAGCGGTAACTTCTTTGGAAACGCCTCCGTGACCCCGCCCCTCTGGGATCTCCACTATATGACCGAGCCGAAAAGTCCGTTTTGAGCATTTTTGGAGGGTTTTTTTTCTTTAAATTCAAGTAAGTTTTGTTTTCTTTTATTTTAATTGTGTATGTTTTAAAAGAGTGAGAGTTTCTTTCTGTTTTCATTCTGTAAAGCACTGCGCTGGATTAAACGGGTATGAAAATGAATAGATGAATTGGATGAACAAACCAGATCTACTTCACACTCCGGATCAGCGAATGGAGGTAAAGTATCTCGCCAACATCCATTAAAAAGGAAAAAGAAATAGTAGTTGTGCATGATGATTGTGTTACTGCGGTCATATAGGCCTAACTCAATTTCCACCGTAGATCTGAATGAAACGTGGTGTGGCCACTCAGCAGATGTTCAAGAATTTAATCAAGTTGGAATGAATGACATATTAGGAGCTTTATTAAACCCGTAAGCAGAGAAGCTCATTTATGTTATTTATGCTTCATATGCATTTATTCATAATTACAATATGAGACGGATTTATGTTACCAAATACTTCTTAAAGATAGTATGAGCACTTTTTCTCAAAGTTAAATATATCCACGTCGCGAACTGGAAATATATTTTAATCCCTATTTTATTCTGAACATAATAAATTTGAGACACGCATTTACAACGCATTACCGTAATACCGCTAAAATAGGAGCGAATAGCTTGACGTAATATCTGTATTGTGTTTGTGTGGTCGTTATTCTGTCCTCATGTTCATTGTTCTGCTTTAAATGCACAGTTTGATCTGATGGAGTTCCAGTAAACGAGGACTGTTGTGTAGATATGAGCTGATTCACTCCGTTCGGCTTCAAAACACAAGGCACGTTATAGAAGTGCACTAAATAAGAGTTGAAATTGAAAAGCACACTAGTGCACTCTTTTTACTGTACGGAGAGATTTAGGATTGGACAGACTGTTTCCAAAACCGTCTTTCCAATCTTTGTCATCATCAAACTTCTTTGAATAAAGTTTTAAATTAGATTAAATCACTTTACGATTGGATTAGATATTTTTATAAGACGATAGGTAATTGCTGGTGAGATTAGAGCTGGAAATACAACTGCAAATGTCCATATTTACAAACATTTTGCACCAGACACTCCGGAACTTCTACTCCCATTTTATTATGATAAAATATTTAAATAGATTAAAGTCCTGGAGAATTAATTTCAGTCAGTATGAGCCCAAGATATTTCATGTTTGTTTTCTGGCCAACCTCATTGAATTTGTTAATAAACATCCTTGCCTGCAACACCTTTCAAAAATAGCTGCAGTCCTCACTGTTTTGGACCGCCCCCTAATGGAGTGGATGTCCAGGAGGCTGCTTTTTTAGGACTCTATGCGTTGACAACACTGCTCCCTAGCGGAGTGGGTGTGCAATAGCGGAGGCTACACTTCTACCGAGAGGGGTCTGGCTGCAGACATGCACTCTCAGCCCCACATGCACTGCCAGACTATTCATGACGTCAGTGCACTGTCAAACTGGAACTGGAAATCCTTTGTTGAGCTTTATTGAAGAAGAGAAAGGAACACAGCAGCTTTAAGTGAATCATTCGTAATATTTGTTTGTGAATAATGATACGTTTAGACAGTGATGTGTGAGCGCCTGTGTTTATCACTGTATGCATTTGCGTTGTTGATTGAATGTTAGATTCATTAATTTTGATCATATTATTAATAATAACGTTTTGTTGACGATGTCTACATAGATTCAGTGTGAGCCAAAGTGAGCTAAAGTGGGACTTGGTATATTTTATATTCGTTACATTTAAAGTGACATACTGTATTTAAAGCGCTTTGTTGCTTTACTTTTGACCAAAATGGCTTATAGCTCAAGAAAATCCAGAAATCCAGTATCTCAAATTATTAGAATATTTCATGTGATCAGACAGAAATGAATGTACAATACAGAAATGTCCAACTTCTTACAAGTACTTTAATTTGTACACTCGGTATTTGGTTGGAGCTCTTTTACCATGAATTACTGCATCAGTGCAGCATGGCATGGAGCCAGTCAGCCTGTGGCACTTCTGTGAGATGTTATTAAAGCTCAGGTTGCTTTGATAGTGGCCTTCAGCTCATCTGTATTGCTGGGTCGGTGTTTCTTACCTTTCTCTTGACAATACCCCTAAGACGGTCTATGGGGTTCAGGTCCGGAGAGCTGAGCAACCAATCAGGCACAGTAATATGGTCAGCAGATGATTTGGTAGTAGTTTTGGCACTGTGGTCCTGCTGGAAAAGGAAATCTCCTGGTAGATGGCTGACTTTGAACTTTAAAATCCAACACCAGCGGATGACATGGCCCGCCAAAACATCACAGACTGAGGACACTCAGACATTTATAATACTTTCCAATATATACACAGATGTAGAGAATAGTGTGGAGGCTACATTAAGAATACAGTTTTATACAGAGCTCAAGATCTTTTACACTGCAATTTACTTCATATTTGTGCAGAATGAAGTAAATCACATGTAACATACAATCTGTACAAGGTTATATATGAAAAGTAGCCTGAATGGAAGCATAACTTTGTACTGTAGATATAATGAAACTCAATAATGATGCAGGGATGTGGAAAATTAAAACTACCTTAAGCATATCGTCAGATTCAGATTTATTTGTCACATGCACTATTATACAAGGCACTTGTGAAATTGCAGTCAAATGTTTCTAACGACTGTCTGGTATCTATGCTGTGGTTTGATGGGGAAAAAAACAACAAAACGTGTTGTGATATATATTATCACAACAAGAAAATTATGAAGCCCCTGAACTATCAAGGTGGAAAAAAAGTTTGTAGAAACTTAAATTGTTCCCTCAACTTAATAATCCGTTCCCAGAACAGAATTGTCAGTTCCGGGGCATAACATGCAGTAGGCTAAAAAGGAAGTCTAACCCATACTGTATACAGTCTATGGTCTAACCGCTGTGCATGTAATCCCGTCCAGTAGGTGGCGATAATGCACCAATACAGTATGCCAATCATCATAAACCCAAAAGAAGAAGAATATGAAGTAGATCGTAGTGATGGGAATTTCGGCTCCTTTCAGAGAGCCGGTTCTTTTGGCTGGGATCACTAAAAAGAGCCGGCTTTTTCGGCTCCCAAGTGGCTCTTTAGATTTTTTGTAGCTTACTTTATTACCAAATTATGTGTAAAATGAATTACTAATGTAAAAACACATAATATCCAATGTTTGTTATTATTATAATGGTTTTTATTTATATACTCAGTGGAACACAGTAAAATGAAATACAAAAACGAAGACCCATCTCAATTACAGGTCCAATCTGGTCTCAGGTCTCTGACTATGTGTATTATTTGTAAATTTGCAACTATATACAGGGAAACAAGACATCATCAACGAAACATCACTCAACAAAATCTAAATAAAAATGTGCAAAAAAAAGAAAAAGCAACATCCTGGTTACAGTTTTTAATGAAGATTGGCATAAAAAAAAACCAAGGATCTCATCTTTGAGGGGTTGATCCTGCTTCTCCTTTCTGTTATGATCTGACCTGTTTTATATATATGTGTATATATACAGGGGTTAGACAATGAAACTGAAACACCTATTTTTAGACCACAATACTTTATTAGTATGGTGTAGGGCCTCTTTTTGCAGCCACTACAGCATCAATTCGTCTTGGAAATGACATATACAAGTCCTGCACAGTGGTCAGAGGGATTTTAAGCCATTCTTCTTGCAGGATAGCGGCCAGGTCACTACGTGATGCTAGTGGAGGAAAACGTTTCCTGACTCGCTTCTCCAAAACACCCCAAAGTGGCTCAATAATATTTAGATCTGGTGACTGTGCAGGCCATGGGAGATGTATATATGGAGATATATATATCTACATATATATTATATATATATATATATATATAAAATATATAATATATATAATTAGAGCCGGATCGGTCGCGACCGACACATCACTAGTAGATCGCGATCAATAGAGGTGGGAGGATCAATCCAAATATCGATAATATCGATACCAACGCTGGTATTGATATTGAATAATATTCATGTATAAAATCGATACTCAAGCTTTTTTTCTCTCCCGCACGCACTGACTGCTGCGCAAGCGGATTCATAAAGTCTGCTCTCTGAAGCTCTTCTGTCCACCACTCGTTACCTGTATTAATGGCACCTGTTTGACTTTGTTATCTGTATGAAAGACACCTGTGCACAGCCTCAAACAGTCAGACTCCAAACTCAACCATGGCCAAGACCAAAGAGCTCTCAAAGGACACCAGGAAGAAAATTGTAGACCTGCAGCAGGCTGGGAAGAGTGAATCTACAATAGGCAAGCAGGTTGGTGTGAATAAATCAACTGTGGGAGCAATTGGAAGACATACAAGACCATTGATAATCTCCCTCGATCTGGGGCTCCACTCAAGATCTCATCCCATGGGGTCAAAATGATCATGAGAACAGTGAGAAAAAATCCCAGAACTACACGGAGGGACCTGATGAATGACCTGCAGACAGCTGGGACCAAAGTAACAAAGGCTACCATCAGTAACACACTACGCCGAGAGGGACTCCGATCCTGCAGTGCCAGGTATGTCCCCCTGCTTAAGCCAGTACATGTCCAGGCCCGTCTGAAGTTTGCCAGAGAGAATATGGA